>JAWZSL010000009.1:1870000-2455000 GCA_034769285.1 Lutjanus argentimaculatus | reverse complement strand
CTGTGTGTGTGTGTGTGTGTGTGTGTCACTTTGATCACCACATTTGGTCACATTAATAACAGAGTCGTCTCCAATGTGTTTATCATTAGAACATCTAAACCATCCTGATTACCAAGCACTTATAAGGACCACACACACACACACACTGATGAGTGCTCACAGCAGCCTGATCCTGACACACTCGTCCAAAGTAACAAGAAAAACATTCATCAACATTCCTGCTCAGAGTCGGAGCGTTACCGAACTCGAACCTCCGACCTGATCTTCATCAGTCACGAGGTCATCGCGGTGTTTAACAGACGTCCAGCTCATTCTGGGTCTGAATCTTAACCCTCTGAACCCTGGACTGCTTTTGCTGAGTTTTCACTCCCTTAATTTACAGGCTCATATGAATTATCACTACGTGTGTCAGCTACAGTTGAGCCATAAACTGTTATTTTTAGAATAAGCTGAGTGTTCAGAGTGAAAGTAGAACTAATAATGGAGAGGACGAAGAAACAAGAGGACGTGAACAGACGCAGAATTCATCCTGAGCAGCAGAAATCCAAGCAAACGTGACTGAAAAATTCAATGAGTCAAGTTGAGTGAAAACTTCACACTCACGATGATGCTTTATGACGCCAAGCCAAAGTCTATTTTAAAACAAAGATAGCACATTTTCACACCTGTGTTTTCAGTCAGTATTGTTAGTTTGAGATTTTGAAGGTTTTAACACATTTTTAAATTGTCTGAAGTTGTGAATTCTTGTCTGTTACGCGGCTGTTTTTTGTCACACAGCAAGTTTAGAAATTAAAATAAATTTTCACCCCAAAAAAATCTAATTAGAGTTTTGGGTGTTGGGTGATCTACAGAAGGAGCAGGTCCACTTCCATGGAGGACTGCCATGTTGCACCATGTTTCTGCAGGAGACCAACCACGGCTCTCGAGAGGGCAGTTCGTGCTTTTTGCAGTTTTCTTCGTCACCATAGTTTGCTTGGGTTGCTCGGAGCGATACTTAGTTGACTGCATGTACAAGATCAGCACTAGATTCTAGTAAATCCTACACACTGGTCCTTTAAAGAAAAGATTTAAAGTCAGAAGGGATCATTTACAGATGCTGTTATGGAACATTTCATCTGTTTGTCACGTTTTCACTGTAAAGCTCTGGTGGCACATCAGCTACATAAAGAACTGCACCGTCATTTGTTCTAATTTCACAGCTCTTTGTTTCAGTTTGGTCTCTGATGGTGTTTCAGGAAAGCTGGTTTCCAGTATTATTCTGCTCTCAGTGCTCAGCGTTCAGCAGGCTCATGGTCTATGTGTCATTATGGAAAATGCCAGCACTCTATTTATTTCAGTGGGGAGCTTTTCATGCCACAATGTCTAAATGTTACTGAGGAGAGTTTCTTTAGTCTGGAGGAAAATGTGTCAGACACAGTTGAACTTTTTAGAATGAAAAGCCAAAGGGAATAAAGGCTACTTAACCTTTTCTGGACCGCCTTGGATCTCTTTATCCTCGACAGAACCTTTTCTAACTCATACATCAGAGGCTAAGACGCTTCCCAGGCTCCACGCTGTTCTGTGAGACTTTCAGTCGTGTTGTTTCCAGTGCAGAGTTTGCCGTCTCATTGTCTAAATGTTCCCTCAAAGGATCTCATATGTAGCTTTAGTGTTGCATGCAGCTGTAATATCCTGTGGTCTGAGAGTCTCATCAGCTCCCGTTTCAGCTTGTTTGTCACAATTTTAATATCTTATTGTCTGAATGCTGTCTGCTTACATTATACCTCCTAATCCTTGATGCCATGTGGGGTTTGTGAAGGATTTGTATTTTGCTTTTAAGCTAAATCTGTTGGGTTTGAAATGTATCATCAGTCATGTTTCCACTACAGGGACTTTCCCAGGAACTAGGAACCTTTGGAGGAACTCTGCCAGGCTAAATTAAGTTCTGGGACATTATTTTACCCCCCAAAAACACCCCTGTGCAGGAGGTTTGCTGTCCAAAAGTACAGAAAACTTGCAGTTTCTGATTGGTTGAGTACTTGCAGCATTTTGTTTCAGCAAACATTTTCACAAATCTGCAGCTGCAAATCAGTTTGTTCTTGTTCACTGCGCTTTGACACATCAACATGGAGTTACAGAAAAAAATCACCTACACAGTGCAGGTCAAATCCAGCAGGAACTGGAAACTGTGACCTGCAGTTATAAGGTGTATGTGTATCTTTAGATCACAGCGGAAACACTGGCAGCAAAGGGCCGAAGGAACCTTTTAGTTCCTTGAAAAGTCTTTTCTGGCACTGAAGGTTCTGGGTAGTTCAGGTGGAAATACAGTAATTTATGGTAATTCCGACACCACATGCTGAGGTCATGGCTGCTACTTTTACTTTACTTCATTTAAAGAAAGAAAGCAGAAGCACTTTAAGATAAATGCAGGGTTGCAAATTATGTGCATGAACATCAACGCACCAGTTTTTTTTTTCTCATTTTCATTTTTTTCCCATTCTTAAAAAAAAATTTAAGTTGAAGTGTAAGTTTGAACAAACGGCTCAATAGCGGCACAATTACTGCCATTTCTAAACTACTGATTGCATTTTAAATTGGCTGAATTTTTTTATCGATTAATGATTAATTATTAACATCCTGAGTTAAAAGGAAAACAGACATAAAATGCTGTAAATGTGAGATTTATTATTCAATAACAGACTTTTTTTTCAAGCTGTAATATTTCTGCACACTTTGAACGTGAGTTTTTGGTTTCATTACATCATAAACACTGAGTCCATCCCCACTAATGTCAGAAGTGTTTTGTTCAGGTTTGTCCTCCTGTATCCTGTTGTGACCTGAGTGTCATTTCTTCAGACGTCGTCTCTGTTTTTAATGGAGCGTTTTAACGTCCTGTGATCTGAATGCTGTTTACTCCCTCAGCTCTGGGTTCAGGGAGAGTCTCGCTGCTCTACATGCATTTTAAAAGAGACGAGCTGCCTGACAACTGCTCTCGGCTGCTTTTAAAACCCCTGTGAAACGAGTTCTCGAGTGGCTCATTACTTAGCTATGTGCGCTGCTACGGGAAGAAGTGGTGTTGGCTTTGATTCAGACACTTGTTGGCATTCCTGGAGAATAGCGCAGAGTGCTAAGTCATGTTCATTTCACCAGCTGTGTCCAAATGATTTATAGTGGGGGGATAATGTGACGCTACAGAAATAGAGCCTGAGGGGGCGTCGGGGACGGCGTCTCAGCAGGATGAGGAGCCCACCGCGGACTGAGAGACGTGGGTTTGAGATCAGCTCCGGAGACGTCCGTCAGTCCCACAGTCGATCGATATTCTCACTCCTGAGAAACTTAAGAGATAACGGTGAACTCTCTTCACTCCCTCCTCCTCCTCTCTCATCTTCCTCTCTTTGTCTTTCTCACATTTGTTTGTTTTAACTTTTCTTTCTGCATCTTCATCTTTTCTTATTTCTGTTTTCTTTATATCAGTTTTCAATATATTGACATGATTGAACACAATCAGCTGAATGGAGATGCAGCAGTGTTCAATTATTTTCATCCCCTAAAAACATTATGTAATAACTGATACAATCATGTGATGGAAGTGTCTTTGTCAACACATGATGATGTAACTGGAATAATTCAACAGACTAATGGCTCAGTTTGTTTCTATTTCTGAGTATTAATTACAAACTGTGACGGGTTTTCTGTGGTGGTGACAGTTGGATGTTGTTCATGTTTTATTATCTGTCAGAAACATTTGTGTCAAATTGTTTTCTGACACAAACGGGCAGTTTTGTTTGGTGGAAAAGCTCTGGAACATCATTAATCTGAGCAGCGGTTCTTCTGGTTTTGATTTTTTGTTTTTTTTACTTTCACTGTGTTTTGCCTGAGCACTTGATTTCTTAAAGTCATGTTTGAAACATACTGTACAAAGCTCGATATATATCAGAAAAAATGATGCTTTCAAATCTCTCGCTTTTGAAATTTGTGCTCACAAATGAGCTCAAATCAGTCTGCAATAAATGGGATTACAGATTCAGGATATTTATCTTCTTGGTGTCTTGTCTTCTTTCTGACCTCTAATACAGACCCAACTAACTGAACAGAACAGACGTTAGTTTGCTAGTTAGTTATAACGGTTGACAACCTTGACTTTCCACTTCAAACCCTGCAAAATCCATGTGCATGTTTGGTGGTCATCAGGTGGGAGGAGCTTAGTGGAGTGATACGCGCCTGCAGAGAGAGAGAGAGGCTGAAGGTGACGTTTTAAAAGTTACTTCTCTTTTAAATCTTTTAAATCACAGCCAGGTCATGATTTTGTTTCTTGCAGCTATAATTTAAACAGACTTCTGTGCTCATCCATAAGTTAAACGACACGACGAGGTCAACTCTGAGATCACTCAAATGTCTTATTTCTGTCTTTCTACTTCCTGTCACTGAGGGAAGAAGACTTTGTGAGGTGACGTCTGTCCAGACTACGGAGTGATGTCACTGCAGTCTGTGTTTCTGTCCTTCCCTCTGTCCGCCTGTCTGAGTCTCTCGTCAGCAGTCAAATCGCTCGGTCAGGCGTGAGACAATATCGATCAGATCTCAACCCACACACACACACACCACACACAGAGTGACCATCTGGTGCCACGTGTCAACAGTGTCAACTCATTCTGTGTCAATAAAGCCACTCGTCGATAAATATTCATTTCTCTGAGACCACTTCCTCCTCGGTCTCCGGGGTGGACTCTGTCGTGTTTAATCTTTCATGCCGACTCCATAATTTACCTCAGTATCACCTCTGCTGCAGCCGGACTGTTTACTAACACAGCGAGGGCTGCTGGGTGGTAAGGAAGCCCAGAAAGGACATTGGTGAGGTTTGCTTTTATAGTACTACTGCTGTACTGTTGCTTCATTTACTTTTAAACTAACAGATAAGTGTATTTTCATATGTATCTTATTTATCTGATTTAATCCACACCTCTGGTTCATACTTCACAAAGGTCTTCACTGGTCTTTGTTCTAGAAACTAACTGTCATTCTTTTCAAGCTTTCTGAGCTTCAATCATTTTTTTCTAAGTGAGGCTGTTCTACCAAGAGGAACGACAAAATCTGGAGTTTCAGCCCCAAACCATAAATGTTTACGTTCAACTAATCTCCACAAACAGATGTCTGTGAACATCTGAAGAATCTGGAGGCAAAGAACAAGATTTTGGTTTCAGAAGCGTTATAGTTTATACACATTTTGCTATAAGGAAAAAAAACGTCCTGCTTTGTTTGCATTACTTAAACTCAATCACGAATGTTTTGGGCGGAGCTTAAGTCCAGTCTGCAGTGTAGCTCGAGCACTCATGCTGCATGACAGAAGCTGCAAAGAACCGTTTTACATCACGTCAACACTTGTGTTTTTATCAGCTGACGTCAGTGCTGTTATCTTTCTCAGGCATGAACAACGCTCATGTTTGCTTTCATTACTTGTGTTCACTTGATCGAAAACATGAGCATGTTGGATTAACCTGCACAGACAAAAGTGAAAAAGCCCCATAGCAGAAACTCAACCTTCCTCTAGACGTCTGGAAAGATATTTCTTTGTGCTTTTTTTGGGGTCATAACCTCCTGAAAATGAACAATTCAAGTCATTAAATTACAAACAAAACTTCATCTACTTTTATTATATTAGGATGGAGGCAGAAATATAGAAAAGTCAGGAGATAAAAACAAAGACGCTCGTCTAATTTTTGTTTTTTGGATGAAATGAATCACAGATTCAAGTAAAGTACAGATTTGATCCCACTTTTAGGTTTATTTGTCTGAATTAAATCAACTAAGGTTCAGATTCAGACCGTATATCGTCTTCCTGAGTAAAGAGAGCTGCTCCCTGTGGCTCTCTTTTCTAATTTGTCCTCTGGTTACCCATGATTCAGTGTGTGTGTGTGTGTGTGTGAGTGGTGGGAGGGTTTGGTCTGTCAGCACAGATGACATACGGGAGGGGGGTCATGATCAAGATGGTCGACATTATCCTGTCTGAGGGAGTTGGACGTAGGCAGGAAGAGAAGGTCAGAGTGTCGACTCTGATGTTGTTTTTCCTCGAGCCGGTCGGTTCACATGCAGCCGTTTGCAGAGTTTATTTGTGTACAGCTCAGGTGTCGCTCGTCCTCCTGCGTTTGTGTTGTTGGTCACTTCTCAGAAGAAAAGGTGCCACTTATAAAAAAAGTCTTCTGTGTGTCGGCTTCTGTGCCAGCAGACTGTATTTTCCCTGGTATTGTATTTTAATTTATGTTCCTTAATACCATCTCGCCTTGTTCCTCAGCCTACACTGGTGCCGTGACCTAATTCTCCCCCCGGGGATCAATAAAGTTCATTTTATCCTTCCAGTGTGGGCTGGTCTTATAACTGAGCCTCGTCAGTGAGTGGCTCACTTTTAATTTAATCCAGTTTATTCATCCTCCTCTGCCTCTCTGTCACCAACTACGGAAACTCTCCGTGTGTTCCTCCTCAAGAAGCACAGGAACAAAACGTTCCACAGAACAGAGACTTTAAGTCTTTCCTGGCATGAGAACGAGTAACAGCTGCAATAAAGTAACACAACAACCTCAGTGACAAAAAGTTGTGTCAGTAAAAACAGAAAATCAGCTGAATACAGAACAAATGAAAGATATTTAATGTTCACACTGATTTTTTGAAAATATTCGCTCATTCTGAGTTTGATGTCTGCAACAGGTTCCTAAAAGGTTCTGACAGGAACAACAAAAGAGAAAGTGAAAGTTGTAAAATGTTCCAAAAACACCTGTTTGGAAAATTAAACAGGTAAACAGGTGAGTGGGTAACAGGTGACAGGAGCATGATTGGGTATTAAAGGTTCTTTGTAGAACACACTGTGTTCCAGACAAAACTCTTGAAATATAAAGAGGTTCTCCACAGAACCCCCTGAATGTATGCTAGATGAAATCCTTGGGTTATGAAAAAGTTCTCTGTAGAACCTCTAATTGTGCTCAAGACAAGTCTTGGAGTATATAAAGGTTCTCCATAGAACTCCCTAACTGTGTTTTAGACAAAACTCTTGGAATATTAAATGGGTCTCTGTAGAACCCCCTGTATGTGTCCTTGATGAAATCCTTGGATTGTGAAAAAGTTGTCTGTAGAACCCCTGATTGTGTTCTAGACAAAAGTCTTGGAATATAAAAAGGTTCTCCATGGAACCCCCTGAATGTGCTCTAGATGTAATTCTTGGATTATGAAAAGGTTCTGTGTAGAACCTCCTGACTGTGCTTCAAATAAAACTCTTGGAATACACATAGGTTTTCCATAGAACCCCTTGAATGTGTTCTAGATGAAATCCCTGGATTAGGAAAGGTAACTGTGCTAAGCTAACTGTGTTCTACATGAAGGTAGATATAAAAAGATTCCCCTTAAGGGGTTCTGACGCTGTTCTAGATGAAACTAGTGAAATCTAAAAAAAAGATTCTCCATTGAACCCCCTGACTGAGTTCTAGACAAAAGTCTTGGAACATAAAAGGTTCTCATTAGAACCCTGACTGTTTTTTTTTTTTTTCTGGTGATTGCTGGAATAATCAGGCCCCTCTTTGATTTTGTCACCTGAGGTTCTTGTATGTGTGAGCGGATCCTCACACCTGGTAACAGTGTTAAAACCAGGACTGTAGGAGAACTTCTTGTAGAACAAACAGCACTAGAACTACAGTAGATCTACTTTCTATCCAACACACATCAAACTGTTCTACTGGCAGAAAATAAGCAGAATTACGTTTGTTTTTCTTCTCTTTGTGTTCTGCCAGACACACACACACACACACACACACACACACAGAGTTATCTCCCTGTGGACCGGGGTTTTAGGTGGTGGAGCCTCTTTTGTGTCTCTGGCCAAACATTGGACAGATGTCACATTCACAGCCTCCCTGAGATCTCATAACTCAAAGTAAAAACACACACACACACACACACACACACACCTACAATACAACACACACACACACACACACACACACGTGCACTCAGACAAAATCAACCCCCACTTTGAAAAATGTTTTCAATATTGTAGTTGACTTATTGATCAGTGCAGCTTTTAACATAATGTTTTAACCATTTATAATAGAGGAGGGGGCGGGTGGGGTGGGGTGGGGGGTATGTGCATTTAAAATTAACACACACACACACAGTTGGAGATGCATCAGAGGAAAGTAAGCTTTCAAACACAGAGTTGCAGGAATGAACGCTAAACTAATTTAATGGAACACACACACACAGACACACACACACACACACACAGACACACACACACACACGCAGACACACACAGTTGGTAGTGCATCGACATGGCGACCACCAGCAGTGAATGCTAGGTTAATGGAATGATGAATATCAGAGATGTGACGCAGTGTATTCCAGGAAAATCAACCCCCTCGGCAGCTATTTCCTCAGAGTCGGGTCAGGCCATATTTCTCGCTAACTGCCGCGATGACAGCGGAGACTTTTCTGAGAGGAAGCTGGGTCAATGATGATTAAAGCCGAACCTCCACCCTTCTGAATCCGCTCCTGTGGGTTTTTTTTTTTTTTCTCGTCACATTCTTAGGGGAGTAAAGGTGCGAGTTTGTTTTCCAGCCGTAATGAGAAAACGTTAACGGGCGTCTCGGCACTGATGGAATTCCTCGTTGAAAACAGCGGGTGTGTGAGCCCCGAGGCTGAAACGGATCCGAGTTTATCGTAGTTTTAAAAAAAGAGTGTGTGAGCAGGACCGTCTCTGGGTTTCTGAGGGTCCTCTGCATTTTGTGACTCTTTGGTGGTCCGGATCTGTGAATTCAACTGGTTCACTTTAAAGGTGGAAAGAGGGTCTGCGAAAAACTCTTAACATCCTTTTTTTCTCTTATATTCACATAGAACGTTTCAGGTTGACCCCGAGAATTTAAACCTCCAGAAAACGATAATAAATGTGGAACAGTCGGGTTCCTTTACATCAATAGACTCCTGGAAATGAACAGGATGAGAATCATGTTGAATAATATAAAATGGTTCTCTGTAGAACCCCCGAGTGTGTTCTTGATAAAACTCTCGGAATATAAAAAGGTTCTCCATAACAGGTTCTGACTGTGTTCTTGATAAAACCTATGGAATATAAAAAAAAAGATTCTCCATAGAACCCCCTGACTGAGATCTAGACAAAAGTCTTGGAATATAAAAAAGGTTCTCTGTAGAACCCTGATTATGTTCTAGACAAAAGTCTTTGAGACCAAAAGGTTCTCCATAGATCCTAACTGTGTCTGGATAAAATTCTGGAGTATAAAATGGTTCTCCATAGAACCCCCTGACTGTGTTCTACATGAAACTCTTGGAATATAAAAGGGTTCTTCATAGAACCTCCTGGATGTGTTCTGGATGAAATCCTTGGATTACAAAAAGTTTTTCTGCAGAACCCCTAATTGTGTTCTTGACAAAAGTCTTGGAATATAAAAAGGTTCTCCACAGAACACCCTGGCTGTGTTCTAGTCAAAACTCTTGCGATATAAAATGGGTTCTTTGTAAGAACCCCCTGACTGTGTTCCAGACAGAATGCTTGGAATGTATAAAGGTTCTCTGTAGAACCCCCTGACTGCGCTCTAGATAGAACCCTTGGAATGTATAAATGTTCTTCATAGAAACCCTGACTGTGTTCTAGATAAAACCTCAGAATAAAAAGGGTTTTTGTAGGACCCCCCTTGGTGGGTTCTTGTCAGTTCCCTTAGAATGTGAGAGGGTTCTGGGTGGAACCATTACACCACAGAACGTTTAAATGCAAGAAACAACTAAAAACAACCACAAGATTCTGTTTGATGTTTGTTTGTTTGTTTGTTTGTTTCAGGTTTGATTTTTCAAACACAAATCTCAGTCAGTTTGTTCGTCACTCTGCTGCCAGTTCTCAAATTTCTGACGCTTCAGGGTCATTGAAGGCACCACTGCAGATATTTTCTAATTACCAAGCAACAAGAAAATAAATGTATATCTGTCAGCTGAACAAAAACATAAGTTTTCTGAGAAGTAAATAACTCAAAGTTTGTATAATTATCTATAAATGTTATTTTGTTTTTAGATGATATATTTATATGTAATATTAACAGTGCTGTCCAGGGTTAAAGAAGACGTCACACTGTATTTGATTACAAAAGTTTTATCTTATCTTTGCTGTGTTTGTCTGTTTCTAACTTTAACTTTTCTTTATCGTGTTGTGTATAAATTGTTGGTTTTAAGAAGGACAGGCAGAACTCTCAGCTGACCGATCAATCTACGTTCTAATCCTGATACGTCACGAGTATTGGGTGTTGACCAAAAGAATGAGCTCACACACACACACAACACACACACACACACACACGAGCAGCCAGGATTAGTTTCCTTCGTGGGTTAGAAACGGGGCGAGGAGCGAGGAGCAGATTGCAGCTCCTTCATCGTTCAGAAAGGAGCCAGCTCCACCTGAACGATCAGGTGCCGACTGGACTCCTGGCTCCACCCTGCCGAGGTTTTCCGGGCTCGTCCACCTGGGATGCGACCCAGAACTCACTGGTATTAAAATTTCCCATCTGGCCCCGGGAGCGACTCAGGACCCCCCAGGAGGAGCTGAAGGACGTGACGGGAGAGAAGGACGTCTGAAACCAAAACTACAACCGAAAGAAGAAGAAAACGGATGAAGAACTCTGAGAACTCAGTAACTCATTTCAGTTTGACTGTCGACCGGCTGTAGTTCCAGTTTGTGTCTCTGTTTCTTCATCCAACTGATGAAATTTTGTCTAAAAGAAAGTTAAAGGGACAGTTCGGGTTTTTTTTAAGGCGCGGTTGCACAGTCAGTTTATCACCTACAGTAGGTGGAGGTCGACGCGCCCCCAGTTTGGAGAAGCAGCAGGAGGACTGGTGCAGGAAGCTAAACAATGTCCTGCTGTGGACAGAGTCAGCAGCAACATGGATTTTAGACACAACGTATATATTAAACCTGAATTAAGAAAAAGGATCAAATATACATAAAATGCTGCCTATGAGTCTTGCAAATAAACAAAATCTGCATCAAGTTCTGGTGAAAAAAAGTTGTGACAGGCTGATATCAGCTGGTAATATATCTGTTGGCCTCGACTCCACACCACCAAACATCCTTTGACAAAGACAATCATCTTACCTCACAGAACGCAGGAGTTTCTGGTCTATCTTTGCCTCAATCTGTAAATATGTTTGTGTTATTCTGTGACTTCAGTGTTTTAAAAAGTTAATTTGGATTCACTGAAGTCGCACAATAACACAAACAAACTCACAGACTGAGGCAGCGATAGACCAGCAGCTCCTGTGTTCTGTGAGGTTAAATTACTGTTTTTGTCAGTGGAGTTTGGTTGGTCTGGAGACAGTGATATTTAGCTTATAAACGGAGGTGACCCATCAGAAAAATCTGTCTGACAGCAAGGAAAAGTGGTCAAAATATTCTAAATATAGTGTACACATAAACTGACATTGATTTTTTAGGTGTCTAAAATATATTTTCCTGCTGACCCTGTCCCCAGCGGGACGTTGTTCAGCTCCTGACACTGGTACTTCTGCTGCTTCTCCAAACACTGACAGTGGAAAAGTACCTCATACAACCCAACTTCAAAAAATCCAAACTGTCCCTTTAAACCTAGCCATGTGTTTGATTGCATTTCCCTAATCCCTGCAGACGGCTCCGTCCTGCCCATCCAGTGCACAGTGAAGTGGAGATTTTAACCTTTTTTTTTTTTCAGGTGGTTCTTCTTTCTTTTTGGCTCAGAGAACAGAGGTGCTCCTGGTGAAAAGAGTTAAAATTCCACTTCACGGTGCGCTGAAGGGAATATTTTTTTAAAGGATAGACGAGTCTTTGAGGATTTTGGACATGTTTTCAAAAACGTGTTTGGGGCTTTTTGTATTCTGTTCGTCTTTCAGGGAAATATTGGCTCCGGTAATTCTGTGAGTGGAACACACTCATTGATGCCAAAGTCTCAAATGTAGAAAATGATGATTAAATGACAGGTAGAAACTTTTAAAGCGCATGAAAGCACAGCAGATTCAGGATAAATAAACCAAGTGGGACTGCTTGGACACTGTCCTGGTAAATCAGCTTTCCTTTCAGCAGGAGGAACAGGAGAATCAGGCTCCTGCCCTCGAGGTCCCTCCGGCTCCTAACAGCCCCGGATCACTTCCTCTCAGCGCAAAAAAAAAACGACTTCCTCCAGCTGACCTCACGGGTCACATGCTGCATGCCAACAAGCTCCCGTAACGAGAGCCCCTTAACGACGGCCGCTAATTAGCATCCCTAACGAGGCAGCCCGTCGGGCCGGCTGTCATTCCGTATCGTTGCTGCGTGCCGGGCGTGTGTTTGGCATGTTGGAGGCATGTCAGCAGAATACTGACGGCGCAGAGGTGATGACGGGTCACATGACAAACTTGCACGCACACATTTTATAGGTCACATCTTTTCCTTATCCACATTTTCCTCTTTTCATACAAACACAACATATTTCCTGAGTGATTTGGTCTGGATTGAGAGTTGTTGCGTTTTCAGCACTCTCTCCAGTCTCAGACTAATTAAAGGCATTACAGCTGAATCTGGCCGTGATTGGCTCCGCTCACTAAAAGCACGACTGAAATCCATCCAATCCGAGGGTTTCCGCTCAGCAGGTTTACCTCGTTTGAATCTGAGTTTTTCTATCATTCAGTTGATATGTTTCATTTGAGATCTGAAGTGAAATAGATTATCTGCAGAACATCATCCTCACTGTGAGCCAGAGGAAATAAATTAATTTATTAAAAAAGATGGAAGTGGAAAACTACAGAGGACTCTGTTTTAGGGAGATTCAACATTAACACAACAGAGAGAAAAAACTGTGGACTGTTCTCAATATAAAGTTTGGTAAAGTTGAACTCATGAGTCCAAATGAAATGACACAGTTCGCTCCAAAAGCGTCTGACATCAGCAGCTCGGCTGGAAATTCTCACTGTGACAATAAATTAAAACATATTTTCATATTGCTTCACAAATGCAGGTGTGAAAAACAGATAAAACAGTTCAGTGTAAAATGGCAACAATAGGAAAATAAAAACATTTTAAGTTGTAGTTCAAAACTCTGATAAAAGTATATTTTAAGAAGGGATTGAAAAGAGATCACTGACTCAGCCGACCTGATTGTTCCAGAGCCTCGGGCCCCCGACTGAAAAGGCCCCGTCCCCTTTAGTTTTCAACTGGGTCTGTGGAACAGACAACAGGCCAGCGTACGTCCTGGTTTGTAAGGTACTAACAGGTCAGTGATATAAGAGGGAGCGACGCCATTAAGAGCCTTCAAAGTCATCAGTAAAATCTTAAATCTGTTCTAAAACGTACTGTAATGACGCTGAAACAGGAGAGAAGTGATCATGTTTCCTTGTTCTGACTGTGTATTTATTATTAAAGAGATCTCAGAATCCATCGCTGATTGTTTGGGGCGAGTATTTCAAAACTTTTAATCCAGATCAGATTTACCTGCACAGGATTACATCTCAATTTGGGTATTTCAAAACCAAGAGAATAAGTGGGATACAGGTTTGGTAATCTGATTTTACCCAGAATCCAGATCAAATGTAATTCTGGCACATTTCAGCAGTCTAAGGTGTGTTGTAAGAAGTGTTATTGTTAAAAATCTGAATTATGAAGCATTTAAAGAGCTGTTGAGATCAGACGGATGATGACCAGCCGGACATCTCAGGATCGGGTTTGATAGATATTCAAGTGGCCGTTATTCTGATAAAATCAACCACACATTTAAAATCTTACTGGATTATCACTCGCTAAATGCTGACTTTGAATTTCAGGAGCACGAGCACAGACAAGATTCATCCTGTAACATCCTAATGGTGCATCAGTCCTCTGTGGGTTCAAGCACTTAATGTAAGCTGGTAAATCAAATGAACGTCTGCAGAAACACTCATCATCCTCAGCATCACTTCATTTTAAAAAAAAAAAATCTGTAGCCCCGCCCCTGAGGCGAGCGGCGTTCCCGACCTCACTGGGGCAGATGCAGACAGATAAAGCGAGCCGCGCGGCCGAGCAGATGCTGCCAGACTGCCTCGCCAACACGCCATCTCCTGAGGCGAGCCGAGGCGGTGATGCAGCGAAATGCAGAGAATACCTGGAGTGAGCGCCCTGCCTGTGTCAGGCACGCAGATACTGTCTCAGAGGGTAAAGACCCTCCAGTTCACTTTGATAACTTAAAGGTTTGACTGACAGTGTGTTACTTTCATCATCCTCTGAGTCCTCAGGCTTCCACCAGACACTGGAAACTCGACCAAAACAAAATAACTACAGAGATTTACTTTATGGGTTTGTAGTTTCTCACTTTTATATTAGAAGTACAAATATTTGCAGGAGAAACACTGACTGCACCACATTCAACCACTCAAGAGGCTTTGATCCACTGTGCACACACTCATAAATGATCTTTCAGTGGATTATTGTTATGAGTAACAGCTGTCTGAACTGTACAGAAACACACGTCAGAGATAATGTACAGTGAGCAGGTCATTATAGCAAAATAAACCACAACTCTGGAAATCTGAACATAAAGGGAGTCAGACACATCTGTCAGATAAAACATGATGGAGGAGATGTTTGTCGAACAGGTTTTTGTAAGTTCAGTTAGAGAAATAATGGTTCTATATTCAATATATTTCATGACAAACATTAACTGCTTCAAACAGAAGAACTGCTTCTGTCGACTGAAGATGACATCCCAGGAAACAGGATTCCCCATATTCACAACATATGGATATATATTTAGAAAATATGTGGAGCCAGTTTACTTTCTTACAACATATTCAGTAGTTGTGTGTGTGTGCCAGTGGAGCGCACCAACAAGCACATGTTGCAGGTCCGTCCTGTCCTGTCCCGAGTCATGTCCAGTCAGTCAGACTGAGGTTTTTTTCACCAAAAACTGAATATTTCATTAGTTTGAAGACATTTTGAGTTTGAAAAATAAATTACACTTCATAATTATGTTGTTATTATCCTCTTTGACTGCATTTCAAATGATAATACGACAGTAAACTTACACATAAAGCCTCTCATCCTTAATTTAATTATGAATTATTACCTTCTGTCGAGTGTCCTGGCCGTATATCTTCACATGCAGGTTTATAAAGTCTCTGCTGCCCCTTACTATAGTGAGGCTTTTTTAAAAAAATCTTTCTTTGGAACCATTTTTATGTCAAGACAGTTCTTCCTTATCTCACTGACAGTCAGACCTTCAGGTAAAATGGCATCAACAGCACTTGTTTTTCCCGTTTCTTTGCTTTAGCAGGTCCTTTAATTCCCTGCTGACGCTGTTAAAATGACAGATTTTTCTTTATGGATCTCTGAAAGCAGAACGTCAAAATCCAAACTCTTCTTGTTGATGCCATGAATTTCATGAATGAACACTTCCTGACATATGTGGCAGGAAGCGTAGCCTTACATGGTGTTATTCGGGTTTCATGCATGTGCACTCACATACACACAGATGGATCATTTACACAGTTATGTGAAGTTACGAGTGTTTGCTGGATCTGATGTGGCAGATTCATAAGACAAAAAATTTTGCATGAGGCCCAGTGTGCATCTGTTCCCAGGACAGAAAATGTCTCATTTTGTGGGAAAACATTGATGCCTAAACAGGACAGACGTGTTACTCGTCCTTGGTGAGGGCAAAATGACTCCGCCTCTCTAACAGAACATGAGCTCAATGTCAAAGTGCGTCAACGGAGAGGAAACAAAACAGAAATTCCTTATCATTCTTCCTCTGCGTGAAGAAGACATAGTGATGTGACCCTTCAACACAACACAAATTAAAAGACACCAGCCTGTGACGGTAATCTTGGACCGAAATGTTCCCAGAACAAACGGGGTAATAAAGAGGCTGTGATTCTGTCTGTCTGTGCAGCTGGTTGTATGAGTCGCAGTATGTCAGTGTGTGTGTCAGAGTGGGTTAGCTCAGTGACCTTTGCCCTCAGGCCCGGCGAATCAGCATCATGCGTGAGCAGAGCAGCTTCGGCACAGGAAGCAAACAACACTGTGATCAACATCACTGTCATCACTGCTCGCTCTCCCTCCCTCCCTCTCTCCTTCATCCTCCAGCAGCATCTCTCTCCGTCTCTCTGCTGGCTGCTAACTCAGTCGCCTTCGACTCTGTTGACTCACTTTGAGCCTCTGCACAACGAGACGAAATCTTTCACAATCTCAGTCTCAAAACCGGCGTGACGAACATCCGTGTCAATCAAACATGATCCCGTTGTCGGGTCTGACACGGACTGGGCACCAAGCGTTTTATTTTGGAGGGTGAACCGCATGTGACAATGATGACTGACTTTTATGTAAATATGCTGCTTCTATTTGTTTGGATCATTTACAGACAACTGGTTGCATCATCTTCATCTGAACTGTTTAGCCAGGCTAACATGCTAGCTGTTGTTCTGTTGGTCGGTTGGTCAATCAGTGGATCAGTCCAGGCTGGGCTCATCAAATGGTGTATGAATAAGACAACAATGTCTTCAGTTATTTGGCTTTTCGAATGTCACCAGTCGCAACTGACTTATTGTGCAGAGATGGATTGTTATTTTACACGCAAATGTCGGTAATAAATGTCAGGTGACGCAGTGGCTGGAGACGTGCTTGTTGGAGGAGGAGTGGACGGACGGATCAACCAAAACACAGGACTTTCATTGTCCCATGTGAAAACCAAAACGTTTTGGTGCGTAACCCACTGTCTCAACTGTAAGTGAGTCAGACTCATTCAGTCACAACTGGCAGCTGGGAAGCAGGACATGGGAGGATTTTTTTTTTTTTGAGATTGTTGTGGCTAAAATGTCTAATTTTTTCTTTTCTAAAAGATTGTGATGCATGTTGCAATGTTTTTAGACTTTTTTTTAAAATGAAAATTACAAAAAAACTCTTGTTTTTTGTAGAAGTTTAATAAAAAATTAAAGGCAAGTTGTTCCAGGGAGAAAAGGCGTTGCTACATGATCTCACCTAAAAAGCTGAGGATTGTAAAAATCTGACAGAATATGCTTTCTTTACAAATGTAGAGGTTTACCTGGGGGCTGTCCACATAGAAGCAAACTATTTTTGGAGAAACTCAGTCAAAACTGCACAAAATTAAAATATAGAAAAGTGCAAAAAAGACTGCACAGACACTGATAAATGACAATAACAGTGACAAACTGTGTTCTTTTCAGTACCCACAACAAAATTTGGAACTCGCAGGAAGCAAAGCTGAAGGGTCAAATTTGCTGGAAGCATGCGGTGATTGGACAAAAATTGTAAGGTTGTGCAGAATTCCCAGGGATTGGTTGAATTTGGATCGAGAACATTGCATCTTCCTGGAGGGGCTGACTCTTGAGCTTCTCTTGCGGCGTTTACTTATTCGCAAACTGTACATTTACTGCCACTGAACAATGTCACTGCTAAACTCTGTAAAAGCATTAAACGCCTTAAACAGTGCAAGAAAACCTTCTATAGGTAAAAAACAAGTTTGCTAAACAATGTCTGGTGTAAGCTATGATTCTTGTAGGGTCTGCGTCTCCCTGCTGATTTCATGATATTTGTTCTTTTCCACTCTGAGTAATAAATATAATACTTTGATTTTGAAACAGCAGCCTTCTGTTGCTGTTATTTAGCCTCTGTGAAATGTTTTTGACAACATTATGCACATGCATGTGACATGTTTAGTGGCGGTGCACAGCAGAAAACGGGGCCCCTCCCCCAAAAGCCCCTGTGTAATTCAAACCCTGAATGTAACTAATGGTAAGCATGTAACTGTAATGTTGCAGTAACATGGTTACATCAGCTGCTATAAATAAAAGGCTACTTTGAGCATCAGTGTGAGACGCTGAGCGGCGATGACAAAACGTCAGTATGTGACAAGTTGGGATGAGAATATATTGCTTTTATCTACTTTTCTATCCTCCTTTTTCTTTCTTCTTCTCTCTGCACCTGATTTAGTTTATTTTACTTTCTTTGTGCCTCTTTGAATCCATCTGTTTTTGTCTCTTCTCTCCTTCTGTTCAATTTCCTACTTTCTTTTCCTTTATTTTCTCTCCTCTTCTTCTTTCTATCTCTCCCTTTATCCAATCAATGCTCTGCCTCTTTCCATAGAGATCTTCTGGCTGCCCCATCTGTCTCTCCTCTCTTTCTGTATCTCTCTCTTACCTTATCTTTCTTTTTCTTCTTTCCTATCTATTCACATCCCATTATTTCTCTCCGTTATCTGCTCCACTCTCCTATGCCCTCGTTCCATCTTCCTATCCCTCTGTTTTTCCTCTCCCTCCTTCTCCTCCTCCTGTCTCCTCTAATACCCCTCCGTCCATCTACTTTCTCATTTATCTTCTTCCCTCTGTCCGTATCTTTCTTTCGCCCATCCTCCCTTCTGCTTCACCTCCTCTGAACCTCCTCTCCTCTCTCTCCTTCTTCTTCAGACTCTCCCTGTAGCATGTTTCCTCCACAGAGCGACGTGTCAGTTAGCTTCCTGCCTTTGCTCTCTGTTAGCCTGCTAGCTATGTGTTTGCATCTCCAGACAGGTTTCACATGGCATGGTCAGCTAGCTTCAGGCTAACTCAGGCTAACTGTTCACCCAAAGGCATCGCTACTTTGAGCTGGATGACGGCCTCAAAGACACACGCAGACACACACACACAGGGTATTGTCATAGCTGTGTCATTCAGAGTGTGTCAGCGTCCTGCTCTCAGCGTGGACAGTCAGCACAGATACTAGTCCTTTCTGACATGTCACACAACACTGCAGTACACGGTACCGGCAGCCAGATCCAAGGAGATGATGAGACACAACAACAGAGCTGCTCTCTGCAGGAGGAAGCTCAGCCAAAACTGCACACCACGAACATTTCAATCAGGCAGAAGAGACACAGGCTGCAGGTTTACGAGCTGATTTACTCAATCTAACACAAATTCATCGCAAAAATCAACTACTAAGTACTTGTATTTTTATGAACCTTTTTCAATAAGTGTTCTCCATCTGTTGACATTTTTAAGGCATTTTAAAATCCTTCAGGTCATATTCTCACTTGTATTCTCATCTGTTATATTTTAATGCTTTTTATTTGACCCTGTATTTATTTACTTGTGTATCAGATGGTATTTTAACCTTATCTCTGCTGCTGTCTTGCTGTTTACCATGTTGTACTTCTTAATTGTCGTTATTTTATTGTACAGCACTTGGGTCGACTTTAAATGCACTTTTTAATAAACTTGACTTATTTTATCTTTTTTCTGGAATTTCATCAATTTCGGGCAGGGGTCATAAATTTTGTCTTGTTACAAAAGGCGTAACGAGATTTTTAAAAAAAATTATGTACGAGATGTAACGAGCAGAAACGTCCCTCAGAGGACAACTTTTTACTTTAATATTTTACGCAGATTTGGAGGCTGTATGTTTTCACTTTCTCTGCATTAAAAAAGTTGAATCAATATTTCTACTTTTACCAGAGTCTTTTTTCACACAAGTATCTGTACTTCCTGGAGCCTTGATTGGTGTGTTACCAAAAAAGTACCAGGTACAGGTATCATCCACAGCTTTTGCCAGTTGGAAAACTAAAATATACCAGTTCCAGGCATGTCGACTCAAGCCATTAGCTTCTTCCTTTATTTCCACGTTTTCATTGATCAGCTCAGCATGATTCAGTCCAAAAAAAACTCTGGCGGTTTGTCTCCACCCACTCAGGCTCAACCCAACAAATAAGAAATCCTCTGTCTCCGGAGCAGCTCTACCTCTGAGGAAAATATTTGCAGAACTAAAGACTCAACCTGCTGTTTATTTGGTTTCTGTCTCACAGATGAGACGGGGACATAATGAAGCCAAATCTGTTTCCAAAAGACTTTTGAAAAATACTCTATTTTTCTGTCGTTCTCATGTTGTGATCGGGCTCAGATGAAGAGAGGCGTGAATGTTGTGGTGGTTATTGAAGGTTATAAGTGACAAGCTGCCATGTTCGATGACTGACAGGAAAATAAAGACATGGTGATGTTTTTCGCCTCGTCCTCTCCGACAAAACAAAAGCTTTTCACACTCGTGTTTCTGAGCTCTGAGCTCATCTGATCCTCAGGCTACAGAAAGCCCAGAGATGTTGTTCAAACCGCTTCACTGTTCACACTTGCTGATAGACAAAGGTTTGGGCTCGCTGAGGGTTTTTTCCCCGGGCTGATGGACGATGGTGGTGTGAAAAACCCTGAAGAAGAGTTTAGATTCTGGTGGGAGAGACTTGCAGACCGCCTGGTAGGATCCAACAGGAATCTGAGCGTAGTTTTCACATGTGTTCTCTAAGTTGGGATAATTTTTGTTGGACTGAATTTCAGTGCCGGCACTTCTCTTTTAGAGGCTTTAAAGGGAAAATCTGGTATTTTTCAAACATGGGCTGCGTTACAGAAACTTCTGAAAAGTCTGAAAACCTGCCTTATCTCAGTTCAGGATGACATTTAAGAATTTGGGTAATACGAAAGTGTCCTAACTGAAGAATTTCCTAAGTTAGGAAATCTGCAACCTCAGAAAGTCTGCAACCTTTACAATCAAAAGAGACATTTTTGGCCAAAAAAGGGGGCTAAATCTCCCTGGAGCTGCAAGTTAAATTCTCTAAAGACTCGAGTCCCTGTGCTTCCTTTTCCACATTAATGAGTGTATTTCTGTCATCTATCATGTAGATATACCTGCTGAATTTCACCATCTGACCAGTGTTTGCTGAGATGTAAGCTAGCTTTAGCCTCACGTTGTTAGCATTAATGTTATATCATGTATGAAAGCTGTTAGCTAACTTTACATAAACACTTTCACAGGGTTCTTGTTTTAAAACATGTCAGATGGAAACATTAAAACATCAGCTGGAGACTTTTCAGCTGACTCAAGTCGAATTAGCATTAGCATTAGCTTACATCAGCCAGCTACACTTATGAAATCTGCTTATGAGTCATTATTTTAGTGACAAAATCAGCTAGAAATAAGAAGCTGCTTTTGTTTACGTCTCTGAGGAATCACAGACCTCATGTTTCAACAATTACTCCCAATGTCGATGTTAAATCTGCCACCGTTATCACCGTAAACTGCACAAATGCAGTGCGAGAATGGAAAGTTTGTCAGGCGTAGCAACAGTAACTAAGGAGGGCGGGGCTTAGCAAAGGGTCAATTGATCACATTGTGCATAAACTGATCAAAGTGCATTTATAAATGGCCTCTGACCAGTGAAGCTTGTATGTACCAAACTTATTAAATAAACAGCTGTGATTGGTCCAACATGAGCCAGGACGGGTGGAAATGTTGAAAATGTGAAAATACTCTTTGACCATCAGGGGGTCCAGTGCAGTGGGCGGGACTCCACAAAAAGAATCGTCAAAATCTACCACACATTAACACACATGACAACAGCAAATGAGTTTTACAGCAGTTCTGCTCTGTGCTGTAAACAAACAACTAGCCAGTTTGCAGAGCTGGGCACATGCACAAAAGAAAATCTCAAATTTGTGATCAGAGGGAGAAACACACCTACTTTTAAACATTTAATATCAACATGTTTTTGGATATCCACAAATATCACAATGCAAGAGAGGCTGTGTTTGCACGGTCAAACAAGTCCACCACCAGTAGAAAACTCTGACAAAATACTTTTTTGACAGAAAGAAGTGTCTGTAATCAGAGTACCACAGCTGCACGTCAACAGGAATATTAAAGGAATATTCATTTCCAGGAGGCGTGCAAACAGCTTAGAGGGAATGTTGTCTTTTCCAGAATAAGGACAAAAACCAGAATACTGTGTGCATGTAAACACGGCCAGTGTTTCATCCTGTATACAGCGGGGAAAAAATGGGATAATTTGCACATTTTTCAAGGTTTTGCATTCCTTCAAAGTTTTGCATCAAAACTGAGCCATCACCTGCAATCACCTACAATTAATTCCCAACCTGGACCAGAAAAGGAATAAAATATCAAACAACCAGACATTTGCCCAGCGCAAGTTCCAAAGTCTGAAGTATCAACAGCTACTGAACATTTTCAATGCAAGAAATCACCACAATCAGATCTGTTTCACCGTGTTTGACCTCCTGATGACACGGATCACCAGTGCAACACGTTTCAGCAGCTGTCACTCAAAACCATCCAATCCTTGAACAGGCACCTCCCTCAGCGGGGAGGCGACTCCAGCTCATACATCCACATCCACCTGCACAGTTCCCAGCTTCTGAAAAAACCAAACGTGAAGAGAAAACGTCCACTCACCCTGCGTCGCTGCCGTTCCCACAGATTAAGGCATCCTTGGCCCCCTCCACCTTGTAGAAGTTGTCTGGAAAAAAGAAACAAAAATTACACTTCAGATTCCAGTTTCATCACAGCTGAGAGGAATCCTCCTGCACAGCCCAGCACAGCCACACACACAGGTGTTTTCATTGATTTAGCCTAATCAGACCCCTCCTCTGGACTGAGGGGAAGAGTGATGGCTGACATCTCCTTCACTCTCCTGTTAGTTTTGTTCCACCTGTTGAGCTGAGACAGTTTATACTTTCATCTCTCTTATTAGTTCATGTAATACTGAGCATCACTGAGGTCCCATCAGAAACCTGTGTAGGTGTGCAAGGACCTGACGAAATGATATAAACACAAGAGCAAGATCAAAACTCAAAACTGCACTGTAAAAAAAGATTTGTGAGAATTAAAAATTTCAAGGCAGCATACTGCAATAGTTTTGTGTCCAACTCATCCTGTAATCTTTAGTTGAGATAATTTACTTTTTCTTTAGATAAACTTGAATCTTTGAGTTTTAGAAACTAAAGAGAAAAAAAATGGTCACAGTGAGCTGTGAACCAGAATTTGTTTTTTGTTTTAAGTGCCTGAAAAATTTACTAATTTTAATTGAAAATACTTGAGTTTCTAAAAATATAAACTTTAAGTTTATCTGAAGAAAAAAGCAAATTATCTCAACTAAAGATCAGTAGATGGTATAACTTTTTCAAAAATTTGAGTTGGGCTAAAACTCTTTCACAACTTTTTTCATTTTTACAGTGCATGAAAGAATCAAACAATTCTGCACTGTTGATCACTTTAGAGCTGCAGCAATTAGTCAATTAATCAATTAGCTGTCAACCATTAAATCAATCGCCAACTATTTTGGTAATCAATCAGTTTGAGTCTTTTTTTTAAATTTCCTAACCTCTGGTTCTGGTTTCTGGTTTCTGCGTTCAGCTTTGGTCAACATTCTCAACTTTTTTTCTGACACGTAATGGACCAAACAACTGATAAATTAATCGAGCAACATATCCTCCAAATCATATGACCAATAGGTGTAAAGTGACATACGACCCAGTAGAGCATTTTCATACGCCCAGATAGGTCGTAACTGGACATAACGACCCAGTAGAGCATTTCTGGTTCGCGTTTCTGGTCGTTTTCTGTTGGAGAACAGGCTGCATTAAGAAAAGCAAAAGTCAATAGAACAGTGGTGTGGCGTATCAGGGAGGACACCCGCCCCAAGAACAGAAGACTCGAGTACGAATCCCGGCAAGGCCGAGCCCAATGGTGCTTCTATTTTTGGGGGTTAGGGTTAGGGTAAACGTACGTATAGGCCGTATAAAGCTGCTTTCAAAAACGACCTCTCTGGTCGTTTTCTGTTGGAGGACAGGCTCTAATCGAGACAATGAGGAACAGATGAATCAATAATGAAAACAATAGCATCGCAGCAGCAGACATCTGTTAGCACCGTTGGGCCGATTAGCACCTAACGTATTAAATACAGACACATTTTTATTTGTTGATTAGGTTTCCTTGCTCTTTGTGCTTCTACCATGGATAAGCAGGCTATGTGGTTAAATAGTTTCTTTTCTGACTGTCTTTATGCTCGTGAGTCTGCATGGGGTCTTTTATTTTGAAAATTACCCGGATTCTCGCTGTCTGTTCTGTGTCTGACTTCCTGCCCGTTCGATCAGTTCAGACACACCAAGGCGCTGCTGGTGGAATCACAAACATTGTGTAGAACGATGCAGCGATGCAGCCGCCCTGGTTGAATTTAGCCGAGTTAAAACGCCCCATATTGCATATTAAGGCAAATGTGCTAAATGGACAGTGTGCGCTGTCATGTACATTTGAAAGACACAATCCTCAGTTAGTGGATCATTTTGTATATTTGTTTGCGGATGATATAAAGTTTACACGTTTGGGAAACACGCAGACCTTAGCAAATCAAGCCCCTGATGTTTTAGTTGTTCCAAGGCAGTTAAAGTTGACAATAGACACATAAAACCAACAAATGTCAACATTTTCCCACAATCCTACTAATAATTTCATATTTCATGTCCAAATAAATGCCCAGTTGCTAAGATTGTACATGTGCAGGTGTTTCTGGGTAAGTTCAGGTAGCTTCCTGTGCTTTTTCTTCCACCACAGTAAAAGTCTGTGCTCAGCTCCGAGACTTTCTATCTGTCTGTCTGTGTCTGTCTGTTCTGTGTTTCTTTCCCTAGGATCAATACATCACTCATCAAACTCCGCTGGTGTGTTTTGGCTGGTTGGACACCGTCTGAGCAGGAGGCCATAAAACCAAAACCATTAGAGGAACCACCGTTAGGCTGAGCATTTATTCAACACTTAAACCCGACCACAAGCCATTTCCAAGTACATTAATACACTTTACCATAATCACAAGGGCTACTTCAGGTACTCCTCCAACCCAAACACACAAAAGTATCAGACATAAGGCTTTTAATGCACGTCGGCAGGAAGAAAACAAGTGCTTCTTAACTTTTGTTGTGGTTTGAGGATACAGTATTTATTCATGAGGATGGGAGTTAATGTATTTAACCAGAGCTGAACCTAAGAGCAGGGCAGAACCCAGCAGAGAACCAGAGGATTTAGTGTTTTAATCAAGGACACGGCCTGCAGATATTTGTGACTTTGGGGAATCAAATAATACACAGACTGAGGGAGCGGGAACACTCTCAAGAAAAAAAATATCTTCAAACTGATGGTGTGAAGAAAATCAAGTCAAAAGAGAGTCCAGAACATCCTTAAATGAAACCCTGGAGGTCAAGTTGAAGAAGTGAGATTAAACGCTAAATTTTACAGAGTCTTCTGTTCGTACTCGGGGTTCATTATGTCATTTCTGCATGTTTTCTGAAAGCTTACCAATACGGACCAAAGTGTTCAAGCAAGACATGAAAGATCACAGGACACAATCAAGAAGTTTTAAAAATCTAGAAGTGTTGGAAACAACAAAGTTTTCCCCTTTTGACACCAGAGAAACAGCAGGAAACAAAACTGTGTAGAACCAGAATATTTTCACACCTAATTCACTGAATTAAAGGTTTATTTCAGTCAGATCAGAGCTGGTGATTGGTGGAGCAGAGAAAAGATCAACCTTGGAAGCTGGGAAGGTTCTGGAGAGTTCTTCATCATCAGAGCTCTCATAAGACTAGAGGGTTATGGGTGAAACCCTCAATACATAAAAGGGTTCTTGATAGAACCCCATGGGTGGGTTCTAGATTAAACTCTTGAAAAATAATAGGGTTCTTAGGAGAACCCTCTCAGTTGGTTCTTGTTAGCTTTCTAGAATATGGAAATGTTCTGAATAGTTCTTAGAACCCTCATAAGACAAGACGGTTGAAACTTTTAATATAAAAGGGTTTTCAGTAGAACCACCTGGGTGGGTTCTAGGAAAAAATCCTTGGAATATAAAAGGGTTTTTGGTAGAACCCTGCGGGTGGGAGCGTTTTTTAGATGAACCCCTTGAAATGTAAAAGGGTTGTTGGTAGAACTCAGAAGGTGAAAAGGTTCTGGATAGTTTTTCATCATTCTTGGAACCCTCATAAGACAAGACGGTTGTAGGTGAAACCCCTGGAATACAAGATGGTTCCAGGTATAACCCCTTGGCTGGGTTAGCCCTTGGAATATAAGAGGGATTTCAGTAGAACCCTCTGGCTGGGTTCTAGATGAACCCCTTGGAATATAAGAGGGCTCTAGGTAGAATCCCTTGGGTGGGTTCTAGATCAAAGTCTTGGAATATAAAAGGGATCTTGATTTTAAAAAAAATGGAGTTTTTTAGATGAACTCCTTGGAATCTAAAAGAGTTCTCTGGAGAACTCTTAGAGGGTGGAAAGGTTCTGGATTAGTTCTTCATCATAAAACAAGACAGTTGTAGGTGAAACCTTTTATACAAAAGGGTTTTCGTACTGGGTGGGTTCTATATGAGGCCCCTGGAACATAAAATGGATCTTGGTAAAACAAAACAAAAAAAAATCTGGAGGAAAGGTTCTGGATAGTTCTTCATCATTCTTCATAGAATTCTCATAAGACCAGAGAGTTCTGGTTCTAAATAAAACCACTGGAATAAACACGTGTCAGATGAGACACGTCGATTATGACTTTCAGTGCGTTTGGAGCTTATAACTGCTCTTAAGGGTGTCACTGCGAAACAACTCCCCAAGTTATTCAGTAAAATGTCCTCACTGCTGATTGGACTGACGGACAGGTCTAAGAAAATAAAATCTGTCCTGTAAAATAAAAGTCTTTAAAGTTCTCGGTGCAGAATGTTCTGAGTGTTGTGACAGGCAGCCACCTGTTGTGATTCTACTTTAACTGTGAAAAACATCACCTCCTGTTTGTGAAATCTAACATCAGCAGCAGAATTTGTATTTCTCCTCTGTGAGTCAACCTTACATAATAGAGACGTGGAACCTGACAGATGGGGATCTCTGTGTCAGATGAAGCAACTTTTGAACAGAAACGGTGACCTTAAATGTTGGCTTGACATTTTCATCCATTTGCCTTACGGGAACAGCTACTCAGGGTACTTAATCTTTTATTCAACACACAATTCGGACCACATGCATTTAACTCCAGCCATTATGAACAATTACCCAGCATTCCAATAGAAACATATTAACATGGGCATCATGCTCTTATCGCACTCGGGGAAACAAAAGAAGCTGCTGCACCCGGCGAAACAAAGTTTAAGCACTTTTCAGTAAAACCTCGGCTTGTCAGAGAGAAACAAAGCATCTCAAAGCCTACAAAGAGAACTACAGCCTCGTTCTTCTCCTCCTCTTTATTGTGTCGGCACACGTGCAAAGTTTTCCCCTTTTGACAAACAGAACAGGTTCTTTGGTGTGTCTGTTTGGCTCTGACCGCGTCTGACCGCCGCTGCACCGAAGGCACTTAAAGCTTTTTAGGAGCGCGGCCATTCATTTGTTATCGAGTGCATCTGAGAGGCTGCATCCGTCCCTGCTCGCCAACCAAAAAAAAAAAAAACTTCTGAAGTCTGAAGTGCTTTTGTTCAGCAGCTCAAAGTAACCATGGAGCCTTAACGCAGCGTCGAGATTAGTCACCGAGGCATTTTCTCCCCAGACAAAACAATCGAACATTTCACTTAAAGTCATTACCTGAAACTTCACGTTTCCAAAACCACCACCACCACCCCCACCCCACCAAACAGATGCATATTAGCCCACGGACTGACATTTAATAAAGGTTTTTATTTTTTCACACAGAGACCCCCGTCTGAGAAGATTTTACAGAGCTCTGAAAATTGTCTCTACAGGATATGGAGAGAGTGGGCTTAATTTCATTTCTTCTTAAAACTCAAGAGCTGCAAATTACTCTGACAAGACTAAATACACCTCCACCCTCCAGCTCCGGCGTTTTCATCTGCAAGACGTGCATTTACATGATGAAAACCTGCAGCTACGACACACAGCTGCTGCTCACCGTGGAGAACACACTGAGAAACAAGGGTTCCAAAGAGGGTTCTACCCAGAACCATTTGATTCTGAAAGGTCCCAGGTTTGTCAAGGGTTCTTTGTTAGACTCAGGGAGGGTTTTGGAAGAAAGAATTCTTCTGTTGAAAAGCACAGATGTTAAAAGATCCTCAAATGTTTACCCATGATTCAGCTGGGCCAATTTACAACCTGACCATAACATAGATTATCATCACCTCACCTGTACAATACAATATGGTTCTTCACAGAACCCCCAGAACACAAGTGCATAGGTGAAACCCTTTGAGTATAAAAAGGTTTTCAGTAGAAACCTCTGCATTGGTTCTAGATCAAACCTTTGGAATCTGAAAGGGTTCTTGATAAAAAATCCCAGAAATCTAAAAAGTTTCTTGTTAGAACCCCCTCTGTGTATTTTGTGAAGGCGGATAGTTCTCCATCATTCTTCATAGAACCCTCATAAGGCAAGAGGGTTATAGGTGAAACCCTTCAAAATATAGAAGGGTTCTTGATGCATTCTAGATCAAACCTTCGGAATATAAAACACAAAACTCTTGAAAAATAAAAGGTTTCTTGGTAGAAACCTCTTGGTTGGTTCTTGTTAGCTCCCCTAGAAGGTGGAAAGGTTCTGGATAGTTCTTCATTGTTCTTAGAACCCTCATAAGGCCAGACAGTTGTAGGTGAAACCTTTAATATAAAAGGGATTTTCAGTAGAATTCCTTGGGTAGGTTCAAGATCAAACCTTGAAATATAGGAGTTTTCAGTTGAACGCTCTGGGTCGGTTCTAGTAGAAACGGCTGGAATATAAGAGTGTTCAAGGTAGAACTCTTTGGGTGGGTTGTAGATCAAACCCTTAGAATATAAAAGGGTTTTCAGTAAAAACACTCTGGGTGGGTTCTAGCTGAAGCCCTGGAATCTAAAAGGGTTTCTGGTACAACTCTTAGAAGGTGGAAAGTTTCTGGATAGTCATCATTCTTCATAGAACTCTCATAAGACAAGGGAGTTCTAGTTCTAGACAAAACAACTGGAATATATAAGGGTTATTGGTAGAACCCCTGGGTGGATTATAGATAAAATTCTTAAATATAAAAGGGTTTTTGGTAGAACCCTCGGATGGGTTCTTGTTAGCGCCCTTAGAAGGTGGGAACGTTCTGGATAGAAGCCCCAGAGATGGTTCTGGATGATTAGACCATAGAAGAACCTCTGGGCTTCTAGGTGGAACCTTTCACAGAGGGTTCTAGGTATAACAGTTTATGCTGGGTTCTATGTAGACCTTTCAGTAAGGATTTCAGCTGCAATCTTTATATAAGGTTTTACCAGGAACCTAAAAGAGTTTTACAGAGACAAGCTGAAGAACCCTTTAAGGTTCTAGTGAGTACTTTTATTTCAAAGAGTTTGCAGATTAACACAGTTAATCTTGTTAATCTGTTCTCCAGTGAAGTAAAGAGATTCATCAGATTAAAATTCATTTACTGTCAAAACGCCGTCAGATTTTAGAGGAAGACAGTCGACAAAACCAGCAGCAGAATGTGTGTCATGAGTAACTTTTTATCTAGGACCCACCTACAGGGTTCTAGTGAGAACCCTTTTATATTATGGTACAAATAAATACCTGATAAAAGAGTTCTCATCCATCATTTTAACAATCTATGTTACAGATGTTTAACAAGACGCGGCGGAGACAACAGCTGCTGTCAGGCGGCTCTGACCAGACAGAACAAACAATGGCATGATGGGAAATGTTTAGAACATCCACCATTGATCTCCCACTGAGGGCTGTTTTCATATCAGCCGAACGGGACGAGCTCTAACGCGCGAGCCCGGCTCTCGGGTTTCACGGCAGCTTTTAGAGGTCGATACGGGAGCCTCCGGGGGACATTTGTTCGACATGATGGATGGCAAAGCAAACTGGAAATGAATAAATAGAAGGTACATTAGCAAGAAGCTAAGCACGCGTCCGACAAACCCCCAGTACTGTACGCTCAGAGCGGCCTTTGTTTTGGGTGGGTTCGCCCTTTAACAGCACAGTAGAAAAGGTTCTGCGAAGGTTCTTCTGCACTTGACTGTGGTGTCTGGTCAGAGCAGGTCTCCTTCTGCTTTTCTCTGAGTGCTACAACGAAACGTCATTACTTTAAATAATTACACATCTGTTTTTGGATAATGAGGGTCTGTTTGTCCTGAGGTGGATTCTGTTGCTGCAGCGAGAATCTACTTCAGCTTCTCCTGACATGAGAGGACCAAATGGAAAAAAATTAAAGGTTGGCTGATAAATTTGATCGTGGATCGTGTTTATCCCTCTGTAGCTTTAGTTTGTCGGCTGGGATGACAATAAAAATACTAAATAAAAGAGTCATGAACGGGGTTTTTGTCTTGTTCGGTCATTTATCCACATTTTTATTGGTTGTAAAATGAAGAAACCTCTGCAGCGCTGCAAAGGATGAAGGTTATGTTGCAAGATGTCAAGAAAAAAAAAAGAAAAAAAGGAGAAATAAAAAGCTATTAATTCTGCAGATGACTTAAAGACGACTGATGATATGATCATAAAAACATCTCAACCAGAATTTTGGACACCCAGCAGCTGACAATTCAGATTCTTGATAATTCAGATTATTTGAAGTGTGTCAAAATGAGAACCTTGGCTGTATTAGTGTTTAGTGCACAATATATTTATAATATTTTCACTGCTTTACCTGCTGTCAGACAGACTTTTCTGACTGGAAACTGCTGCTGTAGAAGTCAAATATCCCTCTCTCCAAACCAACCAACACAGGAGCTGCTGGTCTACTGCTGCCTCATGGTTGCTTTGTTTGTGTCACTGTGTGGCTTTGGTGAGTCTTGAAATAAACTATTTTTTTTAAAAATTGTAAAGTTTTTTTTTAAGGAAAGCTGCAGTGAAACGAGATGTTTTAGTCTGAGACAATTCCAAAAAAGGCCCGAGAATCCTGGAGGATCTGGTTTTAGTCACAAGGAGGAAAAAAAGACGACGTGAAGCTCAGGTTCCATCTGACAGCAGCGTTAAGTGTTCCCTTAACCCTGACCTCGACCTGTGTGTGTGCCTGTGTGTGTGTGTGTGTGTGTTTGGGCTGCATGTTCTCTGTGTGTTCTTACTGTATATACTGTGTGTGAATAAGTGTGTCCACATGACGTATATCATGTTCTCTGGCCTGACATGTCAGATAGTGTACACACCAGCTGACCTCGCATGACCTCTGTGAACGTGTGTGTGTGTGTGTGGTGTGTGGTGTGTGTCACATCTTGTCTGTACTATGTTCCTGGTAAACTGCCCAGCTGAACTGCTTGTACACACATCAAACCACTGACAATGTGTGTGTGTGTGTGTCTGTGTGTGTGATTATTGACGTCAGTTGTAACCACGGTGCCAACGTGGCATTGTCCAGTCCATTTAGGAAACACCAGTCACCACAGCAGCATGACACACACATACACACAGTCCTGTATGCAGAACACACTAGAAGCACATACCACAAATGTACCTTTATTATTATGCAGTGAAAGAAAAAAAGAGCATTTTAAGATCTTCAATTGGGCTCAAATTAGTCTTGACCGAGACGAAACAAAGGTTATTTCTCAGGAGCCGAATTTAAGACTGGTTTAATATTGGTCTTAATTTGAGCTCATTTTGTCTGGGAGACACAGGCTAGACAAAGATGAGATCTTATTTTGGACTTTTCCTTTCCTCTGGGATGTTTTCAATGTGATCTTAAGACAGTCAAGTCAGGCAGGAGTTTTCAGTTCTACCTCTCATCTTGCAACCGCACACCGTCCAAATTCAAGTTTCACTCTTTCACAAGAAACGTTAGACACACTTCATTCAAACATACAACTATCTTAGAAATGATTCTTTTCACTCATTCACAACAGATATCCATCATAACTGTGTTCAGGTAACTTTTTTGCCCTGGTTAAGCTGTGGAATATTAACCAAGTGACAGTATGAACACAGGAACAGCATAGAGTCTTGTTCTTACCCTCGTCGTTGATGAAGTCCTTCAGGGAGGCCCAGGTCTTGTTGTTGCAGTAGAAGGAGGTGTTGGCCGGCAGGCTGCCGTTGACGCAGTGCGCCGTGCTGCGGACGCATTTCTGCCGCAGGTTTCCCATGAAGAGCTGCAGGCCAATGAGGGCGAAGACGCTCAGGCAGAAGACGGTGAGGATCATCACGTCGGCGAGCTTCTTCACAGACTGGATCAGAGCGCCAACGATGGTCTTCAGGCCTACCAGACCCCCGGGGACGCAAGGACGCACACGGGATTAATATTTAGGTAAAATGTTACTGTGGCAATGAAATGAACCCTCGTTTAATCCAATTATAGAAGAACTAGCTCCAAATCATTCTAATTAAAAATAAATAATCAATTTACTCGTCCTAAGTACCCCCCCCCTTTGGAGGAGTGCTCGGACTCTTGGACTCTTGAAGTTTGTTGGATGTGCTGTTTTGATTGGAACGCGTACACAAAAATCACAAATGACTTCAAGGCACTCACTTTTAAAACAATTAAACTACGTTTATTGTCATGACATGGTCATGATAGACCTTAAAACAAACAATTCTGAATTTCTGAATTTCTGTCAAGCCTCTGACACTCTAACGAAGGCTTGATGCTGAGGATGTTGGTGATAAAGTCATTTTAATTGTTTTAAAAGTGAGTACCTTTGAGCTTTTTTGTGATTCTGTGAACAGCTGACCAAGCTTGATACCTGCCGGTCAACTCTCCAGTACTTTGCTATATGCTATGTGTTCCGCTTGTCTGTTTTGAAAACAAAACCACATTTTGAAGATGGTTAAAAGATGCTGCTTGCTATAGTTTTGGTAACATTAGCTATCAGATGCAACTAGCTAGCTAACGATTGATGTGGATTAGCAAGCGAGCAAAGACAGTAGAAGAAGCACACAGAGCTTCTGGGTCTGAAAAGTGAAGCCAATGCATAAGTTCCTTAAACTTGCATTCTTTCAAATGGCCAGCAGGGGGAAAAAACAGGTCCAATTGTATGGAGTCTTCTGAGAAAATGTCCCTTTTTACTTGATTTATTACCTCAGGAAATTCAAGTCTTCTGCTGTACAATCTGATGTTAATTTAGTAAATTATGATCGGCTATGATTTAGAGCGGGGCTACCGTCTAATTGACATGTCTAAGCATGAGCATGCTCTGGTTGCCAAAGACCAAGATAGCGTCCATCGTTATGCCAAACTTGGGTGGGGTCATTGTGGTTCTGTGCACTAATTATTCTCCTGTCTGTGCTAGCTTGCTAACATTAGCTATCAGATGTAACTAGCTAGCTAACGATTGATGTAGATTAGCTAGTTAGCCAGTTAGCCAGTTTTTTGCTAACATTAGCTAAGTTAAGCTATATATGTTGCTTTCAAAGTTCCCCCAGGAACTCCTTTTTAACCATCTTCAAAATTTGTTTTACTTTATAAGACAGACGAGTCAAACACATGGTATATCTGAGTACAGGAAGCAGAAAGTTGATAGGAAAGGTTCCGCTGGGTATCAGGTTTGCTGAACAGTAATTGGAGCACGGAGCAAAAAGGGGCGGGACTTGGAGGGGGTCAATTTGCCATGTATTTAGTCAACTTTAGTTCTAAAATGTAATCCAAAAATCTACAAAAAAACAAGCTGTTAGCTTAAACCAAGGGTCACATACAGTACGTTGGACTTAAATCAACAGATCAGCAACCATAAAGATGGCGGCCACCTTAACCTAAATCATTATCCAGTTTTACAGCCTCTTCCCAAAATGCAAAAACCCAAAAGTTAGCAGGACACAAAATTATTAACTTGAAGACACCAGAATAAAGGGCCGCCATCTTTATACTCCATTAAAGGAAATAAATCACAAAATAACTAATCAATTAAATGAAAAGGTCATTATACAGCCAATACAAATATAATTCTGCTGTTAGGTGAAAATCTCTCTTTGTTACATGTGATTAACAGATTATTTCAGCTGGGAAACATTAAAGAAACATCGTAAAAGTTTTATTCCAATTTTGTTAATTTCTTACATTTCTTAGAAATTGAAGGTTTTCATCTGACAGCAGCTTTATATTTTTTTTAAAAATGTTGTCACTGTGGAAAAAAAATCAGTCATCATCACCAACGAAAGGAAGCACAACAAAGCACAAACTCCTCATTAACATTCAGATAAAAACACCACACACACACAAACATATGGTGAAAACAGCAGGGACCAAAACACACTCAGAACACAAAGGGTGCAGACAAGTTTGACTCGACCAGTCTTACCAAATCAAAGAAACAACCAGCTGCTCTTCATACTTTTTGTTTTAGTTAATTCATTAGAAACAGACACAAGTTGCTTCATGCTGGTTAACAGAATGATGTTGTTCTTGTTAATATGGAAGCGTCTGTAAGCTAATGAATGACTAGTGACATTATGTTTAGTTATGGCTGCAGTGATGACATGCTTTCAACATGTTACTACAACTCTGATATAGTTATAACATGTATTAGACATTGTTATAACGAGGCCACTGCCACGGCATGAATATGATTTGATCACATGTTTAAAGACATGTTAATAATGCTGTTAGCGCTGCATGCTAACATGCACAGTGGAAACATACAGAGGCTAGCCAGCCACATTTTGAATCGTAATGTTAGTTTTACTGGAGAAGAAAAAGAATTGGTCATTTAATGTTATGATTTATGATACAAATGTATTGGAAAACAAATCACAGGACTACATCCTCCAATCCCTCTCAAACTGACTGACTTGTATTTTAATTTACCAACACTAAATAAATAGATTTACATATCAGACACCCTATCAGACTGCGGCAGTGTCACGGTTTGCCTCACCAACAGTCAAGTCAACTCATTCTCAATCCACCGTCAAGTTAGTGATATTAAATACGTAATGTCCAGTTAGACTTTCGACTTTCGACTTTCACAATAAAGCTTGCTGAGAAACATTTCAGGTGAAGATTGCAGGTTGGTTAGCTTTAGGGAAAGATCATGGTGGGGTTAAAAGAGTTCTGTTCTGTTATGTTCCATTACATTATATAACCCAAACCATGATTGTTCCGTTCCATTCTGTTACGTTACATTGCATGATGTTGCATTATGACTTTAATCCAAACCATGATTTTTACTTTACGGCCCATTCTGTTCAGTTATGTTATGATTTTAACCTGAACCAAGATTGTTCTGCTCCGCTCCATTACCTTACATTGTGTTACATTGCGTTACATTGTGTTACGATTTTAATCCAAACAATAATTGTTATGTTACGGCCCATTCTGTTACGTTATGTTACAATTTTAAATTTAACCATGATTGTTCCGTTCCTTTCTATTACGTTACATTACATTATGTTACGTTGCATTCTGATTTTAATCCAAACCATGATTGTTACATCATGGTCCATTCTGTTACGTTATGTTACAATTTTAACCTGAAACATGATTGTTCCATTCTGTTCTGTTCCATTACATTATGTTACGTTCTGTCCCGTTCTGTCCCGTTCTGTCCGTTACGTTACGTTACGTTACGTTACGTTACGTTACGTTACGTTACGTACGTTACGTACGCTGGTCTGTTTTCAGATTTGATCAAATGTTAGTTCTATTTCTATATGATAGTTAAAACAGGCTTATATTTTCAATTACAGCCAGCTGACAAATGTTTTTCATCATTAATATAAATGTAATTATACAGTATGTAAATTTAGACTACATTTAAAAGTTCAAATCATTAAAGAATGACTTGATTTTTTATCAAGACTTGTTTTTGTGTAAAGTTGCTGTTGCTAAGCCTCTGATGTCCACTCACAACCAATTATTAGGAAGACTTCAGTGCGTCTTTCTGCATACTACCTATGTGCACTTGATTTTAGTGTATGTCATAAAGTAGATAGTATTCAGTAGGTAGTATGCAGGATGAGATTTCAAACACAGCCACTGAATTAGTGCTTCCAGCAGCAGGCTCCGGCCGGAGGGGTGCGTTTGATATTCACTCCCCCTGCGTTCGCTTCCTCACCTGGGATGACAGAGATGGTTTTGAGCGCTCGCAGCACCCTGAACGTCCTTAAGGCTGACACATTACCCAGGTCCACAAACTCAGTCACATATCTGCAACAAGCCGGGAGACAGAAGCACAAGAACAGACACACACAGAAGGGTATGACCACACTGAGCAACAACGAGCCGACACAGAGGGATAGAAAGATGGAGATACCGAGAGAGACAGAGCGAGATACAGTAGAGACAGGCCAGGTCGGACGGCAACAGTGGAGGCTCAAGCCGGAGACATCGACTATGAGGAAGGTGAAATCAGACGGTCAAAGCTGCTCACATGGATAAAAGTGGTGTTTGTTGCTGAACAAAATGTGGATATCATTCATTTTTGTTCACCACAGAGCTTATTTTCTGCAATAATCCAAATTTCAATGGAAAAATCCCATTGGCTTTTTGTTTAGGGAACCAGAATGATGCTAACGTCTGTGTTGGCCTCCAAAAACACGTCACCCCTGCAGCACTCTTTCACCACTAACTGCTAAAAGATACTGCTGGTCCAGATTCAGAGGATTAATGATAACTGGAAAAGAGAGAAAAGTAACAAACTTAACCAGCTTGTTCTTGCAAATAAAGCAGTTAGCGTGCTCAATGCTAACTTAAAAACACATCTGTTTCCTTTTTTAGCTAACATTAACATTGTTAACATTATTTGCATACCTCGACAACATATCTGGTTAATAGCAAATACATACAGTACCTGCACTTTTTTCCTCAACAATCTGCTGTATATCTACAAGCTATGCATCTTGTGAGCTAATCATTCAATTAGCCTCTTTTTTCCAATTAGCATAAGACTTTAACAGACTGTAGCTATTGTCACTGTTGAGAGCATAAAATGTAATTTTTTTCTTTGTTCAAGAGGGATAAAATAAGTGTTAAACACTATTCTTGTACTGTTAGCAAACAGCTGTTAGCTTGTTGTATCAATGCAGTACAACCATTCCTATGTTTTAGCAGCCACAGTTAACCATAGTTGATAAAGGCTAATTTAACTAAATAAGTTTAAATGAAGTTCACATTATTAGCTTAGCTGTTGTTTTCACATTTAACCAGCTTTTGACTGGTAAACTGGTGAAAACAAATGGCTACAGTTGCCGACTTGTTCAATTAATGTGTCAGGGTTAGCAATAGCTGTTTGTGTGTCACCACATTTGCCTGCAAATGTTAATTAGCAATGTTAAGCTATGCTATATACAAACTACATTTCACCTCTAAAGTCTAAAACAGACATGTGCTAAGTTAGCTAAAAAGTTTAGCCAGCAGAAGTTGTCCATCATAGCAACAGTAACCAGGGGAGGCAGCGCTGGAGAGGGTTCACGAACCTGAAAAAATAAATAAAATAAATTGAAGACTTAAAAAAACCACGCAGAATTTTAGCTAATTTTACCTAAATAAACTATCAGAGTTGCAGCTATTGCTGCTAAATCAAGCATCTCCAGGGTCATGTGATCAGCTTTTACATGTCTGACTTTTCCTTCTTTTACTGTCTCTTCAGTTCAGATCAGGTGACTACACCTGTGACCCCTGATTGGGCAGAGAGTGGGAAGTGGGCGGGGGCTGGTGCTGCAAGACACGGCAGACATGGGACGAACAAGAGAGGACGTTCACGACGACGTCACGATGACGAGCGTTTGTTTGTTTGTTTGTTTTTTTTCTCTGTCCCTTGTCGCCCCCTGGTGGTGGTGAGGCCTTACCTGGGATGACCGAGATAGTTTTCAGGGCTCTCAGCACTCTAAAGGTTCTCAGCGCCTGCAGGTTCCCTACTTTGATAAACTCTGTTAACAGCCTGTAGGGGGCAGTGTGGAGGTTGTCAACATACAACAAAAGAAGAAAAACATAACAAAGTCTGAAAATACTGTAGTGATTTAAAAGTACAGCCCTGATTTGTTAGCGCACCAACAGAGCACCAAAGTGAGTAAATTGAAGATACAGTGCTGCTGCTGGCTGCTGTAACACAATCAGAGAGTATTTTTACAGATGTGGAAAAAATAAAATCAAATGTAAGTTTCTCTTTTTCACCAAAGTTTTCTATGAACATCATGATAATATTTAGTATCAGTAAGCCTGTGTTGGAAATGAATTCTGCTGGATTTTTGACCATTTTTCACTCCCACACATGTTTCCACTGATTTTGTGTTGATGAAGCAGGAGTGTTGTCTCAACCCAGAGGTGGCAGATTTGTGCCCATTGTATATAAATATTAGAGATGTAAATATATTGAATGTTGCAATGAATAAAATCTCTCAATATCGTACCAGACTGTGTGATATTACATGTTTTTACTTTATTACTTTTATTTCATAAAAAGGCTGCAACTGACTGCTGAATTGTTCTGGCTTTGCAGTTAAGCCTTCCTAAGTCCCGCCCCTTTTGGAAACTCTCCTTTCCTGTTTCCTGTATTTAGATCCTTATATATGTTGAAAAGAAAACTCGAATTTGAAGACAGTCAAATGATGTTAGCTAGTCAACCTACACCTATGTTTAGCTAGCTAATTAACTAGTGTTTTGCTCTGTAGCAAAAGGCAAGCTAACTAGCCAGCTAACCTAAGCCTATAGATAGCTAGTTAGTTAGTTAGTGTTTCGCTCTGTAACAAAAGGCAAGCTAACTAGCGAGCTAACCTACACCTATGGTAAGCTAACTAGTTAGCTGGTGTTTTGCTGATGCTGTGTAACAAAAGGCAAATTAACTAGCTAGCTAATCTACATCAATGTTAGCAAGCACAGAAGAAGAAAGTTGACTGAGGTTCCACGCTTTCTCGACTGTTATTGGAGCACAGAGCTAAATGAGGCGGGACTTAGCAAGGGTACATATATAATTAAATCATTTTTACACATGCTTAGGTCATGGCTTGCTACTTTTATTTTATTAAAGAACGAAAGCACCATTTTTCTTTTGTTTTTAAATATGCAATAAATATCATTTGGGCATTTTATTGTGGTATTATCGTACTTCTAGGTGTTATTACATTCCTAATAAATACCTTTGTACATTTAGGCACAGCTAACAGTTCTACTCCGACTCGCTGCAAACTTCATTTTCAGTAACATGTCAGAAACCGCGCAGAAATGCAGGAAAATCACATATTAGTGGAAGGTGTAAATGTGTCGCTATCACACTCAGAGGACCACGTCTGGAGGTATTCTGGCTCACATTTGTATTCACATGTGATTTTGATTTTGGGTGAACTTCTTTAAAAACACTACGTGTAAACATAAAGGTGAGATCGGATTGTTTATTATCCAGATACGGATCAGAGAAAGAGCCCTGACAAGCCGGTTTTTCAACTGTAAAATGTTCCACTCACTGTGTTTTTTGGTTAAAACTTTTTAAACAACATTCTTGTCAGAAAGTGTCTGCTTATATTAAGTGTTTTAAAAAAGAATATTGACAAATTTTTATTGTTCTTCAAAGTTTTAAGCCTGAATCCAGTGTAGGTTTGGCTCTAAGCTTAAAATTAATTATTATTACTTTAGGAAAGTTACCATTCATTTGCATATTGTGTAAAACCAAAATATAGAGTGAACCCATGAAACATGAACTAAAATTAAAAAGCACTAATTAAAACAGAAAGAGAAAACGATAAGAAGCCATTAAGAACAAAATGATTGACAAAGTGATGGAAAATTGAAATGATTGGATGAAGCACCTGTGAGATATGAGGAGAGGTGTAAACCTCGGGGGTCTGTGGGTTCCTAAACATACGTCTAATCAGAGTTTGAGTTTGGCAGGTTCTCAGAGAGTCTGTTTTCAGCCCACGTGAGAATCCATATTTCTGTATACGGGTTCCTTCTGGGAAACGCCGGTATGCGCTAGAGCACGATTAACAGCTGAAGCGAGTGTTATGTAAACAGCACTGAAAGTGTCTTTGAAATGGATTCAAAGCACCAGAAGGTGAAAAAGGGAGAAGGAAACTCCATCAAACAGTGAAATCTTCAGCTGCTGCAGCTGAGCAGCAGCCCTCATCCCTCACTTCAGTTCAGTACAAACCATTGTGAGGATACAGGCGACCCTGTTTCCCTATTTCAATTTTTTTTCTTTTCTCATGATTATGTTGCAGTGACAAATCAAATTCCTGCTTGGATTATGTTCACAGACGTTTCTTTAGCACTTTGGGTGGGGTTAGAGAAAGATCAGCATTCTGGGTACATTTAGGCAGCAAAAGCACTTTGGGTGAGCTAAAAAAAAATTGGCATTTTTGGTAAGGTTGGGTAATGAAAGCCATTTAGGTAGGGCTCAGAAATGATCATTATTTTGGGTAAGTTTAGCAAATGAAAAGACTTAGGGTAGGGTAGGTCGTAATTTTGAGTAGGCAACAAAAGCACTTTGAGGAGGGTTAGAAAAAGATTTGGTTTGGCAATAAGAGCAATTTCAGAAGGGTTAGGAAAAGATTGTTATTTTGGATTGGCAAAGACAACAAAAACACTTTGGACAAAGTTAGAATAAGGTTGGCATTTTGATGCTTGCTCCCATCAGCTCCCATAAACAGTACCAAGTACCAGGCAACTTTCTGCAACGTTTGCTACGATTTGAGCCTGTTTCTGACCTGATTTATGAGCCACGTGACTCATGTCAGAGTCAGATTGTATTTTAGCTTCACTGGGCTTCATCTGCCGTGCAGTGTACAGGGGGGAGCGACCACCGAACAACCGCTCCTGAGCGGCCGTCAGACGTTTTGGATGAATTTCTGACATGTCAGAAATGTTGGCGAGCTGTTGTCAGATTAGTAAAAGCATGTCCACAAGTCGGTTCCCCGAGATCAGCACCTTTTTTTCTCTCTAATTAAGTGTCTGAAATTGCAATGATGACACGACACATCACAAGGACAGAATTTTCCGCCTTGTTAGCATGATTGCAGCTAAACAAATTTCTACCTGCCTCGGAGCTTTCAAACAATTCTTGATTGACAATTGTCACCAGGCAGAACGGTCTGCTGGGGCCAACGAGCCAACGGGCCAATGGGTCAACGGGCCAACAGTTTATTTTGTATTTTACGATGACAATTTACTCGTTTAGTAGGAGCATGAATCAAACAAGATTTCTAGAATTGTTCAGTGTATGCCGGGTTTAACGGAAAACCAAAAGAGAAAAGTGAGTCGAGTCGAGCCGCGCCGTGCAGCAGAGTCAGTGGTGACACCAACACCCCCCTTCATGTTCACACTATCTTTCAAAATGACAATTAATTTACCTTCACAGTTGGAAACAAGTCGTCCACAAATATTATGGCTGCTGCCTTTAGCTCAGTCTTTTAAACAATAACATTTTAGACATTTTTAAATTGGTTTTGTAGTGAAAAATAAATAATGCACAGGATGACAACATGAAAACGTACACTGTTGACCCAAGATCCAACTGTGACGGAAACATACTTCATTTTAATTATTTTAAAATCTATTATGATCCTCATTAATTTACATGTATGTGTGGGCCTACAGAGAAATATGATCCAGAAACATTTTTTATTTTAACACAAAGAAAAAAGTCATGAGAAGAAACCAATACTGATCATTTCCATCAGCACACAGTGTATAATGAGCTAAAAAAGCTGTGAAGGTCCCACTTCTCCCCCCTTTAGATCGAATCAGATGTGGCTGTGAGAGCCGGAAGGGCGCCAGGCGACGGCGGCCATTTTGGGCCCCCGGTCAGATGGAGTCATCTGATCCCGAGTGGCTAACTGCCCTCCACTACGGCTCATATTTCACCGCCGTTGACTGGCAGGCTGATTGAATTACAGTGGAGGCGGGGGGGCACAGCGGCCAGAACAGGCCGTTTAGATGCAGGTAGAGATGACCAGTGGATAGAACCAGAGAGACCTCACGCTGCAGAGGCCAAACCATCCGTTCTCCTCCCTCAGTGTGGAACGTGTCGGGTCTTTTTTCTAATTTATACTGTTTGTAAAAACATGTGCAAACGGATCAAATGGTAACAAACATTTCTGTATTTTTATTATTTGGTTTTAAAGGATTGTTGAAATCCTTTAAGGCTGAGGTTCTACCCAGAAGAACCTCTTTTCTAAAGAAGGCTTCGTCAAGACTTAAGGTTCCATTAAGAACCCTTTCATCCAATGAACCATTTTTGGAAGAAAGAGTTCTTCAAGGGTTCGTGAAAAACTCTTTCATCAAAGGTTCTTTCCACTATAATATAAAAGGGTTCTTGATAGAACACCCTAAGTGGGTTCTAGGTGAACCTCTCTGAATAAAAAAGGGCTCTTGGTAGAACCTCCTGCATGGGTTCTTGTTAACACCCTTAGAAGGTGGAAAGATTCCCTCGCGAGAGGGTTCTGGGTGGGATCATTAGGCCATAGAAGGATTTCCTGTAGAACCTTTCATAGGAGGTTTTGTGTGGAACCTTTCACAGAAGGTTCTAGGTAAAACCCTAGAGTTATAGGTTAAATCCTTGGAATATAAAAGGGCTCCTGGTAGAATCCCCTGGGTGAGTTCTTGTTAGCACCTTTGGACATTCTGGATAGAACCCCAAGAGAGAATATAAAAGAGTTCTTGGAAGAATCCCTTGGATGTGTTCAAGAGAAAACCCTTGGAATATAAAAGAGTTCCCAGTAGAACCCCATGGGTGTTCTTGTTAGCATCCGTAAAAGATAGAAACATTCTGGATGGGTTCAGGGTGGAACCATTACACCATAGAAGTGTTCTCTGAAGAACCTCTAATAGGAGGTTCTGGGTGGAACCTGTCACAGATGGTTCAAAGTACATCATACTCTTTATGTTGGCTTCTAGGTAGAACTCTCTGACGGGGTTCCAAGTGAACCAGGAACCAAAAAGAAGAACCCCTCAGGGCCCCCTGCAGATTTAAGTCCTAATCTGATTCAGTGCTTTAAAATGAAATAGAAAGTTCTGATGTTCTTCTTGATGAGGTTCTCATTTCTTTAATGATAATCATCCAGATGTTTTTTAATTAACGCAGCGATGATTAATTGTCAGAAGAAGAATTTATAAAATGTTGCACCTTTAATGTTGTGAAAATGGCTGACGAGTCTGCTGCTGCTGCTGCTGCTGGTCTGCTGATGGCGGCCATTAACATGTCATTACACCAGTAATATCAGTAACACAGGGGCGGGCCAGTGTGTGTGTGTGTGTCTATGTGTGTGTCTGTGTGAGTGTGTGTGTGAGTGTGAGTGGTTGGGGAGGGTGATGGACTCTGTTACCATGGGAATCCTGACTTGGTGGGAGGGGAGGAGAGCATCAATCAGACATTTAGCGTGCGTGCGTGCGTGCGTGCGTGCGTGCGTGCGTGTGTGTGGTGTGTGTGTGTATTTACCGACCATCACTCTGGTTTTAATAAAGCCCGGGTACAGAGGGGTGATGTGTCAGGGGCGGAGTGTGTGTGTGTGTGTTTTCAGATGTTAAAACTGTGTGTGTCCATACAGGCTCTATCATGGTGTTTTTTGTGTGTACGACCCCACATTCACTTAACATGTCCTCATCCTCAGTGTGTGTGTGTGTGTAAAGAGGTGACTTATGTGTCCCTGTCCTGCTAAAGATCCATCTGACCGTAGGACGGCCCTCGGTTCAAGGACACACACCTACTAACATTGTGTGTGTGTGTGTGTGTGTGTGTGTGAGAGAGAGAGAGAGAGAGTGTGTGTGTGTCATCACTGAACGATAGACTAACAGATGGGGGATGAGGGACGGAGCAGGTGGAATATTCAAAGTATTTTAAAAGAAAACTGTGCTGGGACGCTGTGCAAAACTCAAATAAATACAGAATGTAACGATGTGCAAAAACTTTTTGACCTATTTTCAACTGACTGCAGCACAAAGACAAGAGTCTTAACTTGTATTTGTAGCTGCAGAGACAAACTGTGTTTACTGACAACGGTTTTCCAAAGTGTTCCTGAGCCCATGTAGTATCCTTTATACAATGATGTGGGTTTTTAATGCAGTTTTTAATGCAGTGCTGCCTGAGGGGTCAAAGGTCACAGGCAGTCAGTGTTGGTTTTCTCTGGATTCTCTGAATCTTTTCATGATATTATGGATTGTAGATGGTGAAATCTATAAATTCCTGCAGTTTTGTGTTGACAAACGTTCTTAAACTGTTTTTCACAAAGTGGTGAACCTCACCCCATCCATGCTGGTGAACCACTGAGTCTTTCCAGGACGCCCCTTTAATACCCAATCATGATCCTGTCACCTGTTACCATCACCTGTTTACCTGTGGAATGAGAGTTTTTTGAGTGCTGGAGTACTTTCTCTGTCTTTCTCAACTTTTTCTGGAACGTTTTGCAGGCATCAAACTCAGAATGAGTGTATATTTACAAAAAGCAATAAAGTTGACCAGTTTGAACATTAAATATCTTTGTGCTGTATTCAGTTTAACATAGGTCAGAAAGTCTCTGTTTTTAATTACCTTTTACACAACGTTCAGACCTTTTTGGATTTGGATCTGAAACTGCCTCAAAGACTAAATTTCCTCAAAGTTACAAGAGGAGGGCTGTGATTTTGTATTTTCAGTCATTGTGGTAAGTGAGATAACTCAGAGTTAACACTGATTTACAGACTTAGTTTTGATTTAAAATATAAGACCTCTTTTAAAAATTTTATTTTATATATTTAAGAAAAACGATGATTTAGAGAAAACACCGACAGAAAAGAAGGAGTACGGAGCCTGGGAGCTGTCACAGGAAAAAAAGAAATGAATAAATTAGTAAATTACAAGCTAAATTCACTTATTTCCTTCTCTCAGTTTAGTAATTAATAGTCTCAAATGAGTGAATAATTGGTGCCCGTGGACTCCTAAATCAAACCCTCCAGTTACTCTATTTAGTCCCTCAAATTAACAGCTTCATTCATTTGTTGTATTGTCTCTCGCTGCAGGCCGCTTAAGTTTGACAGATTCAACTCATTAACATCTCACATGGTCTTCTGGATATCAGGTTATTAATTTAGGAAAACTGCAGGCTCATCAAAGTTTTTATGGCAAAACAACACGGTAAAATCTTCCTATATTATGTTTAAAATAAGAAAATAACATTTTAAATCCACATCTGAAATGTTTCTATGACACAAGTCCAAGAAGTTCTCTCTTCTGTCCCCAGTTCTCTGTCTTCATTTGTCACTCAACTATTTCTGTCACTTTTCATGTAGTGCAACACTGTGAGTGTCTTCCAGGAGAAACTGTCCAAAGATGAGAGACATTATCTTCATATCTTGTCTCCCAGCTCTCTGTGACGGCCAGCCTTCTCTCCACCTTCAACTGTTTAGAACGACTATAAACATTTTTGATTTCTAACTCGGTCGGCACAGGTTGTACAAACTGTCCAGGCATAATCCGACCTGTTAAGTTCTCATGAAACAGTCAGCAGAGTTTTTATTGGTTAGATGTTTCCTGTAAAAACAGGCAGCCAGGGAAGGACTTGTAGTTAGCTAACGGCTAATCGCTTAGCCCCAGTGGGTGGGAGATAAACCCAGCAAGAACACCACCTCAGTATTTCCTGCTGGTCTCGGAGGCTGTGTCCGTTCGTTCCTTCGTTCATTGGAGGCTACTGTTACCTGCTAACGGCAGCTAACAGTTACAGTTAGCTACTTTAGCAACAAATAAGCTACAGTTAGCTGTCCATCTGGAAACTCTGTAATTAAAGAACTGAAGCTGAGCAGCTGTAGGACATCAGAGGGGAAACTAGATCCAATTTCACCCAAATCAGCGAATAAGAAACAGTGCAGTCCGCTCCGGTGAACAGACGAGATCCTCCTCCATAATCTGCTGCATCATAAGTGAGTATAAGTTGGGTCTTAGGGTCTCACCTAATATTTACCGTCCTGCAGTCGCACACTAAAAAATGAGTTGTCCGCTGTCTGCCTGAATCAGCGTGAATGCAGCATTAATCAGGTGTTTTTGCTGCGAGAACCAAACCACAAGTGGGAGCAGTCTCATCAAAATATTAAGTTTAACGTCATGTTTTAAGATCATCTGCAATAATACGCTTAAGTCTGTGTGTGATAGTACTTTTCAGTATCAGGAGCTGTATAATGTTCATTACTATGTTTTCAACTTAGCTACCTTTGTACTTAACTTTTTCTTTGCATTTACTCCTTATAAACTTCATATTTTATGTTTATATTTCACTTATTTGTTGCTCTATTGTTCTTATTCTGTTACTGTAGTTCTGAAGTAATCTAGCAGAAAAATTTCCTTCAGGATTTGCTCTGTCTTCCATCTCATCTCATCTCATCTCATCTCATCTTATCTCATCTCATCTCAGAGGCGACAGGTTTTCCCAGAAGCTGTAAAACTGGATGAAAAGTGTCGGTGTCTTTAATTGAAGAAGACGCAGACAGAATGTAAAGTACACCAGCAGCAGATGTCTTCAGAGTTCACTGTTTTAATGGTGAATTTGTCCTTTAAGTGAAGACATTTTTCTCTTTGAGGGATTCGGCGGCGGGTCGTCAGGGTCCAATTATGCAACTCTGCAGACACGCCGTCCCACCATCTGAGGGCACCTTCATCAAAGCGCTTCAATTTAGCGGGCGGCCAGCGGTGGAGGTGACACCGCTTCATTACACCTCGCGCTAACCTCAGAGCCGTGCCTTTGGGGTCAACTATTGATCTGATCGGTTCATTCTGATCGTTTATCTTCCCGGCGGCGTCCCTCCCTGCACGCCTCCTGCTCCTCGGCTCCCTGATTGATCGCCGCCTGATCGCTAACCAAACCAAACGGCAGCGATTTTCCATCAGTCAGTCAATTACTGGAGTGGACAGGTCACGCTCTTTTTCTCTGTGAAACAAAACGACGGGCTGCCGCTGCCGCCGCCCGCTGCCGCGCCGCCGCCACTCACAGGGTGGGCGTCACTGACGGCGCTCAGAAGGAAAAGAAGCCTCAGAGCTGCAGCTTCAGGCTCTTTTTTTTTTCTGCCTAAAATTGACGGTTTGACAGCAGTTTATGTGCTGAGTGAGTTTAAGGAGCCTTTTCAAACCTGTAATTTGGAAAATGCACGGGTGTCACTGAGAAAAACACTTTTCTTTTTCTTCCACAAAAACACAGAGCAAAGTCATCTTCTTCATCGAGTGGATCATCCAGCCTGCAAATTATTCACTCATCCAACTTTAGACCTGTTTTCTGTTTTCAGTTTTAATTGTTTTTAATCTTTCTTGTTTCCATTTGTCTACTTTTTTGTTAATCTGTTTGTTTTTTGGTGATTTTCCTCATTTGAAGGAACTGACCATAAAAAATTTTGTGAGATATTCAGCTCTCAATCAGTTTATCTGTTTAATGTGGAAAACGGGCAGTGTGGCCAAAACAACCTGCCTGACCACGAACTACCATTAAACATTTTGCTCAATTTAAACCGTTATAAACAACTTACTCCTTCTAAAAAGATTCATTAAGAGAATTTCTTACAACTCACTAACACAGATTACTAATCATTCAGAGAACATAAGGCACATTCATTTTTAAACTCCATGTAAAATGATAATAAAACATGAAAACAGGAAAGTGTGGCCCAAACAAACTCCTGCCTGCCAAACTCCATTAACATTTTGCCTAATTTAAGCATTATTAACATCTACTCCTTCTGCAAGGTTATTAATGATTTCTTATGATTCATAAACAGATGCTAACTCACTAAATGAACATTCAGCATTATTTTGACTTCATATAAAGTGAATAAACGTGAAAACAGGCAGTGTGGGACCAGAATGGACAGTTCAAATGGGAACATGCTGGCTGTAGAACTGGTGTCAGCGAAACCAGTATTTCAACTTAGCATGTGTCTTAATCTGTGATGACATGTTGTGGTCATTTTATGATTTATTACAGTAATTATATTTCATATTTCTCCAGTGCAGTTCAGTGCAGAATAAATGTATTAGTGACTTTCCACCGCTGTAGACAGAAACATGGATCCTCATCACGGCCCAAACTTATTTTTACTGTCCAGATTTATGCTTATTAAGTTTATTAATGATACACGATGCTGCAGCCTGAAGTTTGTATTTTTTCTCTCTGTTCTGCGGACTGACAGCACAAAGAGACGAGTTCTGTCGTTAGAGAGCACACGTTCTCCTGACTTTGCAAATGTGTCTGAACTTAACAAAAACACTCCTGCTTAGTCTCACAAACTGACGTCAAACTGTAACTTTTCATGCTTCTGTTCCTCGGCTGCACAGACAGGCCTGTATTAGTCTTTATGTTTAATTCCACTGCGGTTCTCTAATCCCGTCACCACAACAGGAACACGTCAACACTCTGCTCCGAGTTCCTCTTTTCAACTCATTAAATCCACTCAGCTCCACTTTGCACTTCTGTTCCTGCACAGATGTTTCACAATAAAAGCCCAAACCAGCAGCTGACGTTGCATATAATAACGCCCCTTACCTGTTGGGCTTTTAATGTGAAACATCTACAGGAAGTGTGCTGGAATTAATTAAGATACTTATGATCATTTAATTCTAAAACACAGAAAAAATGTTCCTTATCTCAACGATCTAGTGGGAACCTGAACCTCTTCTCAGATATCAAATTATATTCATGAGTCATCTATTAATCTGCAGCAGTGGGTTCTGGATAAAACCCTTGTACTGTATAAAAAGATCCTCAGCAGAACCACCTAAGAGGATAGAACCCCCCAAGTGGGATCTAGATTAAACTCTTGAAATGTAAAAATGTTCTCTGTAGAAACCCCTGAGCGTGTTCTAGACAAAACCTTTAAAATATAAGAAGATTCTCAGTAGAACCCCCTCAGTGGTCAGCACCTTTGTTTCAGTGTATTACTTCCCTCCAGCTCTGCCGTTTTTGTTCCTTATTAAATTTTTTGTGACGCTCAGCACAACTTTTAAATTAATTTGTCCACGGTTGTTCTCGTTCCACGGTCAAGTTTACAATAATAACTATTAAATGCCTGGTTGTACTTTCAAAATAAAAGTCTTGGATGGTTTAGACACCTTAAACCTTCAGAACTATGAGTCATTAGACAGTATTTTGGTGGAATAAACCTTTAAAATTATGAAAATTATGTGACTGATTACGTTCAGGTTTTATAATTGATTATTATCTGTTCTGATCTGTTCATTCCGGGAGGTATCACACAGGTGCTTCAGTGTGTCTGCAGTTATTGATTATTGGTGGACACAGTAAGTTATTGGGAACAAGCTTTATGAGTGTGTGTTGTGTGTGTGTGTGTGTGTGTGTGTGTTTGACTCACGCCATGACGATGACACTGAAATCGAGCCAGTTCCAGGGGTCCCTCAGGAAGGTGAAGGGCCCCACGCAGAAACCCCTCGCCAAGATCTTGATGAGGGATTCGAACGTATAGATACCTGTGAAGGTGTACCTGAGAGGAGGGGGGAGGAGGAGGAGGAGGAGGAGGAGAAGAGGAGAGTGGAGGAGAGGAAGAGGAGTTAGAGAAAATGGAGAGAAAGAAAGGAGAATTGAGGTGAGGAGATGAAGAGTCAGAGAGTTTAAGATCAGCACAGGAAGAGAGGAGGAGAAGAGGAGTGGCAGAGATAAATATTCATAAAATCAGCAGAGCCTGAGCAGCCAAACATCCTTCACTTATTTATTTTGTCCCCAGAAACAAGTTTGACCCGACGTGGCGTCAACTCAACCGTACAAAGACAGACAGACAGGAGGGAGGGAGTCAGTCACGTCAGCTCTGACCGCCGAGCAGCAGCAGCAGCAGCCGCCACAGCTGGAAGCCAGAGGTGGAACACAATTATTTCCCCCAGTAACCCTTCTGGTATCAAGGTGTTCAAATGGTTTAGATTTTAACTGGTAAAGTTTTTAGATGTGTGCTTTTAAGAACTGGATATCACTCTCTCCAAATACACCAAACTCCATAGGTAAAATCAGTCATTTTAAACTTGCAGAACACAGGAGTTGCTGCTCTACTGCTGCCTTAGTAATTTCATTTGTTTGTGTTATTGTGTGGTTTCTGCTGTAAAGGCCTCATTCAGGGTTCACCAAAATCACACAATAATACAAACAAACTAACTGATCAAGGCAGCAGTAGACCAGAAACTCCTGTGTTCTGTGAGTAAAATTATCATTTTTGTCACTGGAGTTTGGTGGATTTGGAGGAAGTGATATTTAACAGCAGTTTGTTGCCAGAAAAGTCTGTCTGACAGCGAGGTAAAGTGGTGAAAATATTCTAAATATAGTATCTATGATTATGGATAAATACTTCATACAGGCACACTTCAAATAATCTGAATTGTCCCCCGATTGGAAAAGAACTGAACATGTAAACACACACTCGGAGGAGGACGTCATCACTGCAGGGGGGCAGCATGTAACAGAACAGACAAAAATAGCAACATGATCACACACAGAGGGAAATTACAGGAAGGTATTTAGTTGTTCAGTTGACTGCCAGCAGGACACGCAGGTGAAGAAAATATTTTACCTTTTAGAAAGTTTGAAAAACAGAAAACAGCTTAAATAGTTTGGAGTTTAGCCAGTAAATGAGTCACCACTGTTTATTTCATCATTCACTACACCAGTAGACCCAGGAGTCTGGAATATATCAGTTCTACTAAATAAATAAATATATTTATATATATATAATAAACCCAAAACAGTTCACCATGACAACAATAACAAACTACTGCTTTCTATTTTTTCTTTCTTCTTTCTTTTCTTCCTTTAATACTTTATTTGTATGTTTCCATGTGAATGATGCAGAATCTAATTGCACTAACTTGCATAAATGTACAGATATTTACAGATATATAAGAACATTGGATAAAGCTGCAGGTTAAAAACTCTTGTTTCATTTTTGTTGATGTATTAAAGTCAAAGGTTTTCACAGAGGAAATCTCAGATATCTCTTTTTATCACTTCATAAATCAGAAAATACTGTCAACAGCCATAAATAAAAAATATGAATATATTCTCATCATAAGAGGAAAACTCAAACATCAGACACTGTGAACAATAAACAATATTATGTGCAATATTACTTTAATTACTCCTTTTGTACAATATTACGTTTAATATCATATATTATGTTCATTATCATGTGCAGTATTACTAGTAAAAAAAAAACTAAAATAAAATAAAACTAGTAAAATAAACACCTGAATGTGTATTTTGATATTTGTACTTTGGCTGAAGGAAGATCTCAAAATTCTCCAGTGCATGAAAGTTAGATTTGTTTGGTTTATTAAATATGTTTTTATCTACTGTAAGTGAGATTTTGATTTGATACACGTTGAAACAAAAAGAAGAAGAAGAAGAAGAAGAAGAAAAGAAGAAGAGAAGAAGAAAAGAAGAAAAGAAGAGAGGTCATGCGTGTTGTGCAGATGAGTCTAACAGCTCACTCAGTCACTGACAGAGCAGCAGACAGACGGTCAGTACCGACTGTAAACCCAACAAGCATGTGTCAGGAAATGACTGGCATGGAAACAACGTCCGACACAAGATCCTCACATTGTGATTCTTTGGCTCTGCAGAGGAACATGTTGCAGCATCTGAGGCAACACAACAGGCAAAAACCTTGTTCATGCTCTGGTCAGTTTTGAGATTTGGGGGTATTTTGCTTTAGACCAGTGCAGGGGTCTACAACCTGCGGCTCCAGAGCTGCATGCGGCCCTTTCGTTCCTCTCCAGTGGCTTCCTGTGGCTTTGACTACATGTATTAAATGTAAATGAATAACAGCTCTTATTCTAACAACTGGAGAAGTTTCATGGTGATATCTATTTGTCCAACTTTATTTTGTGTTCCTAAATGTAATCAGTTCCTCAGTGTTGGTTCAGGCTGCTGCAGCAACAGCACAAGTGTTTTCTGTGGAGTTAGACAGAAAGACCGGTGCTCTACTCTACTGATCTGAATCAAATGTGCTGTGCTCACACTGGGAAATGGCATTAGACCAAAAATTAACTTTCTGTTTGACTTTGATTGCAGTTTGTGCAGAACGATCAGCCAATTTCTTCCTTCTCCCACCTGCCTCATAAGCTCCTTCCTCCGGATGCCATTACTCTGTCAGACCACAGCGTGCTGGCATTTCCTGGCAGCTCTACACTCAACACGGCCCCTGGGAATCCCCTCTCATTTTGATTGAGGGATACAAGTGGTCACAGACAGACAGACGGACGGGAAAACGGACAGAGAGAGAGACGGAGAAGTTTCCAGGTGTACTTACTCCAGGTATTTGGCCCAGTACGCCGGCTCGGACATGGCCATGAAGCAACAGTTGGTCAGGATGGTGCACATGATGAACAAACTGAATAACGTGAGCAGGTTAAAGAAAAACAGGTTTCATGTTATCATGTTCACACCTGCAGCAACAACACAAACATCATGCATGAGAGAAAAAAACAGGACGTCTAAGAGTCACACAGAACTCATCAGCTATCATCTGCTACAATTTAAGTTTTTTAAGTCGTCTTTTAAAACCTGCCTCACTGGGTGCTTCAGCTATCATTATTGATAAGTTATTCCACATTATGTTGGCTACACATCTGCACACCACATCTGTCCTACCATATCCAACCATAGACGCTACATTAAACAGGTTGAAATCTTCTCTAAATGGACTCGAGGAGCCTCAGGCAGGCTGCAGGAACACTGCAGGATGCAACACACGCACAACATCGTAAATGACAATAACAAGCCAGGACAAGTCTGTGACTGCAAGTTGATCAGCTGTTTATAACTCGAGTAAAATGAATGAATGAATGAACTTTATTTATTCAGCACAGAACACAGATCAAAGTGATTTACAGGTCAGCAGCAAATAAAAAACACAAGTAGATAAACAAAGAGGAGCATAGTCATAGTCTATAGCTGGTTATAATCCACATCACAAAGATATGTTGTTGTTTGAAACCGTCTGCTGACTCAGCAAGTCTCATGTTTAAAGGCAAAGTGCCGTAATGGCTACAAGCTGCATCACCGAAGGTTTTAGTGGTTTTATGCTGTGAAGTTGGAGCATCTGAGGGTTCATGGAGGATCATAAAACAAGATGGAGTCTGTGATATGAAAGGGGTCGAGACATTTAGTGACGAAAAAAAAAATGAAAAGAAGCACTTAAAAATCAATTGTAAAGATACAGGGAGCCAGTGTAGATGTTATATGATCTCTCATCTTAGTTTTTGTTAAAACCCTGGCAGCAGCATTCTGAACATTAAAGTTAAAGTCTAAATTTTATTAATTTTTTTTTACATATATATATATTTAAATTACATAAAGGGGAAATAAGATGTGATCATTTTTACCTATGGTGGTCACACTGACCCCACATGAATCGCCGCTGTTAAACTGGTACTTTTTGCATCTTGGTTGCTTAGCAACTATCATCATCTCTGTCAATAAAACTTAACAAGAGGTCTTGATTTCCAATTTCCCAACGTTAAAATGCAAATAATTGATTAATTAGACTCATTTAAAAATTAAAGTAGGGGAGACCAGGGACGGTTGTAACACTTTTTGTCTCAGCACCTATACCTCACTGAACTTTTGTGTTAAAACTTTCTCATGTTAAAACAAAGAACCCTCACTTATTACAGATAGGAATGTACTCATTTCCAGCCTTCTCCCATAGAGCTGTGATTATTTTTTGTGATGGTTCTAAGTGGTTCTAAGTTGTTCTTATTAATGTTAAAATTACATGTTTATAATCTTATAAAATACATTTAACGTTTCTCGCTCTGAGTATTCTAGATAATCTAAATTGATCGATCAGATGTTATATCCTACAAAAAATATGTGTGAATGTACAAGTTAAAGTTACTACCCTGATGGCAGTTTGTGTTATTTCATTTTTAAAATGATAGAGTCAAAGTCAAAGTCAGTCTAGTAGGCACTTCTAATGTTAAAGTGACCAGTTTATCTCACTGCTGCCAAACTCCATTAACATTTTGATCAATTTAACCGTTATGAACATCTACTCATTTTATAAAATTATTAATGATTTCTTACAACTCATAAACAGACACTAACTCATTTGGTGAAACATTCGGCAGTATTTTAATTGATCTCTGAAGACATATTATTTATTACAGTAACAGTCATTTATTACCAATTTCTCCGTTAAGTAAAGGATCTGAATACTTCCTCCACCACTGCTTTATGTTACACAAATATCAGTCTAGAAAACAAGTCATGAAAGTCAGAAGTTTGACCTGCTACAATGAACTTTGTGAGACAGTTTGTTGTGTAGCATTTGGAGTTCAGCACAGAAGACAATAAGTGCCAGAGGAGAATTAAGAGAGTCAATTTGGTGTACTTCTCTGTGATTTAGTCACTGAGGATAAGAGCACCGAGTGAAAAGCAAAATGGAAATGTCCTCAGTGTAACGTTGGCATCGAGGAACTGAAGCTTTTATGACTTGTTCCCTCATTGTGAGGCTCTCTGGAGAGTGTCAGCTAAACGCCTCAAATGTAAATGTAAAAAATGTCTCTTTTTGCCACCTCGTGTGTGTGTGTGTGTGTGTGTACCGACTACATGCCAAAGTGATTTTTACATGTGCTTTTTTTTAAATACCTTTCACTGATTTCCCATTAGGGCTAAATAAAGACGAAGTGAACTGAAAGGCTGTGCCAAGTTAGCATGTGTGTGTGTGTGTGTGTGTGTGTGTGTGTGTGTCATGGCTCCCCTCCGCTGCCTGCCACATTCAATACAGCAAATTAATATGCCATTAACAGCGCCGATGGGAGAAAGGGCCCACTCTTGTCTAATCATCATATAATGGGGGAGCGGTAACTTTCCAAACTGTCAGGAGGCAGCGATACATGTTAAATATCACCTTCACCTGCCATGTTGAGCAGCTACACGCGATGAGGTGGGAGAGAGTTTGTGAGCGCGCGCTCAGCTGTCAATCACGGCTATAAATGAATCATAATTATTGTAATTTGGCAGGGGGAACATACTCCCCGTGTGAAAGCGGCCCAAACTCCAGCTGAAAGTTGTTTGAGCTGCAGGGTAATTGTTGATTGAGTGCCGGCTGTAATGATGTTGCCGGAGCGCGGTGGCGGGCGGCGAGGTAATGCGGTTACCGATTGACAAACAACGCAAATGTCCCCCCGCCGCCGCCGCCGCAGAGCCGGGAGCTAATTATGCAGTAATGATAGCCCTGCTGTTATGGACCTCCCAGGCCACCGTACCGCTAATGTCATTATACCTCCCACATCCACCATGCACTCCGAGACGGAAGGGTTCCAACAGGGTTCTTACTCAGGGACTGAGGTTCTACCCTCCTTTTTCCCATTGATGATGATGATGTTGTTATGAATGACCTCATCTGTAGAATACAAGAGGGTCTTCTTAGAACCCTGAGAACACAAGGGGGTTATAGAGGAAACCCTTACAAAAGGCTAGTTTTAGATCCCTTGTGTGGGTTCTAGATGGAACCCTTGGAATATAGAATTAAGGTAGAACCCCCTGGGGGTTCGAAATGAAACCCTCGAAATATAAAAGTGTTCTCTGTAGAACCCCCATGTTGATGAATGTTCTCTGTTGGAAAACCTTGGGAATAATAAGTTAAATGGTGATTCTCTTGGCGAAGATCATGGGTGGGATCTAGATGAAATCCATGGAATATGAAGGGTTCTTGGTAGAACCTCCTGTGTGGGTTCTAGATGAAACCCTGTAAAAGTGTTGCTGTTAGAACCCCTTGTGTGGGTTCTAGTTACTGTTAGAACCTCGTGGACTGGTTTTAGATGAAACCCCTGGAATTTAAAAGGGTTCAAGGTAGAACCCCCTGTGTGGGTTCCTGTTAGCACCCTTGGAAGGTGGTTTTAGATAGAACCTCCCCAGAGGATTCTGGGTGGAACAAATACATCAAAGAAGGGTTTTCTGTAGAACCTTTCATGCGGGGTTCTGAGTAGAACTTTTCACAGATGGTTCTAGGTATGATGCTATTTGTTGGGTTCTAAGTAGAACCCTCTGAAAAGGTTCCTGGTAGACCTTTATGGTAGAACCTGCCTACCAGGAATGGTGACAAACATCCTATATGCACTGGAAACAACTTTAATAAAGAACCGCTTCAAAAGTTATAAAGTTACATGAACTCAGTTTCTTTAAGTCAGATGTAATCTGATTACTTTCAAATCAACAGTTTGAATTGATGCAACTTAAATTTAAGGCAGGTCAACTTAAAAAATTCTAATTTTCCAACTCAATTAATTTTGTTTAACTGAACTTGCGTGCTAATTTAGTTTGTAAAATATAATCAATACGATTGCTAACATTAGCATGACTTGACGTTAGCCTGACTTAAAATTATCTAGTTTGATTCAGTGATTTTATGAAAGTTTAACACAATTTAACCAGTTCTGAATTTGCTATCACAGTCTGTCCTGGTGATCTTCTAATCAATTAACTTATTGTTTCCATTCTGAATTCCTCTAAAAACTATATCAAAAATAGGAATAAAATTTGTTCTGTTTTTTACAGTTTATTGGTTAAATATTCTCTTTTATTAATAATGACGATCTGATCATCAGATTGATAATATGTGACGAGGGTCGGTTCAGTCTGTCAGAGTCATGTGGGACCGCCTGCGACGCCCAAATACTCTCCTGATCAACACACATCAATAACACGACATTAACATAACGCTGATTCAGTGCTGACACAGCAGTAATATCAATAAACGATAACACAATATCTAAAACTTGATTAACGCTCCGCTGCAGAGCTACTGATCCTGGAGCTGTTTATCTGACAGTCCAGCTGTGAGCCCGTTATTTCTGCTGTTTTCTATCTGGAGCGTTTCTTGTTTTTGTGTTTCTGCTTCTGCTAAATGAAGATAAAGATTTAAAACATAAATCAGGGTTCTCAAAGTGGAACACAGAGCACCACAACTTCATGTGATGAACACAGGAAGTTCTGTTTTCTATTTGGAAAGAAATTTTATTTTGATTAATAAATTCTTAGTGATATTAGCTATAAACTCTAAGAATAAAGGTACCAAAGCGGCTCTTCCTGACGGGCTGAGGTTCCACCCAGAACCATTTGCTTCTGAAGAACTGGTTTGTCAAAGATTCTTTGAGAACCCTTTTTGGAAGAAAAAGTTCTTTAAGGATTGTTGAAATACTTGGGTTTGTTCTACCATAATATAAACGGGTTCTCGCTGGAACCAGTTGGAATATAAAAAAGTCGTCTTTAGGACAGCTTGGGTGGGAACTCTTGGAATATAAAAAAGGTTCTCAGTAGAACCTCCTGGGTATGTTCCAGATAAAAGCCAGTTGAAATTATGAGACGTAGTAATAATCATGAGATAGAAACATTTAAATTATGAGTTTAAAAGTCATAATTATTAGATAACAAGTTGAAATTATAAGATCAAGTCATAGTTATCAAATAAAAAGTCGTCTAAATGTAAAAGGTATGAGGACAGAAGTCAGTCTGAGCTGAGGTGCCAGAGAATGTTCCTTATTCTCAAACCCAATATAGACAGGTGTGACAGGTGTGACAGGTGTGACAGTAACTCGTCACTAACCCTGCTGTAACCTGCCGCTAACACGATGCTAACATGATGCTAACACAATGCTAACATGATGCTAACTCAGTGTCACACAGTGTTCCTAAAATCCATCAGCTGTTGAAACAAAACCTGCTGCTAACGTCAAATCAACCCAGCAGAGACGATTCAAACACAGCGAGGCTCAGCTGGTGGCTGCAGGGCGGCTTTGAGGCCGTCTGATGGATTAACGTGGTCCCAAAGCAAAGCCTCATGGGACACAGAGTCCAGTGTGTGTCCTCCAGAAAGAGGCCCTCTGGGAAATGTAGTCAAATATTGTTTTCTGCCAAAAAAAAACTACGGAGAGAAAACACACAACACCACACACACACTTTGTTTTATAATAACAGAACATGTGTTAACGTGTGTGTCTGTGTGTGTGACCATGTGTGTGTGTCCACCTCACACCACAGCTTGTCATTGTGGCGCCACAGTGGTCAGGCATCACTCCAGAACACACTTGATCACACACACACACACTTATAAAAGCACTCAAACACACACACACACACACAGTAAAACTCCACTTGACCACCAACCACAGCTTGTTCTCTTACAGCGACCCCCCCCAACCCCAACACACACACACACACACACACACACACACACCGCCCCCCCAACACACACTCGTTCTAATTTTTGTTTTGTCCCTCATTATAATACACACACTCGAGCAAACACACACCTAGCACATCAGCAGCGCCACACCTCCACCGCTGACCTCTTCCCCCTCTTATCGTCCTGACAACAGCGGCGTGTCCGCCGGCCCGACGTCTCTCAACACCAGCCGCCGCTTCCCGAAGTAAAAATAGACGAGTGTGAGGTGAGGTGAGGGGGGGAGGGAGGGGGAGGCAGGGGGAGGGGGTGTCGAGGGGACGGCTGCTGAGTTTTGGGTGTGAAGTAATATCTGTCATGTTGGGTTGGCGTCTGCAGCCCGAAGCCGACGCCGGCGTAGAGCGAGCGGGCGAGCGGCCAAAATCCCATGACTGGAGCCGTTGGATTTAAAGCTCCTGGAGGCCTCTTCCACAACATCTGGAAATTAATTAAAGGGATAGTTTGGGGTTTTTTGAGTGTGAAAGAGTACTGAATATCAGTACTCAAGTACAAAACATTACTCAGTTACAAGTACAAGTGTATGTAAAAGTATTCCTGCCAAAAACTACTCAGATTATTAGTTACTTTTTAGTCACTGATGTTTACGGAATTATCGATAGAAGCACTTAATCAAATCTTTAGTCTAAGTTTGTCAAACTTTGTGCACATTCCTCAACTAATAGTTACTAAAAACTAAATAAATGCATAAAATAAATAAAATAAAATAAAATAAAATAAAATAAAATAAAAAAAATAGCGGGAACCCTTTTATATTACAGTACAAACCCTTTGTACAAAAAAAAAAGTTCTCAAAGAATCTCTAAAGAAAAATCTTTTTCAATAAAGGGTTCTTTGGAAGCAAATGGTTCTGAGTGGAACCTCAGCCCTCAGAACCTCAGAGAAAATTTCTTTATATATTTCTTTTCTATATGTTTATATTCTGTTCTTTTATTTTATATTTTCATATCTTATATTTTACATTCTGTTCTATTTCCCCGCAGAGATCAATAAAATATTATTATGATCAGATTCTGATTCTAATCGCAGTGAACCTACATGTGTGTAAAAACACGATGAACAAACCTGAAGAACTTTAAGACTAGTTTTAGGTCAAAGGTCAAAGTTCAGCCTGCAGGAGACCCTGAGATTCAGTCATCTGGGAGAGAGTGTGTCTCTGTACAGTGTGTGTGTGTGTGTGGGTGTGTGTGTGTGTGTGTGTGTGTGTGTGTGTTGTGTGTGTTCAGGGACCACCTTGATGGGAAATATTTACTGGTCATGTTTATAGCTCACCAGACAGTCCGAGATGATATCAGGCAGAGAAATACGACTGGCAGGATGAGCCTTCTGACTCCACAACCACACACACACCACACACACACACCACCCCACACACACACACACACACACACACACAACCCCACACCACAACACACACAACACACACCACACACACCACCACTCATTCCTTTACGTGTGCCTGGAAACCGTCCAGCTGAGAGGATTCAGGTGAAGCTGCCACTCAGTGACAACACTGTCCAGAGCTGAAGTGTCGATCAAATGTGTGATCAATAGTATCATTAATCAATCAATCACTGCAACAAATATATTCTGATTTATGCCACGATGCTCTCAGAAATAAGGGTTCCAAATGTTCCTGTGTGGTGACTCAGGACCATTTCCTTGAGACAAGTTCTTCGAGGATTGTTCAGATCCATGAAGAACTCTTTTGTTAAGGGTTCTTTGACCCATAATATAAAAGGTTTCTAGATAGAACCCACTAGCTGGGTCCCTTAAAACCTTTGGAATATAAAGGGGTTCTTGGTAGAATCACCTGAGTGTGTTCTAGATAATATTTGTAATATACAAGGGTTCTTGGAAGAAATCCTTAGAATATAAAAGAGATTTCTCGGGAGAACCCCCTGGATGAGTTCTAGATAAAACCCTTGAAATATATAAAGGTTCTGGGGAGAGTTCTAATTACATATTCAGGTGATTAAACTAATCTCATAACTCATTATCTGTCAGTATTTTTATGAAGAGGTTCATGGTTTGTCATTAAAGCATAAATTCAGTGAGCGCCATTAATCGTCATGTTGAGTTCATCTGAAGGTAATCAGGGTTAATTTAATGGACTTTAGATTTATTTATTGGGTTATTTTACATTAATAAACCGTTAATAACTCTGTGAAACTGCACTGAAGCTTAAAACCCTAAATTACTGAAGCCTGTATGAATTAATCAGGGAAAACTACAAACTGTTGTTTCACAGGGAAAGCAGGTTAGCATGTTTGGTATCACTCAACATAGTATAAGCTACACAGTTAGCATAAAGCCTTTCACTCAACACTGTGTGTGCTGAACTGTTATTATAGAACCCATCGTAGAACACTGTGTATGTTAACCTGTCAGCACAGAGGCCCCAAACCTTTAAACTGTTAGCACAGAGCCCATCAGTCAACATGCTACTGTTAGCACCGACAAGTGTTTTTTAAAGCAGGGCTGCAACTGGCAAATGTTTCCATTATAGAAGAAACTGATGGATTAATCACTCTCAGAGAAAATAACTACAAATGTAATATGTTTCCACAGCAGCAGGAGATTCATCCAGACTGCTTGTTTCATTCCACCAACAGACCAAAAACCCAAAGATACTCAGTTTGCTCTCACATGTGACTGACGAACGCATCAAATTCTCACATTTGAAAAGCTGAAACCAAATATATTTGGCGTTTTTCTTTTGAAAACGTCTGAAATGATTAACTGATGATTAAAATAGTTTCCAAATAATTTTTTGTTGACTTTGTCGATTATCAAATAACTTTTGCAGCTCTAAAAAAAGAGAATAATCAGCTGAGATATCGTAACTTAGATGCTTAAGTATGGGTCAAACTTCAGAAACACTGTATCCTACACTTCCCATAATGCACCTTTAAAGCTCCTTTAATTAGACCCACATCTTTTTAACTTAACAACTACAGTTTGAAACACAAGGTCTCTATTCAGAAACTTAAATGTTAAAAATAGGATTACTGTCATCAGGGTTATTTTCTCAGAAAATTTGGTTTATTTGGTGGAAAAGGTCCGAGAGAGAACAATGTTTAGAGAGACTGTGAGGAGAACCAATAAATGTTCCTTCATGCCCTGTGGAAATTACACCCCTGCTAGGATGACTATCAAACACAAACCAAACAGACCAACTGCTAATTTTAGCAACACAGACCAACTGTTAACATTAGCGAAACAAACCAACCACTAAATTAAGCCACACAGACCACTTGCTAACTTTAGCTACACAAACCAACAATCAAACTGTTCATTTCTAGTAGAAAGACAGTAGCTGCTAAGTGATTCTGCTCACAATGAGGTCTGTGAATTATCTTGAGTATCCAGGTCATGATTTTTTGGAAAGAGACACTGGTGTTGCCTTTTAGTTTCATCATATTAGTGAGAAGACAGACGTCTCTAAGACCGATATTTACAAAACTAAATACACTACAGGTAAATTTGGGGTGAACTGTCCCTTTAATACCACCAAATTAAACACTAACATTGGTCTATTGGAGGTCTGGAAACCATATTTCTCCTTGTTGCATTTAATGTTGCCTGAAATACGACCAGTGTGTTTAGCTGAATTTGTACCTTAAAAACAAGTGTATTTCCCAGGATTCCTGGGAAAATGTGCTTCTTTTCCCGAGATAAAAAAAACATCAAATTGTGAGTAAAAATATTAACCGTCAGTGCTGATGTGATGCAGAATGATGGGATTAACCAGTGAAACCTCGTCACTGTTTCACTGTGCAGACGCCTGCAGCGATGAAGCACCCAGCCTGCATCTATTTGTTTACATTATCATCCATACTGCCGTCAGGGTGGCCTGGACGCTCACACACACACACACACACACACACACACACACACACACACACACACAGTGAAGGCCTCCAGGCTGCAGGGACGCTGCTCTGTATCTGACCTCTGACCTGTGTGACCTCCCTGCAGACACTCGCCCGCAGCAGCAGCATCATGAGCACATACAGCAGCCGCAGCGCGAGCGGAAGGATATGAGTGGACCAGGATCTTGATGGCGATTCTGCGGATGGGGTGGAAAGGGCTGAAGATGTAGAGAGCTGATGTGGCACTGAAACGGAAGATGGCCTTCCCTTTGTTCAGGACTATGAAGGTCTGCAAGAAACACAGAGAGAGAAAAACACTTGTTATTCAAACGAATCAGAACGGCTCTGACGCCATTTTTTTTCTTCTTTTTTTTTTTTTTTGTTTTGGCCGCCATTTGTGGGGCACAGTGAAAGTGAACACATTTACAGTGACAGAGAAAGCAGAGATGTTTGGTTTTTTTTTCTGTCTCAGAGCAGTAGGAATGAATTAATGAGGACACAGGCTTTGGGGAAAAATAACATCAACGTAGAGCTTCTGTCCAACCTCTGCAGTGTTGATGTGAGAGTGCTGTGTGGAGCAGCTCATTAAACCCAGCAGGAACTGGCCAGCTCATGAGCCGGCGCTGGAAATGTTAATAAGTTGGTAATAAATGGTGTTATTCATCCATTAAAGACATTTTTCATTACATATCAACCCCAAACTTGCTCTTTTATTACTCACTTATAACTGATCTATAACAGCATTAGCTGCAGTTATTAGAAAGTGGTACCATCATGTGTATTTTTTTTGAAAAAACATCAGTTTCTTCATAACATGACATCTTGTAAGATTCATTATATGACTGCAACTCCTAAAAAGTTGGGACACTCTAAGAATAAAAACATCATTCTCATCATTGTTCATTCTTTTCCGTATCTGCAGTTAGAGACAGTATTATTTTGTGATGTTGGTTTTTAGGTGCGTATTCATGCATGTTTAGAAATGCAGGAAACTAGGCTTCCACTGTTTTGTTTTCTAGGTTTTTTTTTTGGAAAGCTGTCTAGACTTATTGTTGAAAATGGCAGTGAGCTGTTCTCGTTCTTTGTGTCGTCTTTTCATAAATTGAAGCAGTATTTGTTTGGTGGTTTGACTGTGGCCTCTCGGTCTCTCTGACCTGAACTCACAGAACCACTGCAGGGGAAGTATTTGTGCTTTAGACACAGAAAAGTAACAACAAATAAAGGTATTAAGTAACATGCGACATGCCTGAAATGTGTCCTTGTGTTCACTGTGAGGGAGCTGCAGTCCTGTAGTAATGTGATGTTACTCAGCAGACCAGTCTCATCCTGACTGAACATTTTGAACAGTGTTTTTATTTGTGGTTAAACATCAAAAAGCCAGCGTACGTTGTTGCGAGTCCAGCTTGGGGCTGGATTTATTGTCCAGCTAGCTCCTATAGGAACAATCGATTTGTCTCAACCACACCCTGGTACGCAGAGTGAACCTGGCTACAGAAGCCATTTAGCTCTCACTTGCAGAGTAATCCTCTTAAGCCAAGCTGAGACCACAGGAGTTTTGGGCTTTACATTAGATTCATTCCTCCCAACAGCCGGAGGAGGAATCTAGTCTGGAACCTTAGTGTCTGGCCCTGACTACCTGGTAATGTGAGGGGTTCACAGATCCGGTCTGAAACCTCCTGACCTGCTCACAGACCCATCAGGCAGCCCTGATCATTTTCATGTGATATTTCAAATCTGGATTCTGAGTCTACGGGGACAGTGATTTTCATGTTTGACAGTTATCACTGCTGCCTGATGAGTCTTAACCTGACATGCAAGATGGTTTGTTACACGGAACCATATGGGAAGCCGTTTGGAAAAGGACGGGCACTTTCGAGAAAACCTCTGGCAACTTCAACCAATCAGATCAACTCACCAAAGCCGACTGGAAGAAGAGCGAAAACTTTTCCATCAATAAAAGCCTTCAGTGTCGTTCTTTGCTCTTCTTTCAGGGAAGAAATACTCTCAGATGCTTCTCGCTATCGACGCACCTGAAACACGCCTGTAGCTGCCAGTAGTCCCTCCGAGGACGCTGACTGGCTCAGTGTAAGAGTTATAATACATCTGCTCTTTCTACAAGATTATTAATGATTTCTCGCAACTCATAAACAGACACGTACTCATTCAGCAAAAAATTTGACATTAATTGAACGTCAAGTGAAGCGAGTATTTCAACTTAACATGTTTCCTTGATCGCTGATGACACATCGTGGTCGTTTTATGATTTATTACAGTAAATATTTTACAGATTTCTCCTTTAAATTGCAGGTTTGACAGCAGCCTGAGACATGAAGGAGAGAGAAGGAGAAAAAAAGACAAAAACTGAGAGAGTGACAGACCTGTGATGTACTGTAGCAGGTGTAAACAAGGTCTGAGAGAGAACAGACGTGACAGAGACAAACTATGGAGGAGAGGACACACACACACAGTCGGTCACCTCCCCTCTGGTCTTCAGTGAAGTAGGCTACCAAAGAGTCAATTTATCTTCCAGGGATTCTCCAAAAGCAGAGACGGGGTGTTTCCAAAAACCTTCACCCACACACCCACACACACACACACACACCCCACACACACTGCAGGTTACCTACCCTCTTGTCTTTGAAGTAGTACGGGTCGATGTCTTCCAGGGGAACGCCCACCAGATGAGACGGGATGTCGGCGAAGATGCGCGGCAGCTGTTTTCCTGCCTCCAGGTCGGGCCGGGGCTGGGGGAGCACCACGTCGCCCAGGTCCTGACACACACACACACACACACAAACACACACATCACCACCTCTGAAATACATCTCACATCTGCCTGCTGAAGCTGCCTCACATCTCTTCATTTTATTCACGTTTTAACTTCCAATATCTCATCTTCTGGCTCCTGTTTTATGTTGATTTAATAATAATAATGCTTCTAAGTGTGTGTGTGTGGATGTGTGTGTGTGCATGTGAGTGTGTACCTCCTGGTATTGTTTGTTGAGTCGGGCCTGCTCCTGGGAGATGCGCTGCTCGATGGCCGCCAGGGAGTCCGGCGTGAAGCGCTGAAAGCTCTCTGGTCCCATTGGAAACACACAGCCAGCCATCTTCTCATCCTGATCCTGCTGCTGACTGGCCCAGTATACCAGCTGCAGACAGAGAGCAGAGACAATGATCAATAAATGTCTGATAATCAACAAACAGTCCATTTATGTGGACACACTGTCAACATACTCTAATCTTGATCCGCATCTGTTTTTTTTCCTGGTTTGTCCACTAAAGGGAGATTTCATTGCTTCAGATTTAATATATTTTAGATGATAATGTTCTTCTTTGTGTCAACAGTTTGTTTTGTGCACAGATCAGCTCCATAAAGAAATGTTTTCCTGGTTTGGTGTGGAAGAACTTTGACTGTTCTGCACTCTGACCTCAGCCCCATCTGACACTTGTGGGATGAACTGGAACCCTGACTGTGAAGCAGACCTGATCACTGATATCAGTGTTGAATCCAACTAAAACCCCTTTTTTTGCTGGACAAAAAACCCACTAACATCTGGATTTTGTCTTCAGAGGGCGATGGCGTTCACTGCCGGGTCAAATTACTCTGCAGAAGTCACGTTTTTATTGGCAGTGATTTCCACCCCATTTCTGACACGATGCTTTGAGGTTTGTTGCCTCGTCTGTAACTTCTGCAGCTCTTTGTCACCTCAGCCACAAATTCCATCCGTCTGCATTAAGCAGCTTGAACAACTTTCCAAATTAGTCGGTACTGAGTTTAAAAGAGATACTGAAGTGTAAGATATGAAAAGGAAAATGTAAACCAACATAACGCTGTCACTAGTTTTCATGCTGCTTTCTGCTGTTTGCTGACAACAAGTTTCACCTTGTTTTGACCACAAACGTCATGTCAGCATCTAGCACATGTGACAAAAGCGTTCACACCACATCTGTCAAGCATCTGTAAGATGCAGTTTTCCCTCGATATCCCTGATCTATTTTCCATCAACACGATGCATAGGTGCTGAATGAAGAAAAAAGAGGGCACCAGTGGCTGCGCCCAGAGCAGAGAGGTGTCGGCAAACAGAGGACGTTGTCTAGTGGCAGTAAATGTACAGTTTGTCTCTGAAAACACAGCTGAAAAAGTTCAACAAGTTCTTGTGTCTTGTTTACCAGCTGCTGGGTGAAGTGAAGGGAGAGTCTGTGGGATTAACCAGAGCAGAGTGAGCAGATCTCAGGGTGTGCAGTACACAGCGTGTAGGCTACAAAATGTAGATAAAATACTTAGTTTTAATGAGCACTAGTCTCACATTTGCATGCACATTGTTGGAAAATAGACTTCAAGTCTAAATAAACGCTTTAGGACACGTTTACACCCGTCAGATGCAGCTGGGATACGAAATGCACAGAGCTGGTGCAGACTGATTAAACTGATAAAAATGAGTGCACTTGCAGTTGAGACAGGTGATAGCCCTGTTTTCTGACATGTTTGTATTGTTGAATGTCACACATTACAGAAAGAGCAAAAAAAAAAAACCCAGAAAGGCAATTTCATACTGGCAAATTGAAAAGGAACCTATTTTAGCAGGTTTACATTCACTTCAATGGTGGAATGATTCCTTGAGGATTTGTTTAAATGTGGACAGCTATACAGCACACCGTGTTTCACATCGCACAGGTGGTTAGTTCTGTTGCACAACCCGTTTGCTTCCCCTGTTGATAAGCTGCTGTAACATGGGTACGAGGCACGGACTGCAAAATCATAAAATTATTTCAATAAAACTCTCCTCCTGCTTCTTTTTGATGTACTACTCACTGCATCTTTGTAAAAATGTGAAGACAGGCTCGTTTCATCTGATTTCAAGGAGAAACACACCAGCAGACATCATGAATAACTGTATAGAAACAGCCAATCTTCTCACGGACGGTTTCGTTAACTTATGTAGGTCACAGAGAGACATCAGTAATAAACTGTGTGCTCTGGTGTCTGATTGGGATCAAGTCCCTGCAGCAGGTTCAACATCTGGTGGAAATACTGAGACATGAAGGAGGCTGTTATATCAGCACATTAATGAACATGGACATATGAAGTGCAAAGAAACATTTACACACATTTAACTCTATATGTCAAAGCCCGTCCCTTTGTCCTTTCCTTTCTCTGAGTTCACGCTGTGCTGTGAACTTCGCAGCCACATCTGGACATGTGGGAGTGTTGTCAGTTTATCAGATCAGTGAGGACCTGTCCTGTCGTAAACTGGCCGGTTTAGGTTCGCCTCCTCTTGAGGCCCTCAGCATGACCTGATTTCAGGTATCAGCAAAAATGGGCATTTGTGACTAAAGCTTCTTTTGATGTCCTCGGGGACGTCCTGCCGGCTGGTGTGACGTCGCCCCACACTGGGGGTCTCCAGACCTGCCGTAAACTTTATCAGTTGCCACTTATCTCCCCTGCAAGGTCATCCCTGAGCTCTGACCCAGGCTGAAGGACTTCATCAGGTCTCTGTGGAAGATTTAAAATTGTTCCTCATCATCATCTTCAGCTTCACTATATTTTTGTTTTAATCTGTTATTTACTGCAGGCTAGTTCAGGCAGTCGACTCGAGCTGCACTGTGATTCACATGTGACTCTTCATGGTACAAACACACCCGTCCAATCCTGCCGTCTATTTAAAACTGCAAAAACCTCCCATCTTTCCCTCTGACTGTCACTTCCATTCCTGCCTTCCATCAGCACCTACAGCACCTGCAGGCTCCGACGGGGCATTTAAGATATTTGCTCATCCTCTCCTCGATCTCAAATCAAATCTCAAATCAAAAATGACTCCAAGGTTTCACGTGTTGGCACAAAACACACGCACGCACATTTCCATGTTTCCAGTAAAAACAGCCAGCGTCTTATCTCAGAGAGGGAGTTGTCGTAGATATTGACTGGCGTCCACAGCAGCCAGTAGCGCCAAATGAGCTCCCACAGCTGCAGACAGCTGCAGACAGCAGTCCATTAACCAGCTTATATGTTAAATAGGTGCACAGTGTGACTGGAGATGTGATCTTAAAGGGTTTAATAGACTTTTTTTCATGTCGTCTCGACTTTAAGGCTCCTGGCTGATGTCCGATCAGGAAAATTAAACTAACAAAATGGGCTGGACAAGCAACGAAACCAGAGACCTGCTCCACGACAACTTCCCACAAAAATTCTACAAATGCACCACAGAATAATTTCCTGTGTGTATAGTCATAAATGTATATAGGTAAATAACTGTTCATTACATTTTATATTTTATTTATCTGTTAAATGTGTAGCATGAAGAGAGTAAAACTTTGTTTCCGCTGTGTAACCCTGTGTTGTCTAAAGGTAATAAATGACCTTTATACACCGACTGTAGAGTCTCATTAACACTCGGAAACAGGATTATAAAAGAAGAGACGAGAGTTTGAAGAGAGCAAGACTGACAGTGTGTAACAGGTCTGTGTATGTGTGGTGTGTGTGTGTGTTAACGGGTCTGTGTGTGTGTGTATGTGTGTGTGTAACAGGTCTGCGTGTGTGTGTATGTGTGTGTGTGTCCAGACCATCTGCCTTGGATCCTAATTGAATGATTAGACAGGCCTCGTTTTTCAACCCTTCATGCATTTATTCTTCACAGCTCCCAAATCTGATTTCTGAAGTGTGTGTGTGCGTGTGTGTGTGTGTGGTGTGTGTGTGTGTGTGTGTGTGTGTGTGCGGGGGCGGGCGTCGTGGTGTGTGTGTCCACATCAAAGGAAAATCTAGCTCTGTTTTCCATTCTTATCAAAAGCTGTCATCCACTCAGTCTCAAACACACACACAACACACACACCACACAACACGTATGTCAAGTACAGTCGGTCCTGATGAGCTGTTCAGTCCTGGTTTCCATTCTGCTCCGACACTCGGTCACGTACACACTTGTTCGTACCTCTTTGGTTGTCGGGGGTCCCCGCTGACATAATGCATTCCCAAAGACAGATCTGCAGGGTCATTTTTTTTAAAAAGGAAATTTCTGCAAAACCAAATTCTGAATTTTTTTGCTTTTATCTTGTGATTCACTGTGACTGTTCTCTCCTGAGGTTCTTCAGGTGGTCGTAGGATTTATGACTCCCGTCCATCTGGAGCAGATGAGGTGACGAATCCAATTATCAGTAAATAATTTTGAACTTGTGTTCAATTTAATACAGCACAAAGACAAGATATTTAATGTTCAAACTTTATTGTTTACAAAGTACTTGTCTCAAAAACTACTAAGAGTATTAATTACTTTGGTCCCATAATTTCATGGTAAATGGGGGGTAATTACCAAGTAATATATTTGAAGTTTCTCAGAAATTATCCACAGATTACCTCCATATTAACCTTAGATACAATGATTAATTATGTGATTAGTACTGTTTTCATGTAGTGGCTGGTTATCACCAAGTAACATCAAATTTGCATATTAAATTTCAAAAAAAGTTTAAATATGTGAAATGGTAATTACCACCTACTTGCATAAAAACAACACTTGCAAAATATTAGTCATGATGATCTTGATATTTATTGAGGTCTGAACCAAACAAACATGTTTTCTTTCATCTGGAGAAGAAGATTTATAGTTCAGAACATCTCTGCAGCTCTGCAGAACCTCATTATGAAGCTGTTTTTCTCCCTCTTTCAAACTTAATTAAACTTAATTGTGCAGCTCTAATGTGAACTGGATCTGATGTCACTTTTAAAAAGTGGAAAAAATCAGGTCATGTTTTGTAGGTTAATGTGCAACGTTATCAATCAATAAATTGTGATCAGTTTTAACTGCTGAAGTGTTTTCTTACTGTCAGACTTGTCTAAATGAAAATTTAGTTGACAGGGAAATAGTCGTCAGACCCCTCATTAGGATTCAATGTCTCGGTTCTTTGACGTTCAGATGAACATAAATATAACGGTGAAGGTCTGAGGAAGGGAACGTATCCTGATAAAGTTTAAAGAACAGTGTGCAGGAACACCTCTCTTCTTTTGTGCAGGGATTCTTCTGGTCAAACATCTTGTAGCGTCAGCTCGTTGCCAACCACAACGACCTCAAGATTCACGTTGACAAGACAGAGAGTTGTGTAGTGTGAACGGTGCAGCGAGGTGATGACCAAGAGTAACTCAAACCCTAAAACCTAAACCATCGAACAGCACTTTGGAAAATTCAAAAATGTTCTCACAGCTGCAGGTCTGGTCCTCACAAGGACAGATATTTATCAGACTGAGCTCCAACATGTCTGAATGAAAACTGTCAGACACGTTTATTTGATGAATGATTCATAAAACTGAATTAAATCAAACAGCGTCACCCTGAGGAACATTTTGAATGGTCACGCAGCGTTCTAAGGACCAAGTTCTAAGGTTTCTGTTTCCAGGAACCTTCGCACAGACTCATGTACCTGCATTTGAACCAAACAAACTTGTTCCAGTTTTACATCCTGCTGCCCTCAAGCCAGGAACCATCAGGCTGGAGTTCACAGCGCAGAACATCTCTGATGGAACTTTTTACACAGTTTGAAAACCTTTGGGTTTTGTCTAGAACCCACTGAGGGGTTTCTACTGAGAACTGTTTTATACATCATGGTTTTATTTAGAACACACTGCGGTGGTTCAACAGAGAGCCTTTTTACATTACAAAGATTTCATCAAGAACATATTGAGAGGGTTCTACCAAGAACCATTTTATATTCCAAGGTTTTTTTTCCAGAACATATTGAGGAGGTTCTATAGGTTTTATATTCTGAAGGTTTTATGTAGAACACACTCGAGCTGTTCTACAGAGAACCTTTTTATATGATAAGGGTTTTATCTAGAACTCACTGAGGGGGTTCTATGAAGAACCCTTTTATATTGTGGTACAAAAAACTCTTGACAAAAGACTTCAAGGATTTCAATAATCCTTGAAGAACACGGTCTCCCACTAAGAGTTCTCTGGATGAAAAGGGTTCTTAATGGTTTCTTGATGGAACAACCTTTTAAGAACCCTGAGCTCTCTGAGTGTGAGCGACACTGCAGGTATGAATCAGAGTGAGTCTGATGTGTTTAACAGGAACATTAATCACGTCTGAACTCAGAGTTCTCTCGTGTTCCTTCAGCTTCAGGCTGAACGACGACCAAACATCAAATTACTGAACAGACGCTTCTCGTATGTGTCCGCCTTCAGAACCTTCCGCTGGTTTTAATGATGTTTCTTTCTGGGTTCTTTCTCTTTGTGTTTGTGTGTTGTTGTTTACTACTTTCTGCTCTTTGTTATGGCCTCAGAGTGCCGTCAGACCTTTAGGTTTTAATAAAGACTCCACTCAGCTGACCTATTTTGTGTTGCGTTTACGTACGTCTGGATTACAACGTGAGAACTAAAGCACAGTCACAGGAACATCAGGCATTTATTCATGTTTGAACCTTGCCTGTGACCACTGGAAACACAGAGGGAACAATATTTAAGAAGTGCAGGATTTTGGCCGCCTGTGGAATTCATACTCCGAACCAACAGGGGGCAGTAGTGTCGTCTGTGCTCAGCCATGTTAAATAAACACTATTTAAAGTTATTCTAAGACTCCTGCTGTCCTTCAAGAAAGCCACAAGCTCGCTGGAGGTTTAATCCAATCAGATCATGACTCATTTGTTATCAGCCAATCAATGACCTTGTCTACCCCTAGGTTAACCCTTTTAGAACTACAACGATTAATCAATTTTTAAATTAATCACCAACTATTTTGTGATCGATTAACAGCTTTGAGTCATATTTTAAGAAAAAATTGAAAATTCTCGGATTCCAGTTTGTTAAATGTGAATATTTTTGGTTTCTTTATTCATTTATGACAATAAACTAATTATTTTTGGGGTTGTGGGAAAAATAAGACATTTGAGGACGTCATCCTACGTTTTGGGAAACGTGATTAATATTTTTCACCATTTTCTGACATTGTATATACCAAACAACTATTAATCGATTAATGGAGAAAATAATTGATCAATCAATCAACTACAAAGTTAATTGTTAGTTGCAGCCCTAAACCCTTTGAATCAGAGACGTTTTTCACTAGAATTGATCGTTGTTATTGGGTGAAAAAAAAAAAAAAAAAGTCTATAATAGATTCTCAGGCTTGTATCAGGAACATCACAGCTCGTTAAAGGCTCAGGTGAAGAGAAAAGTTTTTATCTTTCTTTTAAAAATATTTAAACCACAACTAGTTGACTACTTTTTGGGAGTATTTGATGACTAACAGAAAGCAGTATAGTTCTGAATGTTCCAGGCAACATACCACCAGAGTAAACATTAACTGTGGCTAACTGTAGCTGCCATTAGCTGGTTAGCTCAGTTAGCTCTGTTAGCTGTGCAGCTTTATATCTCTGCGAAGCGATCGGACAGGCAAAAATTTTGTTGCAGTTGTAGTTAATTTCACTTTTATCAACCTCCATCTTTGTTTAGATTTTTACTGTGAGATAATAACCATGAAGAAAGTAGGTTTCCTTGTAAAACAGCAAATTTAAACTTTAATTCACTCACAACACAGACAGAAACTGTTTGACGCGGCAGGACGAAGTACGACAACAGACTACACAACTACAGACACCAAGAGTGAAGGGAAGATGTTACAAAAGAGACACAGAGAGAAGAGACTGGATGAATTTCTGGGTCAGAACACAAAACGTAGACGACGACCCACCAACCAAACAAGCATCGCCCTCAGGAAGGACACACACACACAAACCACACACACACATGCTAATATGCATGCAGAAAGTCACAGACAGACTGAAGCACACTGTGGCTTTGACAGTAAAATAGGCATCCGTGTGTGTGTGTGTGTGTGTGTGTGTGCGTGTGTCTATAAACCTGCAGCCATATAACACCTCACACCAAATTCCTTCATATTTCATGTCGTCATTTCAGGCTTCTGCCATCGACTGTCCCGTAATATAAACATGAATGTGTCCCGTATTATACATGCACCTTTATTAACAAGTATAAAACATGTCTACACACTACACACACACACACACACACACACACACACACACACACACACACACACACACACACAACCTTGTTCTACTGCGTCTGATGCATAAACATGTCAACAGAATCCACAATCTGAAAAACCAGCCGACGAAGCAGAAGAGCTCTAAGTTTTAATTTCATGTCTAATCAGGAGACATTTTAACAGACTACATTTACTGAGGGATGAAGTCCCTGAATGCAACATAAGATGGCTACCCAGAGGAAAGGAAAAGTTCAAAATAAGACCTCGTCTTTGTCCAGCCTGTGTCTCCTGGAAATGAATGAGCTCAATTTAAGACCAATATGAGACTTTGACCGTTTTTTCATGCTTCTTAAATTCGACCTTTGTCTCATCTCAGCCGGAGACTAATTTGAGCCCAACTGAAGATCTTCAAATGTTATTTTTTATCTCACTGCACTGATCTTAAATTTGTCTCAGGGGTTAAATTAAAGCCTTGTTGCTTGTCATCAAGTGGGGATCTCTGAGACACCTGTAGAGAAACAGATGAGACTTCAGTGAGCTCAAAATAAGAATCTCATTTATTCCTCATTAGACAAAGAAAATTGTGAGAAACAAAATTTTTCTCTGGGCACCTGAACGTCAAAACAAAGCTGTCGGAGAGTCCTTAAACACACCACCAACACAAACGATCAAATCTGTTCCGCAAGGATTTTTTAAATAAGTGCACCAGCTAATAATTTATAAAAACGTATTTATAATTTCTTATTGAAATGTTCTCTCTTCTATCTGTTTGATTCTGTTGCTGTGACGAACACTGACTGACGAAGGAGAACGAACGTTCGACTGGAAGAATCAGTCGACTGATACTGATCTGATACTAGTGCTTTATAAAAAAAAAAAAATACAGATTGGAACACAGAGAATGAAGGCCGTAGAACATGACTTTGCCATTCTGAGGGGGAGAAATGACAAAGAGGGTCCTGCTGGGGAGAAGCACTTTGAGAACGCTGTATTTTTATATTATGTAAAAGAGCAGAATGTTCCTTTAGTGAGTTAAAGCAGCGTCTGTTCCTTATTTCCATTTTTTTTTCAGGCATTCATCAGCCCTGCCTCTCCTCTGTGTGTGTGTGTGTGTGTGTGTGTGTGTGTGTGTGTGTGTTCACAGCCATGTGCTCAGCGTAGGTGCATGCATATTCTGTCCTCCTTTATTTCCATACCATTTCAGCTATTCATCAGATACAGTATGTGCCTCTCTCGCCCTTCTGCTCTGTGTGTGTGTGTGTGTGTGTGTGTGTGGGTGGGTGTGTGTGTGTATGTGTGTGTGTGTGGTGTGTGTGTGTGTGTGTGTGTGTGTGAACAGAATGGCCGCACGCTTGGCTTGCTCTTTTCTCCTCCGAGCGTTTCTCCCAACCTCTGGCGAGCTACAAACTCTGTTCTTGTGTGTGTGTGTGTGTGTGTGTGTGTGTGTGGTGTGTGTGTGTGTGTGGTGTGTGTGTGTGTGTGTGTGCACTGCATCGGCCATGTTACCACATCACAGCATGTCTGAAGCATGTGTGTGTGAAAGAACGTCAAAATACTGAAGCGTTCTGATGTTTTTACAGGAACATCCTGCAGAAAAGTGTAAACATGTAAACACGCAGACTGAGATATTATAACGTTCTCTCTGAGGTTCTGTGAGTCAGCGGCTGAACTCTGGTTCATGTGCTTCATTTTGTTTCATGCTCTGCTGCTGCTGCTCAGGTGGAAACTACAAACTCTGAGAAATTAGGGTTCCAAAAGGGTTCTACCCAAAACAATTTGTTTCTGAAGAACCCTTTTTGGAAGAAAGAGTTCTTCAAGGATTGATTGAGAACCCCCTAGAGTGTGTTCTAGATAAAAGCCTTGGAATAAAGAAAGGTTCTCAGTAGAACCCTCTCTGTGGGTTCAAGATAAAACCCATGGAATATAAAAAGATTCTTGGTTGAACCTCAAGGGTGGGTTCTTGATAAAACCCTTCGATTATAAAAAGGTTCTCGAGAGAACCCCTGGGTAGGTACTTGTTAGCAAACCTGGAAGGTGGAAAAATTCTGGAAAGAACCTCCAGCAAGGGGTCTAGGTGGAACCTTTCGCACATAGTTCTAGGCATAACCCTTTATGTTGGTTCCTAGGTAGAACCCAACGACAAACCAAAGAACCTTTTATGATTCTAGTTAGCACCTTTATTTCTAAGAGTGCAGAAGATAATTAAAGACAAAACGACAAGAGAACAGAATGTTGTGTTCTAATCAGGTTATAATTCAGGATTAGAGAACACACAGGTTAGAACTCGTCTCTGTGTTCTGTCTGCAGGGAACAATCCAGCCTGTATTCCACGTTTGAGGAAAATAAAAGATTTGTGTTTCTATATTTGATGGAGGACTTGGTTCCTTCGCTCGCTCGCTCTCAGGTTTGTCAGGTTCTATCCATCACAAACTTTACTTAGGAGCAGAACAAACTCCTTTAGATTTGACCTGAGAGTGAACGTCAGGGTTCCACCCTGTGAATCAGTTTCTTCATTTGTCTAAAAGCTACAAAGAACCTTCTCCAGCTGAAATGCTCAGACTTATAACAGAACGTTCTTTTTCTCAGGTTACATCTGATTGACATTTATTACATGAAAATAAAGCACAGCCTTAGAAATAAGGGTTCTAAAAGGGTTCTTCATGAAGGGCTGAGGTTCTATCCAGAACCATTTGCCTCCGAAGAAAGCTAAGAGTTTGTCACAGGTACTTTGTAAAACTAAGGTTCCATTAAGAACTCTTCTCATCCAAAGAACCGAAGTTCTTTAAGGACTGTTGAAGAACTTGTTCATAAAGGGTTCTTCCAGGGTTTTTGGTACTATAATATAAAAGGGTTCTCAGTAGAACCCTGTGGTGGGTTCTAGATAAAACACTTAAGGTTCTCAATAGAACCCCCTCAGTGTGTCCTTGACAAAACCCTTGTAGCATAAAAAGGTTCTCAATAGAACCCCCTGATGGGTCCTAGACAAAACCCCCTGGAACATTAAAAGGTTCTCTGTATAACCCCCCTGATGAGGTCTCCATAAAACCCTCGTAACATAAATAGGTTCTGAGTAGAACCCCCTGGTGGGTCCTAGATATAACCATTGGAATTTAAAAAGGTTCTCAGTAGAACTGCCAGAGTGGATTTTTTCCCACTCTTAAAAGGTTCTGGATAGAACCTCCAGGGAGGGTTCTGGGTGGAAGCATTACACAGATGGGTCTGGGTAGAAGCCTTTACGTTGGGGACAAGGTAGAACTCTCTGAAAGGGTTCCAACTGGAGTCTTTATAGAAAGGTTCTCATAGGAACCAAAGCAGGTTGTCCTATGGGGACAAGCTTCCAGGGACGGACCTCTTCAGGGACAATACAGAGACAGAGAACCAACAGTTCTCTGAACACAGAGACAGACTTGTAAAAACGTGAGCCCGTCCACGTTCTTTAAGGGTTCAGGTTCAGTTCAGCCTCAGTTAAAAAGTTTTTTGTGGAACCATGATGATATAACTGCAGGCTGGTGTGTAATTTATGTTCCCCACATTAAATTTGGACGCGTTCCACGCCGACCTGCAGACCCTCATATGTTCTGCCTCGCTACATAAGAGGAACACTTCCTCACTGCAGCACTGAATGTTGGCAGTGGATGTAAATCATCTGATGTGGTTCTAAATGAACGTGAATCTGGTCTAATTTAATATTTCAGTTCTACACAGAGATATTTCATTTCATATGTTCTAAATGAACTGGTTAATCAGTTGGTCCATAAACTGTCCAGTTTCTCAAAGTCTAAGTTAATGTCTCTAAATGTCTTGTTCTGTCAGTCAAAAACAAAGATATTCAGTTTATTATGATATAAAACAGAGAAAAGCAGGAAATCTTCATATTCAGAGGCTGAAAACAATATTTTCTGTCATTTTTACATGAAAAGTTCTTTTAAATATCAATCTATTATTCACTTGGTCTATAAAATGTCCAAAAATATGTTAAAAAGAAATATCTTTAAATGTCTTGTTTTGTCAGTCCAAGACCTAAATTTATTCAGTTTAATATGATATAAAACAGAGAAAAGCAGGAAAACTCCATATTTGAGAGGCTGAAAAATTACTTCAACAACTATTCTATTAATCCTTTGGTCTGTAAAATGTCCAAAAATATGGGAAAAAAAAATGTCCATTTCCTTTCCTAAAAGTCTGAGTTCATGTCTTTAAATGTCCAAAACATAAAGATATTCACTTTAAAATGATACACAACAAAGAAAAGTGGGAAATCTCCATATTTGAGAGCTCGAAAATGACATGTTCGTCCATTTTTGCCCGAAAAATTATTTTAACAATTATTCAGTTAATTGTTTGGTCTATAAAATACAGAAAATGTCCATCCCAGTTTGTCAGAGTCCAAGGTAATGTCCTCAAACGTCTTGTTTTCTCAGATGAAAACTCTAAAATCAGTTTAATATGATATAAAACAGAGAAAAGCAGGAATCTTCATATTTGAGAGGCTGAAAACAGAATTTTCTGTCATTTTTGACTGAAACATGACTCAATGTTTAATCAATTATCAGAATAATCTCCTTGCAGCGCTGTGAACTGTAGTTTTGTCACCACAGATCCTCCATATTTAAACAGATGAGAATAAAGAGCAGGTGTGGCATCACTCAGGACCAATCCCATCAGCCCCCCAACCCTTTTTTTCTCTCTCTAAAAGCAGAGTGTCCTGTCACAGCGCAGTGATGGAGAGCAAAAAGTCTCACAGAAAAACCTGTCCTCAGAGGACGCTGCTGTCCAGAAGCAGCAGCAGTGAATATGCAGCACCTTCAATTCAATTAGCCTGAGAGGAGAAAACACATTTTGTCACGGCGCCGCTGCCGCTGCCTGCTGCTGCTGCTGCTGTTAACGCAGCCGAGCCGCTGCCCGGCGCAGGAAATGATTCACTGATATCAGGCACAGAGCCAAGCTGAGCTGGCAGAGGACCACAGGGACCGTTTGGCTGCAGGATGGAGAGGAGGGTGGGGGGGGGGGGGGGGGCACTGGGGAAGAGAGGGGTGGAGGGGGGGTGACCCTGACACGCAGCCGCCTCCATGCGTCACGTCGAAGCTCCATGTTGGATGACAAACGTTCACACCTCCACAAACACGTAAAATCCCTCCTGTGTGGAGCTTCGTAGTGACACAGACGTTCCATCAGACAGTGTTCTACAGTGTTCTGTTAAGTTTGTTCTGCAGTATAAAGGTGGAGTTACTCTGGTGATGTGTTGGAGGTTTGCTGGTTTAAACAAAACACCTGCAGCTCTTCATCTTAACATCTCACTGAGCAACATTTAAAACTGTTCTGACAGATATGCATCAATATGCTGCACATCTACAGCCTGGATCCAATGTTTTGTACCAAACTGAAACATCTCAGCTTGATGCATCGTCAGAAAATCTTGCACAGACATTCTTGGTTCCTACAGGATGAATCTGACTGACTCCTCCTGACTTTTTTGGTCCAGCAAGTCAAAGAAATCACTTAACCTGAGAAATGTCTCAACATACAGCTCACATCTTACTTTGACAGACTAAAACGTGCAGATATTCACTTCATATTGTTACCTGACTGTTCATATACTGGTCTATGTTCACAAAAACCTGAGGTAAGATAAAAGATTTGCAGGGATTGATTGGTGTCGGAGTTAAGAAAATTAGGACACTTTGCCAAATAAGCCCGGGTGCCTGGTTACCTGATATTTTCCTCAGTCTTCACTCAGTGAAAACAGGTAAAAAACCAAACCAACAAAACACAAAAGTAAAATAAAGAGTGATGAAACAAGAGATGAACCAAGGAATAAACTCTAACACATCACTGGGACTAATGTGTGTGTATCTGACTGCAGCAGAGACAAACCAAACGTTTAGTCTTTTATAAACTGTAAATGTCTCATTGTCTTAAATCTGAGAGTCTGTGAATGTATTATTATATAAACTCTGGTCCCCACTGTTGTTTAAAGCCAGTGCCACAGTGGAGTTTGTGATCTCGTGGGTTAGTAACAAGGCTCTGGTCTCTCTTCTATTCTTCCTTTCAGACAGTTTGGCCCTAAATTGGCTTCCTGCGTCCCGGCCCGTCAGAGGCAGTTGGATCAGTCTGCTGCTGAAGGTGCTTTTCTGTTTCTCGGCGGGGTTGACTGATTGTCCCTGACTGCCAGTAGTTGGTTCATTGTGCTTTGTTGTTGCTCAGGCTGCAGACAGTCCAGGCCCACTCCTCACACTGAGCCAACCTGACTCATTAGCTTAGCGAGTCCTCTGGCATCGCCCGCTCTGACGCCACGACTTCACCTCAGAGTCCTCTGCGGGCCGGCGTGGAGCTCTCTACATGTTAACGTCAAGTCCGTCCTGCTGTTTGTGACCTGCTGCTGTCTGTATGCTCGTCTACAGCATTCATGCACAGGGCTGCTCAGCCTCCTGTCAGAGTACTAAAAAGTACAAGAGTCTCTGTAGTCATATTTCATGGTAGAAAGACAAACCGAAAACACCAGCATGTGCCAGGATCTGGATTCTTTCAGAAATAAAACAAAATCTTTTAAAAAATCAAACGCACCAAGAATTTTTTGCAATAGTTGAACACATTTGAGAAATAAATATATTATTTTGTAGCCATATTATCTAAAAAAAAACTAGAAGCCGTCACAGGTCTCCACCTGGTAACAGATGGTGAAGCACCTACTGCAATCCCACCACAACTGCCGGATGCAACCAGCTGAATTTTGTGTCGTAAAGTCTCAGTTTTCTATAAGATGAACAGAGCAGAGTAATGTGTTGTAAACTGGTCACCATTCACTTACATTGTTCGGGAGATTCAGAACACTCTGTTTTTCTGTGACAAAAACAAAATAAACCGAACCCTCAGTCAGCATGAGGGTGAGTAGATAATGACTGAATGTTCATTTTTGGGTGAACTGTCCCTTTAATGATTAATTTATTGTGACTATTTTCCAAATATTGGTTCAGTCGCTCAGCATCACATGTTGTCAGTCACGACCTACAGACGAATCCGGCGACTGCTGTGTGCTTAGCAGCGCCGTCAGCGCCGCGGCGGGACGTCGTGTCCGTCACTCTCGGCGTCTAGAAGGGAACCCCAAATATGCGAGACTCTCACGAGATTTTTTCATGGTTTCGGTCAAAGCGTCTCATGAGATCTGACGGGTCTGAGGTTCCCTTCTAGACATCGTGTCTGACGACGTTAAACTTTGACCCTCAGTAACTGATGAAGGTTCCTTTTAGGATGGAGACATTAATGTTCTTCAGATGTTACATAGTAGTCAGACTTTGGTTGTGAGAACAGACAGAAATGGATAACGTGGACATTTAAGTGATGAAGTTCTGTGAATATTATTTATTAAAAATATTTATGAATTCACATCTTTCATTAGGTATTAAAGATTTTCAGGAACAAAGTTCCTCTCTCTTAATATTTTTGTTCCACCATGACGGTGGTTCCCCCAAAAACTGCAACGTTCTTACAGGTGCAGGAAATCCTTGAAAACACTTGAATTTGAATGTTTTCAAGGTCTGAAAAGTGCTTGAATTTTGGATAAAGTGCTTGAAACAGTAATTAATTAGACATAGTAATCAGATTACTTTCATAATAAACTGCTGCCTGACTGAATTAATTAGTTAACCTTTTTTATAGATATGAGCCACATTGTACAAGAAGTTAATGATTAATCATTGATCAGTTTATTGCTGATTGAACATGTATTGACTGATAATTAATCAATAGTCTTGAAGTGACATTAACTGCACCTCATTTCACTTTGTTTTGTCTGGTGGAGCCGTTCATTGGACAAGGAAACTTAAAATTAAACTTCCAATAAAAACAAGAAAAAAATGAAAATGAGAAAATAGATGAGTTTTATATCTTATGACTTATTAATGATCAATCAATTTTTAGCATTTTCAACTATTGAATGAGGAAAATACACAAAATGTGCAGCCTGAACAGGAGGCTGAGTCTACTCACAGACACATTTTCTATCAGCTGTAAACTTTTCGTGACGGCTCACATTAATTTGTGGGGAGACGCCACCGCAGCAAAGACAGCTTCTTAACTTCCACTACTTATCAACATCAACATGATCAATAATTATTGATACTGACTGAAACAAAACTTCTTTTTCAGCCACATCGCCCAGGCCTGTTAAAGTGATGAAATATATAAGCAGATAAAAAAAGTAATGTGTTGATTCGTAGTGTGAGAGGAACACACACACACACACACACACCACAACACACACACAAAGACACAATTCATTTCATAATTTCCATATTAGCTGTCTCCAGTGTCTCAGTAAGTGTCCCCTCTGAGTGTGTTGGCTGTGGACATTAACAACCACACACACACACACACACACACACACACAGATCAGTTCATATTCTGGTCAAGGTCGTATTGAAGATAAAGTGTTTTATAGGCGTCGTCAAATCCTCATCAGACAGTAAAGGAAGAGACTCAACCCTTCAAACCGAGTGTCAACCTTTAAAAAAACTGTTTTCACATTTTATTTAATATAATTTAATTTAATTTAATTACAACAACATATTTTTTTTCTACTTGGACAAAATGTGTTTTCTGCTCTGAGAGGACGACAACTCAACACCTCTGATGCCAAAACTCTCAGAAAACACTGAAATGAATTCATTAATTATACGACATGTTCACACAAATATACAGGTGAAAAATATTCAACTCACAAATGTTTTTGATCTCAATGTTTGAGTTCTGTTTTTTATTCCTTCATTTCCTTCTTTCTTTTAAGCATTTTTACCTTATTTCCTCTCTCCTTGCTTCCTTTTCTATTTTGTGCCTCCTTCTCTCCTTGCTCTCTTTTATTCTCCTTACTTTCCTTGCTTCTCCTTACTTCTCTTCCACTTCCTTCCCTCCTTCTTTCCTCTTTTGTCCTTCTTCCTTCCTATTCCTCTCCTTCCATTCGTTCCTTCCTCCTCCTTCCTTCCTTCCTTTTTCCTCTCTCTATTCTCTTCTTCCTCCTCTCCATTCGTTTCCTTCCTCCCTCCTGTTCCATTCTTCCTTTCCGTCCTCTCTCCATTCTTTCCTTCTTTCCTTCTTTTCTTCCTTCCTCCCTTCATTCCTTCCTTCTTTCTTTCCTTCCTTCCTTCCTTTGTCCATTCCTTCCTTCCCTCCTTCCCTCCCCGTCTCTCTGTCTCACAGCGTCTCTCTGAGTCTCTCGTTGTCTTTAACGTGATTTAACCACCTGACTCATTAGCTTCTCTTGTTTATTTGCTCTTCGTCGTTACATTTCATCATCGCTGTATTTTTTATCACCTCAGCTGCAGGTTTGTTGTGTTAATGATTACATTAAACTGAAAATAAAGGAAACACGCGTCAGGCTGCCAGCTGTCGAGCCCACTGACTCCTTTAATGATGCTCTTAAAATAAATAAAAAACTACATTAAAGCAGTTGCTTATGGACAGATTTTAAGATCAAGATGTACAGATTTTGGATTGAAAACTCTGGCATCACAAACTGGAGCCTTTAGATTCTGACTGAAATGTTAAACTTCTGTTTTCAACAAGCTGCCCCACATTAAAGGGATAGTTCAGATTTTTCAAAGTGAGGTTATATTTAGAATTATTACTGTATTTACAATGAATTTAGAATATTTTCACCACTTTATGTTGCTGTCAGACAGACTTTTCTGACAGGAAACCACCATTATATAAGCCCAACATCGCTCTCTCCAAACCAACCAAACTCCATTGACAAAATCAGTCATTTAAAATCACAGAACACTGGAGCTGCGGGTTTGTTGCTTGTGGGATTGTCTGAGTATCCTGAATATTTTGGTGAATCTGAACTAACCCTTTAAAACACCAAAGTCACATAATAACACAAACAAACTGACAGATCGAGGCAGCGGTAGAACAGCACTGCTGTGTTCTGTTTGGTAAAATTACTGATTTTGCCAATGGAGTTTGGTTGGTTTGGAAAGAGTGATATTTGGCTTATGTAACGGCAATTTCCCCACAAAAAAGGCTGTCTGACAGCAAGGTGAAGGGGTGAAAATATTTTAAATAAAGTGGAAACTGCCACCAAACAGTCTTGCATGTTAATGGGAAGATTCTTGTCAGGAAAATGTAAATCCACATGAAACAAGCATAAAAATGTTTTAATTTTTCATGCACATATTAAAAATCTTTTTTTTTGTTTTTTTTTTTTTTTTTCTAACCAGAGCTGTAAAACTGCAGGGCTCCAAATCAAACATCTTAGTAAACATGTTCAGGCTGATGTGTCAGTGAGAGAGAGCTGAGAACGACCAGTTGTTTCCAGATATTTGTCACTTTTCACACATTTCCTATTTCTCTCAAAAGCCAGAAATTCAAACTGTCTCACAGTGACAGTGAACACATCAGGTACATTATGTCAAACCTGTCATCACTCAGTCCAAAAAATATATACATATCAAAGTATATGACAGGAATTCCTTTCAACAAAATCCACCTGAAGTAAGAAACGTTTATAAGTTCATGATTTACCACCTTGTAGATGAATGTATGCAGCTGAAATCAGGAGAAGTGAATTGATAAACAGAGAACAACAGAGTGAAATAAGAGATTCAGACACAGAAATAGAAAGCTATGTGTCCTTGTGTGTGTCTGCATGTGTGCACGCTGTTAGCATGCATCAGTATGTGTGAGTTTGATCTTGTGTTTGTTAATGTGCTCATAAAGAAAAGTTTCAACAGTGGAAAAGATTATCTCGTTAAAATTGATATATTCATTTTTACGTTTTTGTGTTGCGGTGTTTAAGAGATGGACACGAGGAAAAATAATATCAAGAGGTGGACGGAGTACTCAGTTCTTTTATTTAAATAAAAAATATCTCAAGAAAAGTCTGCACAAATACTCATAACTACAAAAGTATCAGCATCAAAATAAAGAAGAAAAAAGTAAAAGTACTCGTTATGTTGAATTTTATAATAATATATTATTATATATTATGACTGGATTATAATTATGTAGATCGCTTTAATGTTGCAGGTGGTTCTCGGTAGAACCTCCTGGGTGGGTCCTAGATAAAACACCTAGAACATAAAAAGGTTCTCTGTAAATGCCTGTGGTGGGTTCTCCAAAAAATGCTTGGAATTAAAAAGGTTCTCAGTAGAACTCCCCTGATGGGTTCTAAATAAAATGATCCGAATTAAAAAAGATTGTCTGTATAACCCCCTGGGTGGGTTCTAGATAAATACCTTGAAATATTAAAAAAGTTCTCATGGGACCCCCTGAGTGTGTTCTAGATAAAAACCCTGGAAGATAAAAAGGTTCTTGGTAAATGTCCTTGGTGGGTTCTACATAAAATTATTAAAATTAGAAAGGTTCTCTGTAGAATCCCCTGGGTGAGTTCCAGATAAAACCCTTGAAATTTAAAAACGTTCTCATGGGATGCCCTAAGTATGTTCATGACGAAACCCTTGGGAATTTAAAAGGTTCTTCATAGAACCCACTCAGTGTATTCTTGTTGGCATCATTAGAATGTGGAAAGACCCTGGATGGAATCTCCAGAGAGAGTGGTGGGTGGAACCATTACACTCGGTTCTATCCATTCATAGAGGGTTCTGAGTGGAACCTTTCACAGATGGTTCTAGGTATTACCCTTTATGTTGGGTTCTAGGTAGAACTCTCTGAAAGGGTTCCAAGTGGAACCTTTAAAAAAAGTTCTAACAGGAATCAATAAGGGTTCTCCTATGGGTAAAAGCTGAAGAACCCTTTATGGTTCTAGTTGGTACCTTTATTTCTCAGAGTGTTAAGTATAAAACTTGTTTCCACGTGTGACAATAACAAACGCGACGTTAGCGAGGGCTGCTACAACACACAAAACAACACTCAGCTGACTCTCACTACAGTGTAGCTAGCTAACACAAGCTAATGCTTAACCTCCTGGAGTGAGCTGACAAGTCCGTCTCCAGTGGACTTTTTAATGTTTCTACCTGAAACATTTTAAAACAAGAACCCTGTGAAAGTGTATGAAACACGTAAAGTTACTTAACAGCTAATGGTAATGCTAATAGTGGCTAAAGCTAGCTTACATCCCAGCAAACACTGGTCCGATGGTGAAATACGACTCATATTTCTATACGATAGACAACAGAAATGCAGTCAATTCATGGGAAAAGGAAGCACAGTGAGTTTGTTAATGCAGTGGTTTCTAACACGAGTTTGTCTGGAGGTAATGTTACAGCAGCTAGTAAGCTAGTTAGCTGGACATGCTAACGTTTGCAGCAGATAAAGTTTAATCCATTCCTCTCGTGTGCAGTCATGTTTTAGGCTTTTGAAAAGCTGATACGAAGTGTTTGGGCCAAACTAAATGATTCCAAAATGAAATGTTGAAGATAAAATTATGAAGGAGTTTTTTTAATGTTATGTTTTCAATCACACATTCATCTTTTTTTTACTTCTGAGTGGCCCATAGCTCAGGCAAACCTTCTGGCGTACGTCCACCCTGCCAGATGGCCAGTCAATCCGTTTCTGGGTAGATTTTTTACACATCAGACCCCTTTTCTTTCTCCCCTCGTTCCCTGTCTGCCTCTTCACCGTCAGCTGTCTAAAACAGGTGAAAGTCCCCACAAAAATACTCATGAATACATGAATGAAGATGCATAAAAGAAACCGTTTCAGAAGAAAAGGATATGTATTTTTTTTACTTTGCCATCCTCAAAGGACAGCACTTCAGGATGTATGATGATTAAAGCCACATTTGTACACATTTTATGTCATTGCAGCTTGTTTTTGGTTTGTTTTTTCCCCTTTAACTTAAAACAAAATTAGAAAATCCTATTTAAAATATGATTATGAGCTCATTTTTCCCAGTGTCCTCAGACTCAGCTCAGCTCAGGTCAGGAGGTGACCGACAGACGATCACTTACTGATTCTTCTGTTTTCTAACGACTCACGCTCTTAGAAATAAATATAATGATGCTAATAATGCTAACTAGAACCATAAAGGGTTCTTTGGGTGTCTGCATAGGAGAACCCTTTTTGTTTCCTGTTAGAAAATTTTGTAAAGGTTTAACTTGGAACTATTTCAGAGTGCTGCCTAGAAGCTATCATAAAGGGTTAAACCTAGAACCATCTGTAAAAGGTTCCACCAAGTACCTCTTATGAGAAGTTCAGAGAACCCTTCTGTTGTGTAATGATTCTACCCAGAACCCTCTCTGGGGGTTTGACCTGGAACCTTTCCACAACCAGGGCTTCTACCAAAAACCCTTTTATATTCCAAGGGTTTAATCTAGAACACACCAAGGAGGCTCGACAGAGAACCTTTCTTTAATTCCAAGGTTCAATCTTGAACACGCTGAGGAAGTTCTACTGAGAATCTTTTTATATTTAAAAGGTTTTATCTAGAACACAATGAAGGAGTTCTACAGTGAACCTTTTTATATTCTAAGGATCTATGTTTGACACACCAAGGAAGTTCTGAGAACCTTTTGATATTCCAAGGTTCTATCTATAATACAGAGAGGGGGTTCTACACAGAACTTTTTTTTAACTCCAAGGGATTAATCTAGAACCCAATCAAGGGGTTCTACTGGAAACCTTTTTATATTCCAAGGGTTTTATCTGGAACACACCAAGGGGATTCTACTGAGAACCCTTACATATTATGGTACAGAGAACCCCATGACAAACCCTTGACAAAAGAGTTCTTCAAGGATTTCAACAGGATTTCTTGAGGAACTCTTTCTTCTAAAAGGGGTTCTCAGGATTAAAAGGGTTCTTAATGGAACCCTTAGTCTTACAAAGAACCCTTGACAAACACTTTCTTCAAAAGAGGGTTCTTCAGAAGCAAGCGGTTCTGAGTAGAACCTCAGTCCCTCAGGAAGAAACCTTTTGAAACCATTAATATGAAGAGTGTACAGTCCTCCACACCGTATATTGTATTTGATTTACAGTAAAATATAAATCGATTTAAAAGTAAAATGTAAACTTGATGTAAAGTAAAATGTAAACTTTATGTGCAGTAAAATGTAAACCTGACGTGCAGTAAAATGTAAACTTGATGTGCAGTAAAATGTAAACTTGATGTGCAGTAAAATGTAAACCTGACGTGCAGTAAAATGTAAACTTGATGTGCAGTAAAATGTAAACTTGATGTGCAGTAAAATGTAAACTGGATGTACAGTAAAATGTAAACTTGATGTACAGTAAGATGTAAACTTGATGTGCAGTAAAATGTAAACTTGATGTGCAGTAAAATGTAAACTTGATGTACAGTAAAATGTAAACTTTATGTGCAGTAAAATGTAAACCTGACGTGCAGTAAAATGTAAACTTGATGTGCAGTAAAATGTAAACTTGACGTACAGTAAAATGTAAACTGGATGTACAGTAAAATGTAACCTTGATTTACAGTAAAATGTAAACTTGATGTGCAGTAAAATGTAACCTTGATGTACAGTAAAATGTAAACTTGATGTGCAGTAAAATGTAACTTGATGTACAGTAAAATGTAAACTTGAAGTACAGTAAAATGTAAACCTGACGTGCAGTAAAATGTAAACTTGACGTGCAGTAAAATGTAACCTTGATTTACAGTAAAATGTAAACTTGATGTACAGTAAAATGTAAATGTCTGCAGTAGTTACTCAGCTGTTTCAGGGCCTTCGCTGCCTCTGGAAGCTGTGAACTGAAAACACGACTTATTAAAAGCCTCAGTTTGACTCAGTGGGGAACTAAAAGCAGCTAAAAATGTTACAGGTCGTGTCCCTGTTTCCTCTCATAGTTTATGTCGTTTCCGTGGCAACAGATGGAGTCCAGGTGTTGTGCCATTAGAATTCAGAGCAGGAGTGACTCTGTTAGTTTTCACAGAACACAGCCACATATAGACAGTACAGAACACACCAGGAACATTGTGTCAGACCTGTGTCATTGTTCACTGACGATAACAATACACAGAATCTGCCTGAAGTAAGAAACATTTACAGCTGTTTATTTTGGGGTTATATGAATCAACACATGTGCACTGACTGTGTTCAGACAACACTATGGAGCACTGGGATGACCACTCATTTTCACAGGTCTCAACACCACTCTGGTCTGAAATCAGCTCATCTCACACGTACCAATTCAATATCTCTTAAAAAAAATCTTCTCTAGGTGGAAACTTCACCATGATCTTCTCTGAACATCTCATTTAAAGAAACATTTACAGGTAAGACCAACCGCTAACGTTGGCTGCATAGACCAACCGCTAACGCTGCCTAAAAAGGTTCTCGGTTGAGCCTCCTGTGTGTTCTAAACAAAACCTGGAATATAAAATGATTTCATGCAGAACTGAGTCCAGTCTGAGTCCAGTCAGGATCAGATCTCTCATGTTCTTTCTGCTGGCTGAAGTTGCAGGACTCAACCACAGCTTTAATTAAACACACACACACACACACAGGTTCCCGGGGGAAATCAGAAATCAGGAGGACATGGACGGAGAGGACTCGGACACCTGTGGCTCACTGCTGTCAGCCAATCAGGGGGCTAAGAAAGATTCGGGAAACATCCAGCTGATCAGGATGAGTGGAAGTGTGTATGGATAAATGGAGTGATAAATGTTTCAGAGCAGAGGGGAGAGAAGGAGGTGGAGGAGAGGAGAACGAACAACAAGGTGGAGGAGACGGGGAGGTGGAGGAGAGAAGAACCAACGACGAGGCAGAGAGAAGACGAGGGCGGAGAACCAGTGAAGATTAAAACAAAAAGAAGAGAACAGAGGTGGAGGAAACAGAGATGAACACTATTTCAATTAAATGTATATTTTTTAAAAAAATATACAGTATATATATGGAAAATTCTGGAAATATAAAAAATGTTCTCTTTAGAACTCCCTTGGTGGGTTATTGATAAAAGCATTGGAATATAAAAAAGTTCTTGGTAGAACCCCTGGGTGTGGTGTAAATAAAACTATTGAAATATAAAAAGGTTCTCGGTAGAACTCCCTCGGTGAGTCCTGCATAAAAGCATTGGATTATAAAAAGGTTCTCTGTGGGTTCTAGATGAAACCCTTGGAATATGGATAAGTTCTTGGTAGAACCCCTGGGTGTGTTATAAATAAAATGGTTGGAACATAAAAAGGTTCTCTGTAGAATTCTAAATGGTTCTATTTAGAACCCCCTCAGTTGTGGGCTCTTGATGAACATTCAGAATGTTATTCTTGGAATAACGAGTTTTATTCTAGAAACAATCATTGGAATACATTGGAAAACAGCTTCTGAAAGGAACAGGAACTATAAAGGGTTCTCCAATGGGACAAACCGTAGCACCTTTATTTCTAAGAGTGAACATTTTACATCCCAGTATTTTGTATTTTATCTAATGTACAATCGGAGAACAGGTTTTTGTTCTCTTGTTGTGACACGATTCTTTGTGATGTGTTCGTGCTGATGATCTCTGTGAGAACAGAAAACTGACGGGAAAAATAGAGCAGAACGTAAAAGAGAAAAGAAAAGAAAAAATAAAGTAGGAAAAAGGAAAAGACGTGAAAATAAAGGAAGCAAGAAGTTAAGACACAAGAAACAAGTACATGAAAGAGCAAAAGAGAAAAGAAAAGATGCAAGAAGACCAAGATGACCAGGAGCGAAAACGGAGGAGAGGAAAAAAAACAAGATTAACAAGACAACAGAAAAAAAAGTTTTTCAAAAAAACAAAAACAAAAGGATCATAGAAATGAAAAGAAACGAGACAAATGTGGAAAGAAAGAAAAAGAAAAATGAGGAGCAAAGATGAAGGTTGCAAAAAATAACAAGAAGTAGAGAAGAGAACAAAAAGAAGATGAAAGGAAATAAAGAAAAACATGGAGAGAGGAGAAGAAGAAGAAAAAAGAAACAATAAGAAGAAAAAATGACAAGAAGAGTAAAAAAAAGACAAAAAACGAGAGGAGGGAGAGAAAGATTGAAGAGGAGGTCTTGAATTAACCAACAGCTTCTCTGTCATCAGCTGCTGATTTTGGAGAACGACTCTCCAAAAGACACACACGCACACACACACTGAGAGCCAGACAGACGGCATTGTGGGTAATTAGCACCATCATGTCCAAAAGCAGCGGAGGGAGAGGAGATGGAGAGAGTCGATGAAAATGTAAATCTGCATGAAGAGTTTTCTTCTGTTTGACTGCAAGTCTGCTCCAATCCACTTCAAACTCGTGTGTGTGTGTGTGTGTGTGTGTGTAGGTGTGTGCATTGATTATTCCAGTTGCGTGTTGCTGCAAACAAGTTGTGTTGACATTTTCGTTGTAATGACATTTTTGTTATTCTTATTTCTTCTCTCATGCTTTATCATATTCTAAATGAGTGTGTGTGTGTGTTGTGTGTGTGTGGTGTGTGTGTGTATGTGTGTGTGTGTGTGTGTAGAGCAGAGGAGGCAGCTCATGCCAGAAGGAATGACCCTGACACAGAAAAGGGGGGATAAACAAAAGCTTGGCAACTACGTCCGCCTGGCAACCCGGCACGCTGCAGCTGTTTGTTTGTTCACACACTGATATGTAGCACTGAAGGTGTGTGTGTGTGTGTGTGTGTGTGTGTGTGTGTGTGTTTGTGTGTTGTTTTGTGTGATGGTGGCAGGAAGTAACCACAAACCTGGCCCCACGCCAACCTGGCAACCCACCACCACCTTTCTGTGTTTAGGTTTCAGTGACAGGGTGCTCACAGTGGAAATGCTAGTGTTATTTAGCAGTACATTCTTAAAAAATAAGGGTTCCAAAGGGGTTCTTCCTGAGGGACTGAGGTTCCACCCAGAACTATTTGCTTCTGAGGAGCCCTTTTTTTGAAGAAAGGGTCTGTCAAGTTTTTTTTTTTTTCTTTCTTTTTTGTAAGACTAAGGGTTTCATTAATAACAAGCCTTTTTGGAAGAAAGAGTTCTTTAAATAAAAGAACTTGTTCCTCAAGGGTTCTTTGTAGGATTATATAAAAGGGTTTACGGTAGAACCCTCTGGCAAATTTTCTATAACCTTAAGAATGTAACAGGTTTTCTGGTAGAACCTCTTGGGTGGGTGATAGAAAAAAAACCTTTGGAATATAAAAGGGTACATAGTAGAACCCTGAGGGTGGGTGCTACCAGGAACCCCCAGATTATAGAAGTGCTCCTGGAAGAACCCCCTGGGTGGGTGCCAGATAAAACCTTTGGAATATAAAAGGGTACTTTGTAGAACAGAACAGGGGTGGGTGCTACCAGGAACCCTCTGACTATTGAAAGGTTCATGGTAGAACCCCCTGGCTGCGTGCTTGATAAAACCCTTGGAATGTTAAGAGGTTTTTGGTAGAACCTCTTGGATGTGTTGTTGTTAACTAACAAGAAACCTTAGAACCTTGAACAGTTCTGAATAGAACCCCCGGAAAGGTTTCTGAGTGGAACCAGTGCACCATAGACAGGTACTCTATAGAACGTCTTATGGTAGGTTCTGGATGAAAACTCTGACAGATGGTTCTAGGTATACGTGTTCATTCTGGGTTCTCTGATGTTCTGATGGTCATTTTATGATTTATTATGACAGAGTGTCAATAATCCATGTTTTTAGGATGGAAGTGTGTAAAATGTAGTGTTAAGTGTTCAGGTTGAGGTTTTGTGTGTTTGTTGGTTCCTCAGGTGTCAGATGAGCAGGAAGAGATCAGTCGAGGGTGAAACGTTCTCTCCTTCCCCCGGACAGAGTCACCTTTCAGCTGCAGTTACACCGTGACATCATCACGGCCGCCTCCCGGTCAGGGGCGAGCCGGGCCGCTGCGGGCCCGCTGAGCGGTGCTTACACATACTGACACACATTCACACATTCATTATTCATCCGCTCACTCTCTTATTCACTCACTCGCTTTTTCCCTTCGGTCAGTGTTTTGGTTTCGTCCTTCAAACGTTCACTGACCTGAACACTTAAAGGAGCAGTCCGCACAAAAAAAACCCCACAAAAATAAAAACAAGTTCAGAACCGACAACGTCACACTGTCCTGATAACGTTCCTCACAGGAAGTAAATGTACAATCTTAGAAGTAGAACCCTTCCATAAAGGTTCTATCTGAAACATTTTCAAAGAGCTCTACCTAGATCCCAACATATATCTAGAACCATCTATGAAAGGTTTCACCAAGAAGCCTCTACAAGAGGTCCTACAGAGAACCCTTCTGTGGTGTAATGATTCCACCCGAGAACCCTCTGAGGGTCTATCCAGAACCTTTCCACCTTCTAACGTTTCCACCAAGATGGTTCTACAGAGAACCTTTTTATATTCCAAAACTTTTACCTAGAACAAAGTCAGGGGTTCTACAGAGAACGTTTTATATTCCAAGGGTTTTTATCTAGAACACACCCCAGGTGTTCTACCAAGAACATTTTTATATTCCAAGGATTTTATCTAGAACACACTTGGGGGGTTCTACCAAGAACCATTTTATTTACCAGAGTTTTATTTATAAACACACCTCGAGGTCCTACCGAGAACTTTTATATATTCCAAGAGTTTCACCTAGAACACACTGAGGGGGTTCTGCCAAGAACCTTTTTATATTCCAAGGGTTTTATTCTAAACACACCCAGGGGTTCTCTGAGAACCTTTATAACCAAGTATCACCTAGAACACACTGAGGGTTCTGCAAAAACCTTTTATATTCAAGCATTTATCTAAAACACATCAGTGGTTCCAGAAAACTTTTTATCAGGTTTATCTAGAACCACTCAGTGGTTCTGCTGAGAACCCTTTAGACTATGGTACAAAGAGCCTGACAAAAGAGTTCTTCAAAGATTCAACAATCCTTAAGAACTCTTTCTTCTAAAAAGGGTTCTTAGTGGAACCCTAAAGGGCCATCCACAGCAAGAACTATAATTATCACTATAAGTAAAGCTACAAAAAATCTGGTTCTTAAATTGTTCTAACTGCGGATGGCAGAGTCTGGACAGCAGCTCTATAGTTGTGGTGTGGACTCCACTAGAACCCTATTTTTATAGTTGTAGTTCTTGCTGTGGACGGCCAGTCTTACAAAGAACCCTTGACAAACACTTCCTTCAAAAAATGGTTCCGCACAAACAAAGGGTTCAGGGTAGAACCTCAGCCCTTGAGGAAGAACCCTTATTTCTAAGAGTGCAGCGCTGCTACAGTCTAAAGTTAATCAATGAAAAGTGGAGAATGAATCCAGATGTTAATGAGATAAAAGACACCAGATTCAGTTCTAAAAATAAAGATCCAAAGTAAAAGTTCTGTGTGTGAAAAATGTCACACGTCAGAACCTTAAATTATTGATGTGTTGACCTGTAAACTGTTGTTGTTGTGGGTGTTTCCTGCAGAGTCGGTGACGTCACAGCTGGTTCTGTCCTCAAACATCTGGACTTTCAGTTGACGGAGACACGTGGACGTGATGCACCTCCAAACATCTCCTCCTCCTCATTTATCTGCTCCTTCTTTCTCTCTTACTATCACCTCGTCTTCCTCTTCACCTCCTGCTCCTCCTCCTCTTTATTGTCCCTGCCGTACCTCAGCTGTTCCTCCTCCTCCTCTTCCTCCTCCTGTCTCTTTTGTTCTTCTCCTCCTCTTGCTGTTGTTCCTTCCTCCTCCTTTTCTATCTGTTCTTTCCCTCTCTTCCTCTCCTCCTTCTCCTCCTCCTCCTCCTTCCGGCGTATCTGTCGTTCCACCTCTCCTGTGTCAGCGCTCTGTCGCTCAGCTGTCACTTTCAAACTGGGACGCGCGGCACACACACACACCCCACACACACACACACACACAGAGTCAGAAAATTATCAGCCTGTGGCTCGCGGGGCCTCCCGTCTTTCACCCCCGATGTTGTTTCAGCCACTCTCACACCATGCCGACCAGGACACACACACACACACCACACACACACACACTCACACACACACAGATCGTTATGCATCTGTGGACTCCCATGAAGGGACAAAGCTAAGTGTAGGTATTATTAGAGCACTGTTTAGTACCTCACACACACACACACACACACACACACACACACAGACACACACACAGACACCTAACTGACAGGTGTCCCATTGCAGTGACTGCTCAAAGCAACTGCAGGTTGGATGCCGTTCTTCCTCTGTGTGTGTGTGTGTGTGTGTGTGTGTGTGTGTGTGTGTGTGTTGTGTGTGTGTCAGGTCAATACTTTATCTCTGACCACAGACCTCTGCAGGTTTCAAACTAGTAAGAAGGAAAGAAAGAAAGAAAAAAAGAAAGAAAGAAAGAAAGAAGCATGGATGGATGGAAAGAGGAAGGAAACAAAATAAAAAAAGAGGAAAGAAGTTAGGAAGGAAGGACAAGGAAAGAAAGGAAGGAAGGAAAAAGAAAGAGGTAGGAAGGAAGGAAGGAAGGAAAGAAAGGAAGGAAGGAAGGAAGGAAGGATGGATGGATGATAGAAGGAAGGACACAAAATGAAAGAGAAAGGAAGGAAGGAAAAGAAACTGAAAGTTGTGTAACGCTCCAAAAACAGCTGTTTGTAACATTCCACAGGTAAACAGGTGAGTTGGTAACAGGTGACAGGATCATGATTGGGTATTAAACGGGCGTCCTGGAAAGACTCAGAGGTTCACCAGCATGGATGGGGTGAGATTCACCACTTTGTGAAAAACAGTTTAAGAACGTTTGTCAACACAAAACTGCAGGAATTTATAGATTTCACCATCTACAATCTATAATATCATGAAAAGATTCAGAGAATCCAGAGAAATCTCTGCACGTAAGGAACAAGACTGAAAACAACACTGAATGTCTGTGACCTTTGACCCCTCGGGCAGCACTGCATTGATTTATGTTTTACACAACATCACAACTTTTTGGGAATTGGAGCCTGTATTCAAAAATTCTCTAGTGTAAGAAAAAAGACATTATTTGTGTTAAAAGTCACAGAGACGGATGGATTTGAATAAGAAACTTCAGGACAGAAGGAGGAACAGACAGAGAGGGAAGAAAGAGAGGGAAGGGAGGAGAAAAGGGGAGGTAGAGAAGAAGTGAAGGAGACAAACGAGATGACAAACAGGGTGAGAGGTGGAATAATGTGGAGAGAGAACAAGTGAATAAATCCATTAAACTGCAGTGTACAGTTACAGTGGGACCGCTTCTAATCTAATCACATGTAATTGACTCCCTTTAAACTGTAATCAGTGTTTAAAAAAACAACTTGTCTCTGGAGCGAATCATTGAAAATGAAATCTCATCTCAAAGTGACAGCTAACAACATCATCATCATCATCATCGTCGTCTTCACAGCTTCGTCTCTTTAAACAGAGAGGATGACTGACAGCTCTAAACAGCCATGTGTCAGATGTTTGTCAGATTAAGTGAAGTGACACCACCAACATCTGATGATACTGATGATTACACATCTGTTTGTCTCTCCGTCTCTTTATCACTCAATCTATCTGTTCATCTATCTATCATCTATCAATCTATCTGTTCATCTATCTATGGTCATCATTTCGCTCTGTCTTTCCTTCTTCTTAAAGTGCAGTCAGACTGGATTTTGATCAAACAAAAATCATCAGATATTTTCATTAACTTCTGTCATTATCCTTTAACCCGATCAGCCTCCCTCCCTCTCTGCTGCTTGGATTATTATTTCAGCCTGCAGAAAAATAAACATTGGACATTCCTTCGCGTCCCAGACTTCTTGTCCAGGTCCCTTTACCATATTGTCCTCAAACTTTCACTTTTACTGTACAATGAAATTAAACTGTTAAATAAAAGTAGTTGTGTTAAAGGGCAACAGCGACACGAAACATCCACAAATACAGCACTCGAAAAAATCTGAAGCAGCGCAGCGTGTTTGACGAAACCTAAATCAAACTAAAAATGAGACAGTCTCGACCTCTTTGGACATTTCTTGTGCACACAAAATCCACGTGCTAGCAAGTGGAACCTGGAACATCATAATCAGTCGTATGACTGAGCAACTGAGTGCAGGGGAACCGGGATCGTCATGGTTACATGACGTGCGTCTTAATTTGACCGTCACAATGCCTGTTTGCCTCTGTTTCATACGTTTCATATGCATGGTTGAATGTGCTTTTTGTAGCAAAAAGTGGCTTCATGTTTTATAATCTGTGTCGTCCAGAGAACTGATGGTTTAAAGGGACAGGTCACCCCAAAATCACAAATACATATTGACAAATTAATATGCATATGTACCTGTCTAGATTTTGTTTTTGGTGTGTGTTGCAGAGTTTTGGAGATATCGGCTGTAGAGATCGGCTTGTGGTGTTCAAAGCACCAAAAAATAAATCTGAAAAATTCAAAACCTCTTTCCAGAAACACAGAAACAGCTGGCTGCTCGAGATAATCCACAGACTTTGTTCTGAGCAGTTAAAAAAGGTAGATCATAACAAGCTCTGGAAAGAGACGCTGGTTCTGAATGTTTCAAATGGATTTTTTGGTGCTTTGAGCCTCACAAGCCGAGTCTCATCTAGTCCCATTATGTTGGAGAGAAGTCAGACATCTCTACAGCTGATATCTCCAAAACTCTGCAACTCACACAAAAACTATCTCGATGGATGAATAGCACTACAGGCCAGGGGAAAAATATGTACTTCTGATTTTGGGGTGGACTGTCTCTTTAATAGTTTCACCTCTCACACAGCAGAATAACTCTGATCATCTCTGTAACTTTCACATGGACATTCGACTGAAACACTGTGAAACACTGTGAAAATGTGCACCATTATACACATATTTATTTATTTATTCATCGCATCCCGTCCTTTTATACGACAGCAGATAAGGCAGACTGAAATGAGGATGTGTCAGTCGTAGTAAGAATATTTAAGGTTTCCTGAAAGTTGGTAGGGACAGGTGTTTACCATATCTACACAGATCTACACCTGTGAAGAGCTGTGAGCGTCAACATGACTCAGTCTGCATCAACATTTAAATCCAAAGAAAATGTGACACTGAATTTTTATAAAATCAACGTGTCGTGTGTGTGTGTGTGTGTCCTCTCCCTCCAAACTCATATTGAGGTAATCTCCCAGAGTGGCCGGCTTTAAGCCTCGTCATCGCTCAGTCTCACACACACACACACCTTCCTTCATTAGGCATCAATATTCAGGTTCATTTTAATTTAGCACCAAAGGAGGTCAGACGAGCGAGCTCATCACCCTGTTATAGCTTCGTCACGCGTGCTAACACACACACACACACACACACACACACACACACACACACACACAACATCCATTCTGCTCTACTTCTGCAGTAGATAGCGGAGGAGGCTGTAAATCGACTGCAGCCGTCACAGTCTGACTGACTGCTACTACTGGAGAGAAAGAGACAGAAAGTAAAGATGGAAACTGTTCAATAAAACTATCAGACCTGCAGGAACGTGTAGTTAATGACGTCTCATCATCCTGACCGAGAGACGTCATGAAACCAGGTCCCTGCTGGTGACGACTCCAACGAGGAGACGACAGACAAAAGCTTCTCTTTGACCTCAGTACAGGACTCCAGTAAATGTACTTAGTTACATTCCACCAGTGGTGAATGCACAACTTCATCAAAAAGCAAACTATTTGTTTTAACTTAAAAAAGTTAGTGTCTTAACACCTTAAATTTTTAGGTTGACTGAATTTGAAAAGACATAATTTGTAACGATTCAACACAATTAACTATTATAATATATATAATAAACCCAATATTCATTCAGCTGTACTTGAAAAAAACATGTTCAATAAACTTAAAATATTTATTTCTGCAGGAGACTCTACCAGAACTAGAACCAGAACAGACTTTTCTGACAAAAAACTGCCATCATATAAGCCAAATATCGCTCAACTCCAAACTCCATTCACAAAATCTGTAATTTTACCTCACAGAACACAGGAGCTGCTGGTCTACTGCTGCCTCCATCTGTTAGTTTGTTTGTGTTATTGTATGATGTCAGTGTTTAAAAGGCTGAGTTCAGATTCACCGAGGTCACACAATAACTGACTAACAGATCAAGGCAACACGAGACCAGATCCTCCTGTGTTCCGTGAGATAAAATTGCTGTTTTTGTCAAAGGGGTTTTGCAGAGATTGCAGAGAGCCAATTTTGACTTATAGACCTTCAGTTTCCAGTCAGAAAAGGCTGTCTGACAGCAAAGTATAGCCGTGAAAAGATTCTAAAATACTCGATTTTGATTGGCCAGTTACAGGTATTCTAAGGTCTGATATTTTTGTGTAACAGATGGTGGCTATGGGCTTGATTCTAGGCTACAGATGAGCAATAAAATCATTTTTAAATGAACATTTTGTATCATAAGTGCAATCAGATCATTGCTTAGATCGTTATCAGATCGTTGCTGTAGGTAATACACTGACTGTGGAGAAGTACCTCATACAGCCACGCAGAAAAAATCCAAACAATCCCTTTAATTCGATTTAATTATTTTCTGGGGTTTTTTTTCCGTTTGGGTCCCTGCGGTCAGATCACATGTTGCTGTGACGAGCTGTTCAGACAGTAATCGTGGAACATTGACCCAGAAGCTGAAAACCTGGAAGAAGCTTGATGATCACGTCTTTACAAACATGTTCTGCACATGTGAAGACACGGAGAAGCAACACGTCCTCGCCCCCCCGGGGGTTTAAAGACACGAGGAGGTAGAGAAGGAAAGAACGGAGGAACGGAAGAGAAAACAAACACAAACTGAGCAACACAAAGAAGTGAGGTGTGTGTGTGTGCTCCTCTACTCTCCTCTCGTCACAAACCTGGCATGACACTGATCAGTTTAATAGGCTTTCTATTGATTCTGCCTGTCTGTTCACACACACACACACACACACACACACACACACACACACACAACACACACAACACACACTCTGCGACCCAGTTAGATTTATCCTATTTGAGTCTCTCTCCTCCCCACCTTGTCTCTTCAATTCTGTTATTCCTTCTGTGTGTGTGTGTGTGTGTGTGTGTGTGTGTTGTGTGCGTGGCGTGGGGCGTGGTGTCATGCTGTTCTCTTGTTCTTCTCACTGTCGTCCCTCGTGGCTGATTAAATCAGTTTCTATTAGGACCACACTCTCTGTCTCTCTCTGGTTTTGTCAACACGTCCCAGCTGCCAGTGTTTTTTATTCAAATCTGTGTTTGTAAAAATTTAAATTCCAGCTTAAAGTTTAAAAGTTCACAGTTTTGGCGTTTATCGTGGTTAATTTGTGATTTTAAAAAGACACATACTTTCCACCCCTCTCAATTCTCCCAGGAGACATGTTTTCCACTGTCCTCCTCCAGTGTCCTCCTGGGGACACATTTTCCCCGTATTTTTCCCAGTTTTTGACACATTTCTGGAACGATACAGCCTGTATCAGCCCCATGACTAAAATGTATTTTAGACACCTAAAAGAAATCAATGACAGTTTAAACGTACACCATATTTAGAATATTTTGACCACTTGACCTGCCTTCTCTGGGCCTTTTCTTTTCTCACCACCAGACTCCAGTGGCAAAATCAGTGATTTTACCTCACAGAACAGAGTTGCTGGTCATCCGCTGCCTCGATTGGTTATTTGCGATTGTGTGATTTTAGCAAATCCGAACTAACTTTTTAAAACACCAAAGTCACCCAATAACATAAACAAACTAACAGATGGAAGCAGCAGTAAACCAGCAGCTCCTGTGTTCTGTGAGGTAAAATTACCAGTTTTGTCAATGGGGTTTGGTTTGTTTGAAGAGAGCGACATTTGGCTTATATAACAGCAGTTTCCCATCAGAAAAGTCTGTCTGACAGCAAAGTAAAGTGGTAAAATATTCTAAATATAGACTTAAACACTTAAACTGATACTCAAGGAAATTTCATTCCATTGTGGAAAGTTTCTAGTTTTAAAGCAGCTGATCTGGAAAACCCTCAGAAAAACATTTCATTTTACTGTTATCACAGTCAATTTGAAATTGGACAAGGTGAGGCTAGATGCTGTTGTTATTTTGTGTTTTCCAGCTAACTGCTAAACCAATCCCCGTTAATTCTGCAGAACCTTTCAATTTTTTTCTCCAAACTGCACAACTTTTACGCAAATTTGACCAAACATCGTTTCCCCAATTTCTACCAATCGTCTGAGCAAACATCACACATGTACATCTCAACAAACAGACTAAATATTTTATTATTTACTATTTTTTGTGTTAATATTTTTTATTTTGTCATGGACTCTGAAAAGGAAATCATGTTACCATGTTTTGACATATTTTTTGCAATTAAAGGTGGAATCAAGTGAAAATTGCAAAAAAAAAAAAAAAAAAAATTGGCATCGTCATGTCATTGTTATTGACATTCATCCACACTTGAGTTTAAGCTCCAAAAAGATTTTGTGTCCAGATGCATTTCTTCATTACAAATAAAGCACGTTTTGCTGGAACTTTTGTAATCGTGAGCCTTTTCGGTGAGGTTATGTGGGAGACTTTCACACCACAGCTTGGATCCAAGTACACTTGACCCCAAAGTCCAGTTTGATTGGTGTGTATCACAGAGTCTTTGATGTTTAATGAATTCCACCAATTTGTTTGCAGTTTCACTTGGTTCCACGATATCATTGCAAAGAATCCCTCAAAACGTCGCAACATGCATCGCAGTTTTCAAACCAGGCATGTTAGGCTGCACCAGTCTCAACAAAAAGCCTGCAGAATCGTGGAGGGACTGATTTAAGGAGACGACTGGTCATGACACTGATCTCAAAGACTGAAATCAGCTGAAATCTAGACACTCATGTCCGAGTTTCTCCAAAATTATCTCGTGATCTCAAGAAAAGAAGCGGTTTTCTCATAATAAATTATCTCGCTGCTGAGAAATCTGCCTTTTGTTTGTTGAGATATGAGATGAATTTTTAATTATCACGATAAAAGAAAGCACCGTTGAGTTGAGATAACAAAATAATTAACTCAGGATCTCGAGATAAAAGCATTTTAGAAAATAATTACAAGCTTCTGTAGAGACTCAGATCATCAGAGGTGATAAAAACCACGAAAAAGTCTCATCCATTCTCTCAGTTTTCTTTTACCTCGGATGGAAACACACACACACACACACACACACACACACACACACTGTAGTGATACAAGGCCGTGTCATCAGTCTGTAAGAGAGCTGATGGATTATGTGTAGGTCTCTGGACTGTCTGACTGACTGGTTCCCGTCTGTTCAGGCTGCTGTTGAACCAGTAAACAGATGAAGCTGCACATGAGCCCCAAGGACACTTTATAACACACACACACCACACACACACACACACACACACACACACAACACCGACGGACTGTGGCCTTGTCTATCACATGCTGATGAACATGATGGTCTGTTATCGATCTCTGTCTCTCTCAGCTCATCATCTCTGATCATCCAGTTGTTTTTGAAGTCGGTGTGTTTCTGACTGATTCAAACCAAAAATCAGACCAGCAGCACGAAGTGTGTCAGGTTTAAAGGGACAGTTCACCCCAAAATAAAAAAAAAAACATGATGTTCCTCATCATTTTTCACCTCCATTTCTGCATCAGCTCATATTAATCTTGACTCGAGCTGCAACGATTAATCGATCATTAAATTAAACACAACTATTTTCATGATCAATTAATCAGTTTGAGACATTTTAAAAGAAAAAAGAAATCAAAATTCTCTGATTTCAGCTTCTTAAATGTGAATATTTTCTGGTTTCTTTACTCCTCTCTGACAGTGAAACTGAAGATCATTGAGTTGTGGACAAAACAAGACATTTGAGGACGTCATCTTGGACTTCAGGAAACACTGATCAATATTATTCACCATTTTATGACATTTTATAGGCAAACAACTATTGATCGACTATGAAGATTATCTTTAGTTGCAGCCCTGGTCATGACAAGAAAACAGAGCAGCTTTAAGAGTCAATTTTAAAATCTGATTTATGGTTTGTTTTATTGTGGAAAGGATTGAAAACTCATGTATGTCCGTGCATCTTAACTGGTCATTATTTACACTTTTGTGGTGTGTGTGTGTGTGTGTGTGTTGTGTGTGGGGGGGGTGGGGGGGGGGTGGGGGGGTTGCTGGACAAAAAAAACTGCAGGATTTCTTTTTAAATCATCAACAAAAGCATGAAGAAAGTTTTTGCGTCATAAAGTAAAGATCCTCACAGTCCTTCTGAGAGTGTGTGTGTGTGTGTGTGTGTGTGTGTGTGTGTGTGTGTGTGTGTGTGTGTGTGTGAGCAGGTGGTTAGCCTGTTAGCTCGCTGTTTCGATCTATAAATGCTAATGTTTTTCTTGCTATGAACTACCAGCAGCTTATTCTGGTCCTGAGGGACAACTAGCGAGCTTAACCCCCGACGACCTCGCCAAGTGACCTGGGATCGACCCTGTGACCACACACCCCCACACGCACGCACGCACCGCGCACCACGCACGCACCACGCCAACCGCACACACACAGACAGACACACACGTGCCACCAGCTGAAGCCTGTCCATCACTGCCAACAAGGACAGAAAGACAAACAATGACAAGCCAACAATATTTAATCAAACATTTGTTACATTTTATCTATTTATCTGTTGGTTGGTTTTATCTTATTTTGTTTCCAGGAAATTATTTTAACATATTTCTCTTCCTGTTTTAGATCATTAATTACTTTATTTGTTGTTTTTTTTTAATTGTTCTTTACTTCTTAAATAAGCTTTTATTTTTTTATTCTTGCCTTTTACACTGTATTTTGGTTTTTATTCACAAATTGTTTTTATTTTTTTATCCCTTTTCTTTTAAAACCTGATGATTTTTTTAAATATGTCTGTAAAGTGGATTTTGAAAAGCGCTCTATAAATAAAGATTATTCAATTTCATTTCATTAAAATATCTAAAAACACTGGACCTGTGTTATAAAACATAATAAATAAATGGATTAAACTTCAATATAATCTCATCTATGAACACGATTTCTGCCTGATTCAAATATTTACATTTTCAGACTTTTTCTGCAGTTATGTTGTTGATTTACACAGTTGTGTGCCGTCTTTACTTTCCAATATTTTATTACTGCAGTCATGTTTGTTTCAGTTTTGTTCTCAGGTCTCCAGGGTCAAAACAAAAAGGTACAGCTGAACACACAGACACACACACACACACACACACACACAACACACACACACGGAGCCGTCTCTTCGTGTTATGTCCTCCCTGAGCAGCTTCTGAGCGGCTGCTGTTAATTCTTTATTTTGTTGCAGTTTTTATTTTTAATCAGACTCTCAGACCACAGCAGGAAGTGATGTCATCTTTACTTCAGAGTCACTGCGTCAACATCTGAAGGACACGTTTTCTCCTGGTTGTTAAAATCCCTCAATGTTTTCTGAGCAGGGACCAATTTCACCAAAGGAGCAACGTTTATTTTGTAACGTTTCACTAAATTTAAAACAAAGACACAACATTTGTGAGCCGTGTAAAAATGTATTTTAGACACCTAAAAAAGTTAATATCAGTTTAAGTTTATGCTATATTTAGAATATTTTCACTCTCTTAAAACCAACCAAACTCCTTTGACAAAATGAGTAATTTTACCTCACAGAACACAGGAGCTGCTGGTCTGCTGTTGCTTCGATCGTTTTGTTTGTTTGAGTTTTTGTGTGAGTTCTGTGAATCAGAACTCACCTTTTAAAACAGAACAACAGACTGAGGCTGAGCAGCAACTCCTGTGTTCTGAAAGGTCACTACAAAAATTGATTTCTACCCTGAGTTATGTTGGTTATTGATCATTACTTTACAGATAAGACCAACTGCTAACATTAGCTACACAGACCAACAGCTAACAATAGCTACACAGACCAACTGCTAACATTAGCTACACAGACCAACTGCTAACATTAGCTACACGACCAACCTGCTAACATTAGCTACACTAGACCAACGCTAACATTAGCTACACTGACCAACTGCTAACATTAGCTACACTGACCAACAGCTAACATTAGCTACACTGACCAACCGCTAACATTAGCTACACAGACCAACCGCTAACATTAGCTACACTGACCAACCGCTAACATTAGCTACACTGACCAACCGCTAACATTAACTATACAGACAAACCGCTAACATTAGCTACACTGACCAACCGCTAGCATTAGCTACACAGATCAACCGCTAACATTAGCTACACAGACCAACAGCTAACGTCAGCTACACTGACCAACTGCTAGCATTAGCTATACAGACCAACCGCTAACATTAGCTACACAGACCAACAGCTAACGTCAGCTACACTGACCAACCGCTAGCATTAGCTAAGCCCCAAAAGTATTAGTTGGTACTTAAAGTTTAGTGTGAAGTACTACTAATTAGCTAATTACATTAAATGCACGTAATTGCAGGTCATTAATCTGAGGAATAACAAATAAAAAAGAATAATTGGACAAACAACAAAATATTAAAAAATATATAGGCTAAACATTTTCACCATGGAAAGTTATCAAGTTATGTTACTTTAATATTGTGTAAACAGGTTTTTAACAGTTAATTATTAATTATAGAAAAATACAAGTAACCGTCATAACCCAACGTCACATTATTTCCACTTCAGACAAAATTAAAGTAAATAAAGGTCAGTTTGGTTTTTAATCAAAGATGTGACACCAGAACACAACCACTCAGAGACAATTAGGAGTTTTACTGCAGACCAAACCCTGTGAAAGCTCGACTCTGTGGCTGATTTTGGTGCATTAAAGATTCAAACGTTCATATAAAAGTTTTAAGAAGCTGAACAAACAGACACTTTATTGCTGACAGCCGTGAGTTTTTCCCTCTTTTGCAGCTCAAACACACACAAAACACCAACGACACATCCAACTATAAAAGACCTGAGACAGACCTGTCCACGGTGTTTCCCTGCCTTTCATCCGGTGCATGCTGGGATACGCTCCAGCCGCACCGTGACCCCCCCGAGCTGGAATGTTTTCTATAGGATGTTTTTCTACTGAAACACAATCAGCTGTTCGCAGGGCCGAGGACCTCCATCGGGCTGCCAGCGGGGTGACTTACATCACCTGGAAGTCCTCTTTAGGACTCCAAATGATGGCTGGGGAGCCGCCAAAGTGGCCGCCGGAGAAGAATGGATCGACCGCAGCCAAAAGCGGACCAGCGCTTGGCCGGCGCCAGTCTGTGCGGGAGCCAGCAGAGACACCGGCCCCTACACATGGGACCAAAAAAAAAAAAAAAAAAAAAGCAGGAGCTTCAAAATACCAAAGTACGGATCGACAGCATTACTGGCAAGACGATCCACCTGCCTCACTCGGATAGCTTAAAATAAAACCCATACGAGGCTCAGAGAGCAGCCATTTGATCGTTCTTTATGAGCACTTTTTAATTCATGACTGTTACTGTGATCTGAAGGTTTTACTGTTATTGCTCTTCCTGTATAATTAGGCAACATAAATGTATTGATATGTGCAGTAATGGCACAAACACAAAGGTCAAAAACTGGAGAGCACAGGCTGATGGAGAAAAGGATGGAGTCAGACATTTGACACCACTTTTTATATCCATGTTATCTTTTCCTTTAAATAACTTTGTGCACTTTAATGCCGATGATATATTGTATATTTACAGATGATGAAGTGGTTTTAAAAGTGAAGCACAGAGATGGAGGAGAGGTGGAAGACAAAGCTGCATTCAAACACTTTTTTGACCGATTCTTGTGTCTTTGCTTGAATTGGAACACTGCGGTAATTTTGCATTCTGTGTTCATTGGCCACACAAACAGCCAGTAGATGTTCAGTGTATCCTGAGTGCTGTGACTCAGAGAGTAGACTGCAGTAAAAGTCTGAGGAAAAACAAGGTGACGTCTCATCTGTAAATCTAGATACAATAACAGTAATATCTATTAAATACATGACTTTTTTAACACTTTTCCACAGATTTATCAGCATGTTTTAAGAAATATAAATAAATAAATGACTTAGTTTCTCTAAATAACGACTTAATATGCCACAATACTGACTTAGTATCTCAAAATGCATAAATGTTTGTTGCTTGAAGAAATGTGTCAGAGAGATCCTGTTACACAGTCATGGAAATACCATCAAAATAAAGCTTATAATCTAAAAATACTAAACGTTTCAACAAAGTTTGGTCCAGCTCCAGACGGAGAAGTGTTTTTATCAGCTGCTCCAACAATAAACTTCGACTTTGGGATATAAATGAAAAGCAAAAATCCCCGAGCCTCTGTTGCATGAAATTAATTTCACTTTAACTCGTCTCCATTAAATCCTCCGTCCTGTAAAACCATCCTCACTGCATGTTTTCTGACTGAAAATACACTTTTACAATTTCATGTGTCTCAGACTTTTATTAAATGATTCATTTCTTTACAGTCCAAAACAAAAATTATCACGCATTGCAAGTTTGATTATTATGGCAGCCCATTTCCACTTCAGAGTCATCAGAATGAGAAACATTCTTGAAATAATGACTGAGTATCTCAAATTATGGACTTAGTGTGCTAAAATATTGGCTTAGTGTGCTAAAATATTGATTTAGTGTGCTAAAATATTGGCTGTGTTAAAATATTGACTTAGTGTGCTAAAATATTGACTTAGTGTGCTAAAATATTGACTTAGTGTGCTAAAATATTGGCTTAGTGTGCTAAAATATTGGCTTAGTGTGCTAAAATATGACTTAGTGTGCTAACATATGGACTTAGTGTGCTAAAATAATGAGAACCCTTTTTAAAATGCATACATTTCTGCCACCTACAGAAAGCAGAGTCTTTCTGTAGCATTTTGCACTTTAGTTATTAGATTCGGGTTAATTTCATTGGTGGTCTCAGAGAACAACATGAAATTAATAATTGTCTCTCTAATTAATGACTTCCTTCATAAATAAAGAGAAATGAATGTGAATGTGAAGCCACTTTTTAAAGAAACATGTGATTAATAGAGATCCATGTGGAGTGACGGAGCGAGGAAGAGGAGAACGGAGCGAGACAGGAAGCATGAGACATGAAAATAAAGAGACGGAGGAAAGAAAGCACTAAGACAGGAAATATAGAGACAGGTGAAGAAGATGAGACAGAGGAGAGAAGAAGAAGACGAGAGAGAGATGGAGGTCTTTGACATGGCCGCCCGTCGTCAGAATAAATCACGAGCTGCAAAGTGTTTTAAAATGCCGGCCTGCTGCTGAGAGCAGAGCAGCAGTGATTTACTGCAACAAGCTTCATTTTTAATCATCAGCAGGTCTGAGTCACATTTAATGTTTCACTCAATGTTCAGTGACGACTGTAAACCCACCACAGCTACACACACACACACACACACACACAACGAAACCACCACTGTGGGGGCTCTTCATCCACATCAGGACCACATTTCCCATCAGCCCTGCTGCTTCCTGCCTCACCACCTTCTACTTAAAGAGAATTAAGATTTTCTTAATGACTTTTATTCTTCCACTGCTTCAACAGTCAACTGACACTTCACCCCAGAAATAGCAGGAATACATTTTTAGATATTTCATTATTTCATTTGACTAAAAAATATAAACATACTATGTATTTATGTGTACCTGTGCAAATATTAGAAATGTATTTAATAGATTGTGACAGATAGATTTTGCTTTTACCACTTTCATAATCAGCTGTGACCTCATCCCAAAATGAGAATAAGATATATATTATTTCTGACTTAGTATGCCAAAATGTTGATTTAGTATGCCAAATAATGACTTAATAATGACTTTGCAGCTCTTAAATAAGTTATATTTCTCAGTTTAAAGTTCACCTTAGCAATGGAAAAAGACATTTTTTTACAGTGCTGCTGCAGACAGACCTTTTGTGTTCTTGAGTATCAGGGAAACAAACACACAAACAAAAGATACCCCACTCTTTACCTGTGTGTACTTCTCACACCCTGCTGAGGTTAAACGTGACACCGCGCTCTTTAGTGGGTTTGTGGATCTCTTACATGCTTTGCTGTGAGACCGGGCTGGATGCTGGTCGCAGATACTCTGCAGAGGATTGTTAGAGCTTGTTTCTTTGAAAACAGGCGACCAAAAACAAACATTATGAGAGCGGTGAGAGTGAACCACAAACAGTGAAGTTATAAAGTCACTACAGAGCTACATAAGGCCAAGTGGAGCTGCAGATTCAGACATCATTTCTTACATTATTATAAAAATATTGCCAGATTATAAAAGCAGCTCAAGACCCACCTGTGCTGCCTTTTCTTAGCTCTCCCTGTGTATTTTATCTTTATTTTATTTATTATGTTTATACTCTTTCTGCATGTCTTTCCTTGTGACGTCTGCATTAATTAGTTCATATCATGTTCTCATGATTTATCTTAACGTGCTGGTTTGTGTCTGGGTGAATAATGAAGCTGCCTCGTCTCGTTAGCTGTGTGTTCTGTACTTAATGTAAACTTTGACACAATGATCAGTGTGTGGCCACATTTTTGTCCCAGAACCTTCAAACAGGTTCATCCTGCCGTACAGAACCCATTCTACTGTCATGGAACAGCTTTTTATGTTCTCAAAATTAGGGCTGAACGATTCTGATTAAATATCTAATTGCAATTATTTTGACTGATTGATCATTATTCTTATATTGATTTTATATTTCCTTCCAGATGCAACCAGATGCATATAAACTAGCCTCTTTTTTACTTAACTTGATGCATCTTTATGGACCAAACCGCTTTTTTCTTTGTTTCTTTCTTTCAGCTGTCTGTGTCACCACTGTCGTTCTGAAGTGACAGAAATAAAGCTTGCAGGTTTTAAAGGGTAACTTCTGTATTTTTCAGACTGGACCCTGTTTTCTCATGTTTTTGTGTCAAAAGGGGAACACAAATTTTGAAGAGAACTAAAGAAGTAAAGCTGCAACGTGATCCCTCCAGGTTATTTTAACAAAAAAACAGCTGTTTTATTATTCTTGCCAAACTAACCAGACTCCCTTTAGATAAATGTCATTTTAACATCATAATCATCATTGATCCTCTCCCAATATTTCAACATCTAACTCAGAGAATTAAGGGTTAATTTTGACCAAACCAGAGTTGGTGATTGTAGGAACAGTGGAAAGAGAAGCCATGATGGTGTTGGTGAGTTTGATTTTGTTTCTGTCAAGTCTGAATGAAGATGATGATGGTGGTGTTAAAATTAGCGTTTCTGTGAATGGAGTCTGGTGCTTTGCAGTGAGAGCCACAAAAAGTTTCTTTAACAAAAAGGTCTGTCTCTGTTGGACCGTCTCCCTCAGTACTGGACTAATCTCAAAAACTGTTGTTCCCATTAATTACTGATTTTGTTTTAAAATCCTATTAATAATTTATTCCAGTTAATTTAATTATGTTTAATTTCCCAGAGATTACATGTTAATCATGCATGGCAGACAGTCTGTTTGTTCTGAGCTGAAACAGGAAGAAGGAAGCAGCAGCGGGCCACAGCACAGCAGCAGCAGCAGCAGCAGCAGCAGCAGCAGCAAGCAAGCAAGAAGAGAAGAAGAGAGAGAAGAAGAGAAGAAGAAGAAGAAGAAGAAGAAGAAGAAGAAGAAGAAGAAGAAGAAGAAGAAGAAGAAGAAGAAGAAAAGAGAAGAAGAAGAAGAAGAAGAAGAAGAAGAAGAAGAGAAGAAGAAGAAGAAAGAAGAAGAAGAAGAGGAGGAGGAGGAGGAGGAGGGAGGATGGAGGGAGGAGGAGGAGGAGGAGGAGGAGGAGGAGGAGACATGGAGGGGAAACAGATGGAGCAGGTGTGTGAGGCTGAACAGGTGGAGGAGGAGCAGGACTGTTGATGGTGTCAACAGGAGGTCGAGTGACTTCACGTCTCTGATAAATCATGAGACGTCCGAGCAGACGAACTGTCTCCAAGGTCAGCTGACCACACAGTGTGTTTGTTAGTGTGTGTGTGTGTGTGTGTGTGTGTGTGTGTGTGTGTGTGTGTGTGTGTGTGTGTGTGTGTGTGTGTGTGTGTGTGTGTGTGTGTGTGGATGGGGGTCGTGACGGCTTGTTAAACGTGCGCTCAGAGCGATCCTCCGACCTCAGCTACAGTAAATCTGCCACTTCACTGTCGGTTCTGCAGGTTCAGAAAGTAGCACTGATGGAACATAAAATACAGTTTGTTGTTTGTTGTTTACTAAACAATAAAGTAAAGATCCACCGATTTCAATTTTCTTGTCAGGTTCTGATATTTTTAAGGGTCTGACCTCCTGATTCTGAGCATTCACAAACATTTTTGCTACTTTTCTTGCAAAATTAAATCTGTATGTTCACGATAAAACACTGACTGTTAAATAACTTTTACATTTTCTCCATATTTTGCTCCAGGTCACAGCCAGACCGGATTAGATTATTATGTCAAGATTATGAACTAGAGGGAGAACGATCTGACGAGATCTCGTGAACAAGCAGATGTAAACAAAAGCAGAGACTGACGCAGTGAAACAGTTTGCTGCAGTAAAACTTTGCAGTGAGAAAAACAGAAGCAGAAGTTAAACGAGTCTGGATGATAAAACTGTTTGAGGAGACGCATCAACACAGGTTGTTTATTCTTCAGCCAGAACCGGAGGTGAGATTTTAACTGCTGCTGGCTAACATTAGCCTGAAGAGCTGAAAGTTTATTGTTGTTCAGCGACACCGTCAGCTGCTCAGCTGCTGCATCTCCTTGTAGACCCGTCTGTCTTCTCTTTATTCTGTTCTTGGAATCTGTCGCTAACCCCGACTTCATGCCGGCATGTGTCTGAGCGTGTGTTGCTGTGACGTTACTGTCTGTGTCGCTGCGCACATGATGTGACCATCGTGCAGAGCAGGTGTGTGAATTTCATCGGTATAGAATCTGAAATATGATGCTGAACAGTCACCGGTCAGGGCTGGTCATGCTGAAAACTGTCTGGTTCTGGTCTCTGGGTGGTCGATCGGTTACCTTGCGAGGCAGCTGAATTCATGAGATCACGCAAGAAACCATCTCGCCAGGCTCCGAGCTATCCTTTTGTGTCCGCATCAAAGGTGGTGCGAGCCAATCAGTGTCCTCAGAGGGACTACTGGCAGCTTTAGGCACAAAATTTAGACTTTTTATTTTTTACTTTTATTTTTAATGATGATGGTAAACATGGCCTTTATGAACTTTGTGATGAAATTAAAAAACAATCTTCAGCACGTTAATATCATCCAATCAGAAATGTCCTGGCGTTAGACGGACCCTTCAGACCCTTCAGGTGACTCTGACAGGATCACAGAGGGAACAGAGACTGTGGGTGAAGTTTAGTGAAGAGACTGAACTTCATTTAAAGCCAAGAAAACCCCAAAGTCTCCACTGTAATCAAAACAAACATGGTCGACTTCCTCGACGCCGCCGCCGCCGCTGCACTCATCCCAAATTATCTGAAACGCTCCCAGACAGAATGTAAAGAAAGACTCCACCGAGGCTGCTGTTGATGGTGACACTGGTCGCTATGGTTCTGCTGTTGCTATGGTTACTGCTGTGAGTTCTGGTCCCAAAGCACCGGGTGGTGATCCTGATGAACAGGTGAAATCACAGCGTGTGTGTGTGTGTTCTACATTTCAATGATTTTGTGATGATTGAGAAGCAGACACATCCTCAGAGTGTGATTGATAACACTGCCCTGCACCTCTGAAGCAATAAAACATCACACACACACACTTGCAAATGAAAAGATGGAGAATATTCTGTCACCAGCCTCTCTTTCACTCCACACACACACACACACACACACACACACTCTCTCTCTCTCCGGCCAATCATCTCTCTGCTAAACACAGACGTGGAGGCATGTGAACGACTCAGGTGGTTTGATTTACGCTCACAGACACTTGAGGAGAAGTGGACATGTCACTGAGCGGGTGGAGATAAATCAGCTGCCGAAAAATCCCCAACACCTTTCCATCACACGCCTGATGTCATCACGCTGCGACCTCTGACCTTTGACCTTCATGATGATGTCACTGGCTGCCTGTTGTGTTGGAGATGTGAAGCTTCTTCTGCTGCTGAAGTGAAGCTTCACATATACGGACTGAATGTTCAGATCATCATATTTCACAAGAAAAGAAGAAAAACCACAGAAGAAGACGTGGTGCAGTTTCACCTCATAGAGAAGAAGCCAAACTACGGAAACCCAGACGTGTCAAACGAGATGAAAATATCTTTGTCATCAGTGCAGGACAACGGACAGAAACATCATCCTGAGAATATAAGAAAGAAAATACTACTGTCAGCTGTTCTGCTGTGCATCATGTGACACCTGAAAGAAATATCTGCATTATGAGCCATAAATATGAGATATAAAGTCAGAACTATGAGAATTATGAGACAAAAAGTCAAAATGTTGAGGTAAACAGTCATAATGAGATTAAAAAGTTAAGATTATTTAAAAAAAAAAAATCATATATATGAGATAAAAATTCAAAGTTATAAGTAAAATGTTATAATTATGAGGTTTAATAGTCAAAATTGTGATAAAAAGTCATGATTATGAAAGAAGATCATCATTTTAAGATAAATGTAAAAATTATTAAATAAAAAGTCTAAATTATGAGTAAAATGTCATAATTATTAAATTAAAAGTCTTAAGATTAAAAAGTATAAATTATGAGATAAAATGTCATTAAATGTCAAAATTATTAAATAAAAAGTGAAATTTTAATTTTGAGATACAGTGTCAAAATTATGAGATAAAATGTCACATATCAGTTTAAAAAGTCAATATAATCATAATATAAATCACAAAATAAATATATAATATCAATATAAATGTAAAAATAATGAAATAAAAAGTCATAATTATGGATAAAATGTGAATTATAAGACAAAAGTCATAGTTAGTCATAGTAAGATCAAAAGTTATTATTTATATTTCATAATTCCGACTTTTTAATTCATAATTTCAACTTTCACCTCAGTTTCGACATTTGATCTAATAATGACTCATCGTGAGGACGTTTTTTTTTTCTTGTTTTTCTGACAGGTTAAAGGTGTGACACACCTGAGGACTGAAACAAAGAAACAAAGAGACGAGCTGAAGGACATCATTTAAAGTTTTCCTCCCGTGATGTCTCAGATTTGTCCTCATGTTGTATAATTGTGTCTTTGGTCCCCGTCTTCGCGGCTCCGGCAGCAGCTATCTGGCCTCTTTGTTCCTCTGTAAGCTGCCTTATGTTGCCTTGAACAGTCACTTAAGAAAAATGTTGACTGTCAGAGCTCGATTAAAGCTGACACATGCTGCTCTTTGGTATTTTACTTTACATGAGTCACTGCAGCAGCAGCTGCTGCCTCTGGAGCTCCGACTAAAGAAATATCACAGAACCACAGTTCTGTAAAGAACCACTCAGCATGATTTTACTGTTACCACACTAAAATCTATAAGTCTGAGTCTAAATAATAATATAACAGTTTCACAGTATCAAAACTAGCACCTTCTCTTTAAGTGTGAAACAAAAAATAGTGACTGTAGTTGTGCTGTAATCTGAGTACTTTCAGCAGAGTATTTGTACTTTATCATCAAACTGATCATAAGAACCTGATTTTATGTTTTGTGATTTGACACGAGGATGAAAAGCTGCTCTGAGGTCTGTCATAATGAGATTAAAAGATTGAAATTAAGACAAAAAATGTCAGTAATATGAGCTAAAAAATTCAAAATTATAAGATTAAAAGTCAGAATTATGAGATAAAAAAGTAAAATTATGAGATAAAATGTCATCATTATAAGATAAACAAAGATTTATGAAATGAAACGTCTAAATTATGAGATAAAAAGTCAAAATGAGATTAAAAAGTTTAAATCATGAGATCGAAGAAGATAAAAAGACAGAATTATGAAATAAAGTGTCCTTGTTATCAGATAAAATGTCATAATTATGAGGTAAAAGGTTTAAATTATGAGATAATGAATCCAACAAGCTGACAGAGTCAACAAAAACAACAGGCCGACCTACAGACACACACACACACACACACACACACACAGAGAGAGAGAGACAACACACACACACACACACACACCACACACACACACACACACACACACACTGACTGTTACATAACCGACCGTCATATCGTGAACAGACCTGCTGACATATCTTATGAATTCAAGTCGACTTTCTAACTTTTTTCAGCCACATCTCATGTTCTTCATCAGCTGGTGAAGTTTCTTCAGTTGTCATGAAAAGTTCTACTAAAGTTCTACTAAAGTTCTGCTAAAGTTACTCAGGACTGAACTTTAATGCTCAGTTAGTTTCATTTAAAATCTTTTGAAACTTTTGTCATGATGAAATAAACAATCAGCACCAAACATACAGAAATGAAATTATTAGAACGAATCCTTTCTAATATTCATAATTTCTTTTCATTTTTGTTTAACCTGTATTAACCACCAGTAGCAGAAAATCATTAGGTTGTTACACCAACCACGATTAATTTCCAAACCTGTTAAAATCATGGTTAGACTTCATATTATGTTGCACTGAACTTTTAAATTAGCTTCAAATTAAGAAAGATTCCATTTTAACCTCAGTTTAGTTTCATCAGCAGGAAAACTAACTGTAGCTAGTTAGCAAATAATGTGACATGTTTAACCTTTTGCAGTTAGCAGATGTAACTTTTTGTTAACTTTTTTAGCTAATGTAGCTTGCAAATAACGTACCAATTTGCAGACTTTTTAGCCAGGTAGCGTACAATATAATGTTTTGTTCAAAAAAATAAAGAGCAGCTAAAAGTTAACCCCCTCTTTTACTCTCTGGGTCCCAACAGGACTTGAATTTTTTTTTTTTTTTTTTATTTGATTAACAGACTCCATATCAATTAATTCATTAATTGACATTTAAATCAATAAACTAGGCTTGACTAAATAGAAATTAGTTGTTTTTTTTATTGTGCAACAGAGCTCTGCTTCATTTTAAATCTGGATTTACTCATTTTAAACCTAATTTTCCTGAAGTGATTAGAATTAATTTTAGATTAAACTAATCTTTGTTGGTGTAACCCAGAATTAAAAGTGTGATTTTGTAACTGATTCCAAGATGAAGGAACAACTTAAACACCTTTTCCCAGTTCAGAGCAGACTTTAGAGACAGTTAGTAGAAATAAGTCCTTTCTTGTCAGACCTGTCGGTGAGAAGGAAGCAGTCTGAGCTCAGTCTAAGTTAAAGATGATTAAATGTTAATTCAACAGGTTTCAGGTTCAACTTTCTGAACAGATTTCTTTAAAATTCAGTGGCTCATTTGAGCTCTAAGTCCTGACACTCTGCTGACTCCGACGTCTCTCCAGATTTGGACAGTAAAATTGTTGCAGGCAGGAAAGGAGGCGTCACTTTTAAGAGTATTTCGGCGAGCTTGTGCTTTAACAGAGGAATAACAGATAATTAAACTGTCAGCGCCTCTCGGCTCCGTGAGAGAGGATCACTGAGATTAAAGCCGATCTGTCCGTCCTGACTCAGCTTCGACGTGGAGCCGCTGTGTGACCACGCTGATCACCGCCTTCAGTCTGAACCTTCACGTCCTCGACTCAGGTGATCCTGAACTGGACCAGATCTGGTCCTCCAAAAACCCAAGTCCAGGTCTTCCTGTCAGTCGAGTCCTGAAGCTGCTTTTCTCTCTGTCGTCTTTTTCACAGCATGAAGATGCAACTTTACTCTTCTGCTCCACGACATCTCAGAGGAAAATACTGAACTTTGTACTCAACTACATTTGTCTGCAGCTTTAGTTACTAGTTACTTTGCAGATTACAAACTTTCAAACCCTTCCTGAGCAGTGAAAAACATGCACCTCCACTTATTTTGAAAGTGAATGACTGAAGGACGAAGTGTTTCTTTAGCTCAGTCATTCTTGAGAATTGAGACAAAACTGTATTTTGAAGATGTTTTGATTTTTATCTTCAGTTATGCTGGAAGATATATTTTAAAAATTAAACTCCAGCAGCCAACGTTCTGGTGATTAGATTTTTTATTAAATGTCGATGTCAGCTCATGAGTTGATGTCTTACAGAGTGTGTCACAGTTCACTTAATGTTCATCAAAATACACATTTTTAAACCATAATTCTTATTGAGCTTTGATTTAGAAGGACTACAGAGTCGACATGTTCTGGTTGAGACACATCTGATAAATATTATTGAATGAATTTGTCTAAAATGAGACGGTTTATCAGCAGCCTTTTTTAAAACCAGGAAGTGAGACAGGGGTCCTGAGGATATAGCTAACCCTCTTTGTTGGTAGGACATGATTTGTCCCAGTTCTCAAGAAAGGGTGACTGTCATCATACAAGAAGTCCACATCTAATTTAAATAAACATGTACGACCAACTGCTAACGTTAATGTTAGCTACACAAACCAACAGCTAACATTAGTTAGACGGAATAACTGCTAACGTTAGCTACTCAGAAATCCAGTTAGCTAGCTAACCTGTCAGAATTAGAAAAATGTTTTGGGGCTGCAGGTGGGTGATGTGGTGATCAGGATGGTGAGTGACGGTAAATTTATGACAGCTGACTTTAATCTAAAATGACGGAATATCTGACAAACAATGAATCATCCTCGCAGATAATAACAGATTTTATTAGACTAAACACTTGTCTGGTGTGAGTCTTTGTGGTGTGTTGAGGGACGGGCCGTGACGCGAGCGTTTGTGTCTTTGATGGGAGTTAATGGCCATGAAAACAAACTGAAGGAGCACAGAGCGGCAGTGAATGCAGGTGGACTGTGAGGCTCAGGAGGGTTTTCAGCCTCTGTGATAAAAAGCTATAGAGCTGCTCTCAGGTTTCATACGGTGCCTTTACTGCACAAAGGTTGTAGATAATAAGCAGGAAGCTGGTTTCAGCCTGCAGGACTGATGTCAGAGCAGAGAGCCACAGCGCTGGCCTCGCCTCGCCTCGCCTCGCCTCGTCCGTCAAACAGCAGCTCGTGTTGTTGTCTCAGCGCCCGGCACAGGAAAGGTCAGGCCTGCTGCTCCAACACTGAACAAACAGCACAACACCGTGTGGGGCTTTTCAGCTGAACACACACCACACACACACACATTATCACCTACACACAGGCAGACACACAAACACACCAAATACGGGTTTGGACACCCGTGGGCTCACGTAGACACACGCACACAACACACACAGACACACACTCACAGACAAATGTAATGCATGCGAGGCAGGCGGTGTGGCGCTGGGACACCTGTTGTAGGGCTGCAGCAGGGTGGTGCTGAGGTGTCGACACGGCAGCTACTGCAGAGTTCGAACCACGAGGACGAAAAATCACTGGTTCACATCAGTTCTGGTTCAAACCGGACCGCAAATGTGAACGCACCCCAACCAACACCCGAATCATTTAAAATAACCTACCAATACTAAGATTACACTCAGGCTAGGGGAGTAATGGATTACATGTAACAGGATTACATCATCTGGATACCAAAAAAAGTAACTGCATTCCAAAGATGTAATCAGATTACACTACACTGAGTAAAAATGGGGATTATAGTACGACAGTCACCAATTCATCATCACGTAGTGAAAAAATGCTTCGCTGGTGGAAATTTCAACATTTTTTGTCTTTAAATCAATCAATGAATCAATAGGAACAGCTGGACAAACTAATAAACCAAACAACAAACGCAGGTGCAAAGATTAATCGAGTATTAAAGTAATCTGCACCTATTTTGATCATCTATTAATTGCTTTGGGTCATTTTTTAATTAAAATATTGTTAAAATTAAACTTATTTTCTGGTTTCTTTACTCCTCTCTGACAGTAAACTGAATATCTTTGAAACAAAAGACATTTGAGGACGTCATCTTAGACATTTTATGGACCAACAACTGATTGATAAATGGAAAAATTATTGCCAGATTGATCTCTAGTTGTCAACGTACGTCCCGAGTGTGCTCCACCTGTTTTCACATGTTTGGATCTATTTTTCAATTGACAAGATTGTGACAGGATTAATTAGTCAATTAATCATTTTGAGTCATTTTTTAATTTAAAAAAGTGAATATTTTCTGGTTTCTTTACTCCTCTCTGACAGTAAACTGAATATCTTTGAGTTGTGGACAAAACGAGACATTTGAGGACGTCATCTTGAACTCTGATCAACATTTTCCACCGTTTTCTGACATTTCACGGACCAAACAACCAATCGATTAATTGATAAAAGGGTCGACAGATAATAAACGATGAGTTGAATGAATGTTCTGTTCAGAGTTAAATTAACTCATTAAGTCAAGTTTGCAGATTTCCCAGCATGCTTTGTTTGAGAGTTAAAACCCTCACGAGACCTTTTTGTTCTCACGTTTTTTTCACAATAATGAAAAATCTGCAAAGTACAGTTAATGTTGAATTCTTTAACTGTCATAAATTCAGTGGGAGCAGTTTCACAGAAGCCGTCTTTGTGCCAAAACTGGAACAAAGTGTCTCCAGCAGCAGCAGCTGGAAGATCTTTGCATGAACTGAGTCAAACTGAGATTAATCTGATTAAACTGATTAACGAGCCTTATTGCTTTGGAATCTTTACAAAATTACCTCAGCTTGTCTTTTCAAATTCAGTCAACTTTTGATTTTAAAGCAGCCTGGACACTAACATCTTTAAGTTTAAGTTTTACAGTGTTCTTATACCTGTGAAGGTTCCACTTTATTCTCAACATTTTATCTTTTTTCTCTGAAATATTTTCCAGATTTCTTCCTCCTCTTATATTCTTCAACTGAGACTCTGTTGACACTGCAGGCAAAAGTGACCCAAATCTGATTTTTCTTTTCTTTTTTTTTTTTTTTTTTTGTTCTCGTGACTCATCTTTGTTTTTGTTTTTTTTTTTTTTTTTAACAGTGTGAACAGCACAAACCACATGAAGTCTCGTCTTTTCAGTTCTGACTTGAGCCACTTTCACACGTGGTCCTGAATCAGATCCAGATCTGATGTTTTCAGATGTGACCTCAGTCTGAACAGTCACATGACTCACTGTCCTGAAGTCTCCTGCTGTGGAGACACGCTGACAGTTTAAAGTGTCCTTTTACATCCAAAACTTTGGATCAAATCTGTTTCTGTAAAGACGTTTACATCAAATCCACCCTCCTGACTCTGACTCCTCTGCCGCCGACACAAAACACCAACACACACACACACACACACCACACACACCTCCATACAGAAGCAGCAGCCGTCGCTCCACAAAGATCTGCTCCATGTTTACGTCCGTACGGCTGCGTGCTGCACGTCACGTCTCGTCCTTTTGCACCTGAGGGTCGGTTCAGGACCGTGAGGACCAGTTCACACTGGAATCTGATGTTGGACATTTAAGAGACAGTGTGTCAGGCAGCAGAGACGACCAGGGTCTGAATGTTCTTTACTCGAGTAGAAGAACAAAAAAAAAAAAGACTCTGATCTACTGATTCGACTTCTTTACTGCAGGAAAAGTGAAGACGTTCAGGTTCATGAAATGTTTAAAAATAAAAAGTCCTCTGAAGGACATTTCATTTCTTGTTATGTCGTTTCTTGTTTGTCTCGCTGCTCACTTTTCATCCTGGTCTTTTACGTCATTTTCCTTCTTGTTACGTCTTTTAGGTCATTTTTCGTCACATTAGGTCTTTTTCATCTTGTTACGTCTTATTTTACATAATTTTCATCATGTTATGTCCTTTAAAGTCACGTTTTGTCGTGACATCTTTTACGTCTTGTTGTGTCTTTTTCATCTTTTACATCGTTTTTTGTCTTATTATGCAAACTTTCCAACCTTGAGGCCTCAAAAATCAGTGAGTTTCAGAGACTTTGTTTCCTCCATTTCGTGACTTTTAAAGAATAAAAAACAAACCAAATAATTTGTAAAGTTGTGCTGCATTTTCATGTTAAATACTTTTAATTTTACATTTAATCCTCAGGAAAGAATACAGAGTAAACACCCCTCTGGTGTGAACTCAGTTTGGCAGATTTTATTAAATGCATGCTCCTTTTCCCTAAAACTTTCCTTCAGTAGGCTTAGAAGGTAGTTCCAGAAATAAAGTGTGATAATGAAAAGGGAATAAAAGGTGTGAAAATTTGTCAGAAATCAGGAAGAAATACAGGAGAATTGTGATCCAGGGAGGAAATAGTGAGAGAGAAATGAAAAACAGGAGTCTCCTGGGAAAATTTGGACTGTTGGCAAAAATGTTTGTCTTTTATATTTTTTGTCTTGTTACATCGTTTTTTAGTCTCGTGTCTTCAACGTCTTTTTTCATCCTGTTGTCTTCTACATCGTTTTTCTTGTTATGTTTTTTTTTCATATTTTACGTTGTTTTATTTTGTTTTTCGTCCTGTTACGTCCGTCGTGCATGATGTGCACTGATGGATAAACCTTTCCACAAGTTATTGTTTTGTCCATTCAGGTTGAAATCAGTCTTGATGTTGGAAGGCGGCGCACAATGACGCAAAATAACAATAATCAATAATTCACCTCAAAGTCATTAAAACTAAAGTAACAAGCTGGTTTTGTAAATTGAGGGAGAAAGAAAGATAAAGAAAGTACAGATATTCATGTTAAAATGTGGGGAGTAAAAGTAAAAAAGTTGTCAGAGAAATAAATACTCAAGTAAAGTAATGACGTATTTGTACTTAGTTACTTTCCACCTCTGACAGCCAAACAAAGAAATCAGATTTGAGCACTAAAACTCAGTGTGAACGTAAAGTGAAAATGTTAAAAGGCAAAAACAGTTGAAACAGTTTATTTGTTGCTTTGTTTCTATTTTCCATCCTGTTGTTGTTCAGTTTGTCTGTTACACACTTTCATCATGTGACGCTTGTTTTGTTTCTGATTAACTGCCTGTAAAAAAATAAATAAATAAAAATACCTGGACGTGAAACTCTGTATGAGAGCGGTCAGTCTGTGTGAGGGTCAAAGGTCACCAGACGAGCACAGCTGCAGGTCTAAACTGATGTTCTGTCTCTGCGTTTTTCCTCTTGGTTTTTTTTTTTTTTTCTCAGCATCATTTTCTCACAAACAGGAGAAAATTAAAGCAAAACATTTGCATCCTGAATAAATCAACAAAAATTTAAATATTTCTACATGAACAGTCGCTGGAAGTGACAAAACATTGTGACCAAAAGATTCAGTTGATGCAGCTTGTTGTGAAAATCCAACACCACACACACACACACACACACACACACACACACACACACAGTAGAATAACAGTATATGAACCATACCTTCAGTCCATCCCAAAGAAATCAGTATCTTCAGAGCCATATTCTTACATAAGCACATTGTTCACTGTTAAACACACTTGAAGTGCCATCAGAGTATTATAGGAGCACTACACACAGCTCGGCATCATACAAACACTCCTGTACCTCTGAACATAATACAAATATTACAGTGATATCAAACAGAGCTGCAACAATTACTCCATTAATCTGTAAGAGGTAAAATATTAAATTAATCTCCAACAATTCTGATAATCGATCTATCATTTTCAACCATTTTTTTTACCACAATGTCCAAATTCTCTGATTTCAGCTTCTCAATATGTTCTGCTTTCTTTACTCCTCTCTGACAAAACAAGACATTTGAGGACGTCATCTTTCACCATTTTCTGACATTTTATGGACCAACAACTGACTGATTAATCATTTTGAAACATTTTTTTAAAAGAAAAAGTGTCCGAATTCTCTGATTTAGCTCCTGAAATGTGAATTTTTGGTATTTTCTCCCTCCTCTATGACAGTAAACTGAATATCTTCAGGTTGAGGACGTCACCTTCAGGTTTTCGGGACACACTGATCAACATTTTTCACCATTTTCTGGACCAAAACAAATAATCAGTTAATCGAGAAAATGAAAGTAATTGCCAATTGCAGCCCTAATATTAGAAGACATGATGCAAGTGTGCTATAATACTGGGAAGCCAAAAAATAAAATAAATAATAAAATAAAATATGAGTTGCAAGTGCCATTAAATCATGAATATTATAGGAATGTTGTGGGATTGTAACAAGAATACAATATTATAGAGATAAAGAGGACACAAATACCTATAAATATATGTAAATACCCAAATAAAGTGCAATAAATTCAGGTAAAATTACTGTAATTCAGGACAAAAGTACGAAAATGTTCCCATCGAGCTCCACTGACGCACTTCAGCAGCCAGAATAAACATTATTTGAATATTACAGTTGTGCCAAAGAGGTAAACAGGCCAAAATACGACAACCAGCAGCAACCACAGCCCCAAATGTATCCTGTCTTACATAAACAGAAGCGTTTAATTAATGGAAAGTGGTGGCTCGGCTCGGCTCGGCTCGCCACAGCTGATAAGGAGCGGGGTTGCATAGGAACAGAGGAAACTGGAGTCTCTGGAGGGCGAAAGTGGCTCAAAACAGGGATGGAGAACAGAGTGAGCGCGGTGAAATCTACTTTAAAGTGCGTGTTTTTACAGTCTGCGCCATGCAGGTCCCTCTGTGCCAAAATGATCAGAGGTAAACTGTGTCTTGGTGGAGTTGTTCTCCGAAAATGACTTCTTTTCATCGTTGATTTTGGGATTTATGTGCAGAAATATGAATTTAAACACATTTTAAATGTGATTTTACGCACATTTTCAGTAGAAACGTGCCTGGTTTTGGTGTCAAACTAATGAAAGTTGTGTGAGAGGAAAATAAATCAGAAGATTAAATATTTCTGGTTTTCAGAAGTGATTTTTTTCCCTCAGTGTCGCAGGTGTTGTTGCTGCTCTAAAAAGGTCAGAGTTCACCGCACAAGAACACAACATTTACACAATGAGAACAAATAAACGCGTGTACTCACATGTGAAACTCCTGCGTTAAAAAACTGCGGGTTCGATGTCTCTCTGTCACACCATCACCGCTCCACCGCGCCCCGCTCACAGCTGCCAGATCCCATCCGGAGAGGAGGCGCACGGTGGCCGATCCATGAGTGACAAACTCCGCGCAGCGCAAAGACAAGAAAAGTGTTTGGAGGAAGAAGAAAATGAAGAAGAAGCTTGATTTTTGGTTTTAGATCCAAAGCAGAGAGGTGAATGATGGTGAGGACACTGAGGAGCGCAGAAGTGTCCCTCCACCAGCAGCGGCGGCTGCAGCGGCGGCGGAGGAGCGGACTGTCGCGCTTCAGTCCAGCCGGGGAGGGGAGAGCGCGCACCGGGCTGCTTCACTCCGTCTGCTCCGTTTCCTCCTCCGGCATCCTCACACAACTTCAGCCGCTGTAATCCTCCGGGAGCGGCTCCGGCTGCCTCTTATTCCCGCTTTAATCCCGTTAAAAACACACTCCTGCACCTTCTTTTAATTTCTTCTCATCCTTTTCAGGTGTGATCATCAACAGCCCTTCAAAATAAAAGTCCTGCTCGCGGCTCCAGCTGTTGCTTTTATTTGTTGTTTCGTGGATAAAACGAACAGCAGGTGAAGAAGAGAGAAGTTTTGGCCGTCGGAGCGGAGTGTTTGGCTGCGTGTCGGTGCGTCGGTAGGTCGGTCGGTAGGCTGGTCGGGCTGACCGGCTGGACTCCCATCATCCCCGCCGCTTGATCGCCCCCTGGACGCGGACCGAGAGAGGGAGAGAGGAGGGGAGGAGGGGAGGAGGGGGGAGAGAGACGAGGAGGAGGGGGCGAGTATCGCGAGGTTACGCCCTAAAGTCCCGTTTGTCTCGCGCTGTGGTGACCGAGGACACGCGCACGAGATCACGGGGAAAGGGACACACACACACACACACACACACACACACACACACTACAGGACAGACTGAGTAAAACATTTTCACACTTTAGGATAAACTCTATGAGGCCAAAAGTCTGTGGACGCTCCCGGTGGATTCACCTCCTGTTTTGGGCTTCTTATTTCTAATGAGGGGACACCTTAAAGGGATAGTTCAGATATTTTTGAAGTGGGGGTTTTATGAAGTCACACACAGTAAAATAAAGGTGCTAACTGGAACCAAAAATGGTTCTTTGGAGTGATACCAGGGCTCTGCAACCTTTACTCTATCAAAAGAGCCACTTTTGTCCAAAAAAGACAGAAAAATCTCACTGGAGCCACAGTTATTTCTATATTTCTTTATATCCCCTGAAGACTGAGTATGAAAGTAAAAAGTTGTCCTCTGAAGGACATTTCTACTGTCAAAGTTAACTGAACCTCACTTTTTCTCTACAAGAGTGTCACTCTGTGTATTTTGTCTTGTCACATATTTTACAAAGTTTTTTTTATCTTGTTACATCCTATTACATCGTTCACCTTGTTCTGTCTTGTTAGGTATTGTTGGGTAATTTTTGTCTTGTTACGTCTTTTACATCGTTTTCTTCTCAGTATTTTACTGTTACATCATTTTCATCTTGTTTCCGCCTTGTTACATATTGTGACATTGTTTGTGTCTTGTTATGTCTTTTATGGAATTTTTGTCTTGTTATACTTTTCATGCTTTTTATGTACAGAGGTGGCAAAAGTCCAGACATTCTTTACTCAAGTAGAAGTAGATACTTGAGTTAAAAAAGAGAGAGTAAAAAGTATAAGTACAAATGTAACTTTTTTATGCAGTAAAAGGGAAAAAGTTCAGGCTCTGAAATGTCCTTAAAGTAAAAATAAAAGTAAAAAGTCGTCCTCTGAGGGACATTTTGTTCAAAGCTAACTGAACCTCAGCTTTTCTCTGCAGACGAGTCTCCTTCACCCGTCTTGTTACATCATTTGCATAGTTTTTAGTGTTTTTACGTCTCTTTCGTCTTGTTAGTTTATTATCTTTATGTCTGTCTTTTGCATCTTCTTCAATGCAAGACGAAAACATGTAAAAAGATGTAACAAGACAAAAATTACACAAAGATGATATGACAACAAGATGAAAATGATGTAAAGATGTAATAAGACAAATTACACAAAGATGAATATGACACAACAAGATGAAAATGATGTAAAAAGATGTAATAAGACAAAATACACAAAGATGAATATGACACAAAGATGAAAATGATGTAACAATACAAAACAGACGTAAAAGATGTAACAAGATAAATAATTACGTAACAATACTCTGTAGTTTTACTCTCACTTAAAGGGACAGTTCACCCCAAAATGAAAGTTCAGTCATTATCTCCTCGTCCTCATGCGATTTAAGGTCGGGTTTAGTTTTTTAGTCCACAAAACACTGCTGGAGTTTCACAGGAAAACAGTGTTACAGAATCTCTCAAACAATGGAAGTGAACGGTGACCAGTTTTCTAATCTAAAAAAACAGCAGAATAAAAACATAAAATGCGTCCATACTGCTCGTCTGCTGTAATCCAAGTCTCCTTAAACTGATATTGATATTTTTTTAGGTGTCTAAAAAGCGTGTTGCTGTTGACCCCGTCCACAGAGTTCATTGCAGGGGGCGTATTGACCTCCATTACTGTAGGTATAACTGACTATGGATAAGAACCTCATAAACCTACTTCAAATAATCTGAACTGTCCCTTTAAGGCTGTCATTGATATTTTAGACATCATTGTTCTCCCAACTTTACATCAGCAGTTTGTTTCTTTCCTGTTTCATCATGACAATGTGCACAAAGCAGCTCCATTAAAAAAAATGGTTCTCCCAGTTTTGGTGTGGAACAACTTGTCTGCACAGAGTCCCGACCTCAAACACATCCGACACCTGTGATGATGAACTGGAACGGAGACTGTGGACCAGATCTGATCACCAACATCAGGGCTGGACCTCACTGATGCTCTGGTGTCATATGAATGGGATCAAATCTCTGCAGCTGCTTCAAACATCTGCTGGAAAAAGACTGAAACCAGAAGATCGGAGGCTGTTAGAACATTATGTTCATGTGTAGTCATGTTTGGAGACGGATACATGGTGCTTTACAAGATATGTTCAAATGTCATGTGCCCATGGGGAGTAACATCACGGTTTTTAAACTTTAAATGCATGGAAGGACATTACAATTCACATTTACAAGATAGAGAAGGTAACAGATTATCTCAAACATTAATTGGAATTATTTGTGTCAAGATAGGAAAAATGGGTTCACTCCTCTTTGGGCCGGACTTTTATTTTTACAAATCTCTGTTTTTAATTGTATGACAAGGAAAAGATCACTCCCTAACTGTACATACTGTTTTTGTTTTTATTTTCCATTGTGTTCGTTATTAATTTCAAAATAAGACATTTCAGACAAACATTAGTAGATGATATTTTGATTTGGTTTATTTATTTTTAAAAAATAAAATATATATATGAAAAAAATATGTGAAACACACTTTGTGTAAAAGTGTCACTGACTCACACTCACGGTCAACAACAACACCACATGTTCAGTATAAAAGGAAGTTTTATTGGATTGGTGACCGGGCTTTTCTAGTGATGGGAATAGGGTGGTGTCGTGGAGGATGGTACGATCGAACGAAGGGATGTTCAGGTATAAAGGAAGGTATGAGGGGTTGGGATGAGAGGTTTGAGGGATGGAAGGGTCAGGTGGAGGGATGAGGCGTCAAGGGAGGGATGAGGGATCAAGGTGAGGGATGAAGGGTTCGAGGTGAGGGATGAGAGGGTTGGGGATGAAGGAGAGTTGAGGGATGAGGAGGTCAAGGTGAGGGATGATGAAGGGTCAAGGTGAGGGATGAAGGGTCGAGGTGAGGGATGAAGGGTCAAGGTGAGGGATGAAGGGTCAAGGTGAGGGATGAAGGGTCATAGGTGAGGGTATGAAGGAGTTGAGGTGAGGGATGAGGGAGGGTCAGTTTGTCATCAAGCTGCAGGGCTAGGAACCTGAGGGGTGAGACTCAGGGTGGGGGTGTGTCTCTGTGAGTTTTGGTGTTTTGTCCCCTGAGGTTCCTGGCAGAGATCCATGTGGATGCAGGGAAGACGAGTGAAGTCCGTGTGGAGGAAACCTGGATGAAGTTGAAGCTGGAACCTTCTTGTTGAGGAACCACTGTGATGATCACTGAGCTGAATGATGCCCGCAGAAAAAAAACATGAGAATGAGGTTTTCACACTTACAGAGAAGATATATCCTCAGAGTGTATGTTAGTCACCATAACAACCCATATAAACACCTGATCCTTCCTCATATACAAATTAACATCATTATTAAATAAAGGGAACCTGTTGGCCTCTCAGAGTCATTACAGAGTTTTATGAAAACACTTTAAATGTTTTACTTTAAGTTATTTAAGTTTCTTCATCTATTTAAATAACAGTCACACTTCGAAATATTGTTTCTTTACTTTTTTCTCGTTTATTATTGTTTATTCTCTTCTTTTCTGTTTATGCTGTTTGATAAACAAGAGTAATTTCCTTAATCTTTATTTATATTTTTAGTTCTATGTTTGTTGATTTGCGCCAAAATGACACAGAAAATTCCCTGTAAGTTCTGATTCTGATTTCCTTCCCATCTTTCATTTATATATGATCATATAGTCAGGTTATTATTATATAGTTGTTCAATTTTTACATTATTTTACTTTATTTTTACTTTTACTCCTCTGTAGGGCCTACATCTCATCATCATTATTATTATTATAAATATCAGTGCTAAAACCACCCATTCAGTTAATTTGTTGAAGTTACCACAAGTAACTTTAATACTTTGTTGATTTTGGAGGCCCCTGTGGACAAAAGTGGTAGTGTTTTCACCATAATAACCAAAAATATAAATTATAACAGTAAATTCAGCTGTTAGCCAAATGTAGTCAAAAAGTACAACATCCCCCTCTGAAACATAAGCTGTAAAAGTATAAAGTATCAAAAAAAATTAAAAAAAAAACCCCGTAAAGTAAATATTACGGTGGCCTGTAGAGCTCAACACACTGCAACTTACATCCAAACAGACAAAAGACGAGCAAACCGAGAAAACATCTTCAGTAATCTGAAGACATGTGCAGCATTTAGACAAAATGCTGCTAGCAGCAAATACACGAAACACAAACTACATACAGACGCTGTTTCCAGGGGACACTGAAAAGTGATGAACACACTTGTTGTTGCCATGGTTTGTGACTGTTACCTCAGTCGGATCCCAGTAAGTGATGTTGGAAAATGAGCTAAAATCATGTAAGTTTCATATAACAAACTGAAATTAGTCCAAACCTCAACATATTGGGTCAAATATAATGAAATAAGTCTGTAATTATCCACTAAATCTACTTTTTTTGTAAATAAATGCACAATATCATCTTCCACAAGTTGTTCAAGACCCTAAATTTCCTGTAAAAACTACAAAGAATGTGTCCTCAGTGAGCACTGTGACCCTGAATGCAACAGTCCACTTCATGAACACACATTTGTGGTAAATCTACATTATTGTCCTCTGATATTATTTCTGAAGGCATTAAGACTTTTGGTGGACTGAAGAGTAATAATAACTAAGTCCCTGTTTTTTAATGTCTGTGTACGTCATGATGAGCTGTGTCCATGTCACAGGTTTGAATCCATTCGTCTCTTTGTGTGTCTGTTGTGTTTGAGTTTCAGCTGATTGTTGATGCAGCAGCGCCACCTGCTGTTCAAACCAACAAACTACAGCTGAAGTCAAAATCTCTTGTTAAATACATATCAGACATCCTTCATGTTCACTGCCAGTAACTAAGTACATTTACTCGAGTACTGTAGTTGAGGATAAATTTCAAGTACTTGTATTTTACTTGATTATTTTGTTCTTGTTTGTTCATCTCAGAGGGAAATATTGTACTTTTTATTTATTTATCTGACAGCTTTAGTTACTTCACAACTGATCTATTAGTACATTTACATATGATTATATACTGTGTGTATATACAGTCATCTCTCACCTCTTACATGCAGCTGAATGTACATTTATATATGTACACTGTGATCCACAATCATGTATCACAACATTTGTGTGATTATCCTGCAGTGCATGACGATGCATGAACAAAAATAATCCAATGAGATCACATGTAACAGTAAAACAGTCACAGGGGACATTTTACTGCATTGACTACTTTTACTTTTCAAGTGTGTACAGTGTCCTTTAAGGGACAAACTGTGGGAGCTGCTGATTTCTTCATGGACTCAAAGCTCTTTTTACTGAATTAAAAGGATCAATATTCTTCTTCACGTTTGCTGGAGGATAAAAACACATAATGTTGTTTTCTTTTAAAATGACATTAACTCATAAATTCAAATTAATGTGGAGGAAACTTAGAAAATGTTTTCTTTTCTCCGGTGCAGAAGGTAACCCTGGATGTGTGAAACTCTCGCGAGATTTTGAGATTCTCTCACCAGTTCCTCGGATAAATGGGATTATGTCCTGTTTCCCAGTTTCCAGTCGATGTGAATGAAATGTCGGCGTCCTGCTCCTACAGGTGGCGCAGAGTGGAATCAACGGAGGAAAGAGGGCGGGGTCAAAGTCGTAGAACCGGCTTCCTATTGGTTCAGGTGTTTTGATTGATAGGTGTAATGTCCAATACACCATGTGTTTGGGTAGGTGGACAGAACTAGAGTGACCCCCTATTTTACCTGCTTGATTTGCTTTAAAATGAAAAAGTTCAGGTTCAAATCAGGTTTAAAAAACTTTATTGCCTCACAGCAGAGGACAGAAGCTTTGACAGACTTCATAAACACTTAAAACGTGTCATAAGAACGGAACAAGGTTGTGATGCACAGCTACAGTTTCAATCCCACCGGGGCCACCACCAATAACACGTTCATACAGTCATGAAAAAGAAGTTATCCATGACAAGAAATGAGCACTGATGATGTCCAGGTTTCCCAGGATGCACCAAAAAATCACGGACATGACCTCAGTATTTCTGAATTATTCACTGATGACCTCTGTCGCACATTTAGCCTTTTTTAAAAATATTCACCAGTGTTCCTACAGACTAAATAACTGTCAGCGGGGTCGCTCATGAACACAAACAATATGTCAAACATCTATGATTTAAAACAAACAAACAACATGAGCTCAAATATATATTAACAAAACTATATCTAATGATATGTACAGTGATCAGACAAGATTCAAATGAAAAAAATGGATTTTCAACAAATAAAAATGAGCTTCTGGAAAATAAAAACTAAACTTAAATGAATGTTTACAGGTGGTTTCTGACAGCGTATTTGAGACCCGGCCTTTATTTAAATATTGACCTTTTTGCAGGAGACTCCTTCTTTAGTGCCAGAATCATTTTGAATTTTGATTTAAATCTTTTGGATACAAGGATGCATCATTATTTGTCTTTTCCTGTGACAGCAGTTGGTCAACACAGTATTTTGTGCAGGAGAGTGGACTTTACTGAAGCGTGAGGGCATGGTCACACCAACACAGTCTCAGGGCGGTTTGTTATTTAACCTATTAGATTTGTGTACACGGGCACTTTTAAATATGATGACAAGAAAAAGCTCAGTTTGGATTTTTTTTCCAGCTGTGGGTCTGTCTTCATACAGGCTGTGAGCTTCATCATTAAACTACCAGCTTTGTCCCGCTGAGATGAAACAACCTAAATCACATGAAGGCAGATTATTTACGAGCAGAGCTCCTCACATCGCTGACATCCAACTTGTAGAAGAGATTTCTCATCTCCTGACTGGAAAAACGAAGCTCATTCTGAATCTGATGTCTCCCCATCGAGTGGCCGTTCTTCCAGGATTCATTCGTCTTCACGCCGTCATAACCTCTGGAACATATCGACAGGGTTTATGTGTGATTTGAAGAGCAGCTCAGCCTGATGTGACATGAACATCGAGAGGTGAACTTACTGCACGGTTCAGGCTGGAATCAGAAAGATGGAGGATATCCTTTACTGCTCGTCCTCACACACACGAGTCTGGAATTACAGTCAAAGTTCAGCAGGTGTGATATCACCTCTGCACGAGGCTACAAAAACAGACTCATCCTCCAGATTTATTGTGTCATTAAGAGCTCCAGCCTTTTCTATGGAGGATGAACTTACCCAGAATCAGAATTTAAACAGAAAGTGAAAAGTAAACTGTTATTATGTTGCACTACACAGGATATTTGACTCATTATTAAACATTAAAAAGAAAATAGAAGCTTATAATGACAGATTTCACTTCGTTTTGTGAGATGGCAGTTTGAAAATGAAAGACGAAATTAAAACTCCTGAAACAGAAAATTATTAAAAAAAAAAAAAAAAACCCAAAAACTTAAACGCTTCAACATTTTGGGAAACACACTTTCTTGCCGACAGTTGGTTAGCTTAGCATAAAGACTGGAAACAGCTAAAAAAAAAAAAAAAAGCCTAATAGCTAATAGCCAACTGTGCAACTGAATTTCTTTTCCTTCTGCTGGACAACTCAACTTTAACTGCAGCTCTGATTAAAATACACTAAAATACAACATTTGATGCAATTTATTGAGATATTCTCATGTTGGCTAAGTTGCAAATGACATAAACCTCCCAAAAACATTGAAATATTAATAAACACAATGAATATTGAAGAGTTAAATGCTGCACAGGCAGAAAAATGAAGAATATAAGAGACTGAAAACAAAGGCTGTTGTTCTCTCCACTTGTTTTGAGCTGGTGTAGTACTTTAATTCAGCCACTAGATGGAGACAGAGATCATGTGACAGCAGTCCTCTCAGAGACTGTCTGACAGGAAGCTCCACATGTGAGACAGTTTCTTTAATGAACAGCCTGCTGTGCTGTCAGTAAATACTGAACTGATCTTACTTTGCGGCTGAAGGTTGAAAGTTGAAATCGATCAGCTGTGAGGTTCGATCCTGCATCATCAGCAGATAAAAGACTGTTGGAAACTCCAGTCCACTGAGCCGGCTGTCATCACTGAAAGACAGATTAAAGTAGGTTTTCTGAGACAGTGAAGTGTAGTGTGACAGAGACACGGGTAGATACGAGTCATAAAGTCAGTTATAAAACAATATCATCTAAAGTTTGTTCATATTTGATCAAATTAGCCGCCAGAAGTTGCTGCTCAGACCAGAACAGTTCTGGTTCTGAGGATACTGAAGTGAGCCAAGGTCTGCTTTTTTGTTGTGAGCTGCAGATTTTTGGAGATTTTAGATCTGTTACTCAGGTGATTATACACTGATGAAAACATACTTATTGATATTATATTACATTTCTGTCATATTCTGTCAGTAGATCCTCATAAATCTGGACCTTTAAGTGGATTCATCAAGTTTGGTGTAAATATTTACACTTTATCTGACTAGATTCTGACACATGAGCCCGTCATGTCGATGTAAAGTGTAAATGATGACTCTCACTCTTCAGGCAGCTCGTGGCGGCTGAGATGCAGCAGGCTGGTGTTTCTGGAGCAGCTGGAGGCTGCAGACTCTGCCATCGACTCGTCTGCAGTGTTTCTATCCTCAGGTTCATCACTGAGCCCCATGTTGGGTCTCACAGCAGCAAACCACCTGAAGGACAGTCACAACACAAAGTTTTTCTTCTAAACACATAATACATGTTAGAAAAGAGTCACTGAAAACATAAAAACACTGTTCAGACAGAGAGACTGTTTAAGATTTGTGTGTTCAGGAGTTTTTGGGCGGATCTGAAACAATAAAACATATCTCAGTTTTATTTAATGTTGGTCAGTTGAACCTATGACAAGCTGCCATATCATGATTTCTGTTTTATGTGTGAAATCTTAATCTGCAAAGTGACTAAAATCTCAAACCAGAAATATGGAAATATTCAAGTAAAGGATCAACGTGACCTCATGGGTTGGTGGATAAGTAGGACACCATTTTTAAAGACATTTTGCTTGTCATGTCTTAGCTTTTTGCGTGTCGTCTAACACTGTTTTGTCTGGCGCATCTTTCTTTATTGATCCCAAACTGAGAAATTCTTTTTTAAAATATTACGTTAGTGAGGTAAATCACATGACAAAAGTAACGTTATGCAACTTAAAACTGCAAACAATGTTGACTTTTGGTTCCACACAGGACAAGAATCCCGGCCTCATGGGTTGAAGTCCTGTATATGTTTGACCCGTCCATCCACACATGTCCTCTGTACGTGGACAACTGGCATATCACCTGCATGCAGCTACAAAGTCTAAAGTTGTGTCTTTGAACGCAGATTGAAGAGAATCAGCTGCTAAAAACAGCTGTCCTACCTGATGTTTTCATTATTTATTTCAGTTTGTTCACACAGTTCAAAGTCAGTGTTGTTTCTCCTCAGAGGAGTTGATCTGTGTTCATAAACTGTCTACTAGTTGTTGTATGGGCACGCTCAGTAACTTTAAAAACATATTTTAAGTTTATTCAAAGAGCTTATTTTACAAATTTGAGACAAATAACAGGTCATGTAGACTGTCAGTTTGTAGTTTGGTGGATTTATAAAGACTCTCAGCAGGAACCTGCACATGCACGTCCTCTTACTGCTTCAGCAAACTGAGGCTCTGTGCTGATATGAAAACTAAGAGAGACACTAAAACTTCATATTTAAAGACTTCAGGGTGACTTCATGTGTTATTTCTGATATAAAGAATGTCTATGTGCTTATTTAAGCTTTTATTCCAGGAGAAAAATTATTGTTACCTGTTCCTCTTCACCTCCAAATACGGATCATTAATCAATGCAGATTTTTCAAAAACAGCCTTTCTCTTGTTGTTGAAGAAGAGAAAACTCCAGTTGAGAGTAGCTGCATGCAGACTGTTCTTTCTTTAAAACCAGTAGATTCAACACACACAGCAGATAAGAACCTCTCTGCTGAACTTTGGCCTCTAGTAGCTAAAAACAACATTCAGAGGAGATTTGTTTCCTTCTGGCTGGATGTCGTCACACGAATCAGAACATATTAACCAAGTGCAGCGAAATAAAGTCACAAAGGATTCAAGAAAGTCTCATGTTACATGGATACAGAGATTTAATTTGTTTCCTCCTTGTAATGACGCATTCTGATTAAAAAGTGGAAGAGGCACATTGTTGTTTACGGAACACATTTTGACAACATGCCAAATATGAGTCTGCAGGTGTTTAGAGGAAACTTTGAGTTCAGCTGTGAGGCCACATTAAACCTGTTCCACTGCCGAGACCGACACCAAAGTCACTTTAATCTGTCTCTGAGCTGTGTGTAGTGAGCGTGTGTGCAGAAGCAGAAAGCAGCCGCCCAAATACTGAGTTAGAGTCACAGATTGTACAGCAAATCCTATTTAAGGGGAAAGTTCACCCAAAAACGAAAATTCAGTCATTATCTACTCACACGCAAGTGAATGGTGACCAGTTTTCAAATGGAAAAAAAAGGCTGGAAAAAAACATAAAATGCCTCCATACACCATTTCATTTTTGGGCGAACTGTCCCTTTAATATATGACCTATGGTTGAGACAAGTTTTAATCCCTCCTCTGGTGTTGCTTCACTTAAGACAGCGTTTCCTCAGTTCCTGTTTCTGTTTTTCAAGAATTCTCTTTTTATTTTAGTTCTTTATTTCTTTATTTTATGTCTTAAATTTTGTTTGTATTAAAAGTGTCTGATTGATTGATTGATTGATTATAATTCTGAGTGGTCATTGAGCATAAAGTCTTAAATAAATGTGCATAAAGAAGTTTAGTGAGATCAGCTGTGAACAAACACTCTCCAGTGATAATAAATTACTAAATTATGCATCGATGCTCCTCATGCTTCTTGTTTTGACATATTCGATTAAAGCGTCAAAGATTAAAGCGGATTTTCTGTCTATTGTCATTTTAGTTTAGTGTTTCATTTACACAGTATTGTTCCAGTTAGTTTTTGTTTTTTTAAACCTAGTTTTAGTTTCTAGTTTAACTATAATATCGATGATCTGAACAGAATGAAGAACAACAGTCTCATCGACACCTACCTTCTGTCGTAGTTTGGACTCCAGCTTCTCCTCCGTCATCTCACAGTGAAATCACAGCGTCGCGTCCTCAGTATTTTGATCTTTTCTGCTCATCTGAAAAAAACTGGTTCTTTGCTACTTGATATTTTTTTGAACGGATGCCAGATGAGCTTTGTCCTTATGCAACACCTGCAGAAGGAAGAATGTCAATCTGACAACAGCCAAGTCTCCTCCTCCGATTAAACTCGAGGCACCACAGGGTTTAAAAAAAAAGAAACCAAGAGTCTGTCAGCCCTGCTGGAAAAATAACCAAATACCTTACAGGCACTGATGTGGAAACTTGAATACCTGCTTTATCTTATCAGGTGAGAACAGAAGGTCATTTCAAGGTAAATCAGGGTAAACACACAGGCAGAGTAAGTTAGTGAAGTAAGAGAAAACTTTTTTAAGCTTTCATTAATCATTAAATCTATAATGAGAAATAATGTAAATCATGTCAATATTTACATTTTATTTCACACGGTTCATTTTATTTGGACATTTTGTGTCAGAAGAACTCAAAAGAGGAACTGATGAAGTTCATTTAATTGTGTGAGAGGCTGATGCATCATGATCCATATATGTTACACTTAATTACACATTGTGCATAAGGCTCATGTTGATCCTGCAACACAGTGAATCACATCTTGAAGAGGAGTGTTCCTGAAAACGGTGAAAATGGGCAATATTTATTGATCAGTGTCCGTGAATGTTCTCATTCGTCCAGGTCATTGTAATCTCAGGGAAAGATTAAATCGAAAGCAACTGGACTTGTTTAAAAGTCTTTTCTGAAGACGTTTCACTTCTCATCCAAGAAGCTTCATCAGTTCATGCCTGTCAGACTAGTCAGAGCTAGTCTAACTAAATGGTGGGAACCCCAGGTATTTAACCTCTGTGGATGTGTTCAAATTCATGAGTGCTCCAATCAGTTATTAATCAGTGAGTCCAAAAAAGCCATTCGAAGCTGTTACTCACATTTGTCAATAACATAATAAAGGCAAAACGAGGTCCTGCAGTCACCTACTGTAGCAGGAACTACCACTGAAGCAGGTTTGACCACTTCACCAGGTGTATAAAAAATGTCTGTGGACAGATTTTGGCAGCGTGACAGTGTCACAATCACGCAAGATGTAACCACAAAACTTGTGACTGCATCTTGCATGATTGTTCCAGGTGTGTCATGGAGAAAAGGAAGGGCTTGTCAGAAAATGGGTGTGGCCCAACCCATGACTAGGAAAGTATCTGTATCTTGTTGTATCTTGTAACACACATTTCTCATCACATCAGCTTGTGGCCAGTGGACTAAACATCCCTGAGAAATATCAGCAGGACTAGTCCACTCTGCAGGGAATGCCAGCTGGAAAATCAGTTTTGCACAAATGAAGTAGAAATCGAGCTCCCGGGGTGTTGTTTTCCTGATATAAAGCTCTGTTCCTAAATTGTAATGTAGAACCTGACACTCTTTTGGGCTTGTGAGGTGGCTGGATTTGCGAGATCACACAAGAATCCATCTTGCCAGGCTTCGAGTTACATGTTTGTGTCTGCACTGAGTGGTGAAAGTGGTGCAGCCAATCAGGAGGGACCACTGGCAGCTATAGGTGTAGTTTCAGGTGTGATGACAGCAAGCAGCGTCCATAGAAACGACTCGTCTCGAACAAACAATGGCGACTGAAGAGGTAGATACTGTGATAGCATCAGTTAGCAGAACCGGAGAACCAAGAACGACACTGAAGGCTTTTTTAGATGGAAAAGATGTTTTCACTCTTTTCCTGATTGGCTTCAGCAAGAGTTTGATCTGATTGGTTGACGTAAGCCCATGTAAGATGTGACAGACAGGTGTTTTTTGAAAGTCCTTGCCCTTTTCCAAACAGTTTCCCAGATGGTTGTGTGTAACAAACTACCTGGTGTGTCAGGTTATGGGATTCCTGGGAGTCATTTTCACTATTAATCACAGGCCGGGGCTGGAAAAAAGTAAACAGGAGCAGGAATCATAATGACAACAGGTCCAATTTTAAACAAAAGTTTGTAATGTCGTGTGTGGACTGTGGATTTGATGCGACAGGAATCGTTCTTCTGGGATATTCTGGGAGCATTTTTGTGGGATTGGGACGTGACAGGCGTGAAAATCCACTCCAGTGTCGCCCTCTATTGTAGAGCTAAAATCCACACTGGTGTCTTTATGTATCTGTTCATCAGTTTGCATATTTTTACACGTCATGAGTCAAATGTCTCTAAATTATATTCTAAATCAGATTAGGGTCATATAGTACTTTACAACTTCCATCAATCAAATTCACCAAGTTTTCAGGTGTAATCAATGTCAACAAGGAAGAATACAAGCACATCAACTGGTACATCCAGTAATTCTTAATCATATTATGTTTTATACATTATCTGATCATGTTGTTGGTATGAGATCAACATGAAAACAGCTGCTTGACTGGAACGTTCATATTGCAATGAAAACTGTTTAAGTGCTGTTTTTAAGTCTTGTTACAACTGAAAAATCTCTGACTAAAAAGGGTAAAAAGTGAAAAATGGCGATTCTCCCAGCTGCATATTCATGTAATAATGTAGTCATGACTGCTGAGTACTCGTGGGTCAGAACGTGGGCCGTTGTTCAACACTTTATTAAAATACTTTCCTCGCATTTTTCAACATGAGATATCTGATACTGAGCTGTTTATCATTCTCTTACAATGTTTCCTCTCATGGAACAGATAAGCAGGTTGTCACGTGACCAGACAACCTTCCTCACCTGATAAACTGACAGCAAATTCACCTGTGAAAGAGCCTGACAACCCTCCTGATCTCCTCAGGAGATTCCTGTTTTTCATCGCCCTCTTTCAGGGGTCCCAATGCTCCCATATTTCCAGAGCTGGTCGGCCCTGTATGGACACTACGCAAGTTGCGAAGGGCCCCGTGAAGTACGCAAGGGCCCCACCTCTCCTCCGTGCCAAAGTGGGTGTCAGTGTTTACAACTTCGATGAGAGGACGACGCAGAACAAGTTTGATAGCAGCACTTAAAATTAAGGTTGATGTGATATTTTGTATGATGCACCTCCTCCTGCCTAACAGACTGAAGTCCGGACCACAGAGACGTTTTTCACATCAGTTTAGATTGGTGTTCACTGCACACAGATATTTCAACCACTCACATTAACCAGTTTGGAGGGAAACAGTGGAAATGGTGACATCTGCTGACAGAAAGCTTCGACAGCAGGAGCTACAGAACATGAACAGCTGTGATTCAAACTGTTCCAACACTGGTTTGTGTGGTAAAAAGCTCCACAGGTTGACTTTACGTGTCTATAATGTGAAAATTAATAGAGTCACACATAAAACTATAATAAAGTAAATATTCTTTGGCCTCAAAAATGTGATTTGTTTTCTAGCAAAAAACAAGACAGTATTATTTTCCTTTGTGCTCTTCTAATTGTTTTATAGACATAATAAATGAATATAAAGTCTAAAATCTGCATATCAAAGAGTTCTGATATTTTTCATCATATACAATATGAATTATTAAGCTGCTGAATCAGACACTGTGAGATACAGTAAGATAAGATAAAACTTTATTGATTCCAAAGGACATTCTTGTGCCAAAGACTGATTAAAAGTTACAACATAAGAATAAACACAGTAGAGTAATAAAGTGTATAAGGAATAAATGCTAACATGAGCGCCTAAGAGAATAACAATATGAGTAACTGATGGTGCTGAAATCTGATTGGCCAGTCCGTTATCCTGAAGTATGATTGGCTATCAGCCCTGTGAGGAGCAGGACCTTAGTTTGAACCAACTGTTTGACATGTGGTTTTGAATTTACACTATTTTCTTTGGTGTGTAAGAGTCACCTCCACCTGTTGTGATTCCTCTGTCAGTCACTGCTGGATGAAGCTCTCCTCTCCACTCCACCTCCCAGTAACACGGCCCAGTCAGAGCCTCTCCACACACAAGCTGCTGCTGCTGCTGCTGCTGCTGCTTCACCCTCTCTGGATCATCAGGACACAGCTGATCCTCTCAACACAAACTCCTTCATCATCACTCTGACAGTGATCACAGCTTCCATCTGATGAGAGAAGAAGACAGAGAACAGAGGTGATAAATCAGTGTTTACAGAGACTCCCTTCATCAGCTGTCAGTCAGTGAAGCAGCACATCCAGTATAAAGACCAGCAGGGACTTCAGTCCTGTTCAGAACAGAAGTGGAGCAGCTGTGGAGCGTAGCTGCTTCCTTTCAGCTCTCATGTTGACGTGTTGGACTGAAGCTCACAGACCTGCAGACAGTGGCAGCTGGTCAATAGGGGGCGCTAGGGCGTCACCCCACCTCTCCCCACATCCTAAAACTTCAGTGAAGTAGACTTAATTACTTTAAAATATATACTGTATATTTCTTTAAATGAACAACATAAATATTGTGTAGTTAGTGAGTAAAATGTATAATCTGCACTTAAATGTGTTGTTAAAAATGTTTTATGATGTCCAAAGTTATGGTCACGTGTTTCCGGCTTGGAGCGCAATTTTTTTGCCCATTTACTCTCGCTATAATTTGTACATGCGCAGCTCGATCCTCTCAATCCAAGAGATAGGAGCTTGTTGGGGCGCACAGAACCTGCGCCCTCAGCATTCATCTGAATGCAGCTGCTTTACACATCTGTCTTTCTGTCCAATCCTGAAGCCTGTCACCATTCTCCTCTCACAGCTTCACTGATGAAAGCAGGAAATACTGGATCTTTGCTTTGACACTAATTGTGTTTAATACAATACTGCTGAAACCAGCAGGGACTGACTCCAACTTTCTACTGACCTCAGAGTCTTCAGAGCAAAGTGTGGACTCTCCACAAGATCAGACAGCAGCTTCACATCTGAATCCTGCAGGTTGTTTCCCCACAGCTCCAGCTCTCTCAGATGGGAGGGGTTGGACTTCAGAACTGAGACCAGAGAAGCACAGCTGATCTCTGACAAACTGCACCTACTCAATCTGAATAAAGAATAAATGATGTCAGACAGATTTAGAAAATGTTCCTGTTTGAAATCATTCAGTGTTTAATAATCTGTTCAGAGTTTAGGAAGGTTTAAAACTTAAAAGTATAGAAATCGCAAAATTTAGGAAAATGAGCCAAAGAACAATTTTTTTTTAGTAAAAGGGGAGTCATAAAACCAAAACACCTTCAGTTTAAAGTATTCAGTCAGTGTAAGCATCATATGGCTTCATAAAAGTTTTGGAAAAACCAAAAAGGTGTTATTCTCTAATACTTTAAATGACTATTTAAAAGTTAAAAGGCAAGGCAATTTTATTTGTATAGCACCATTCATACACAAGGCAATTCAAGGTGCTTTACAAGAACTTAGAAATACATTAAAATAAAACATAAAAATTTCAGATCATTAAAGACATAGGCTAAAAGCAAGATAATAAATACAAAAATGCATTTAGAAAGCAAACATAAAGCAAAAGCAACAGCTGACAAATATAAAAACAATGAGCCTGCACACTGAGCTGCAGTAAACAGTGTTTTTAGCCCTGATTTAAATGAGCTGACAGTTTCAGCTGACCTCAGATATTCTGGAAGTTTGTTCCACAGATGAGGAGCATAGAAACTAAAGGCTGCTTCACCTTGTTTGGTTTTGATCCTGGGAACACTGAGTAAACCTGTTCCAGATAATCTGAGGCGTCTGGGTGCTTCATAATGTACAAGTAAATCAGAGATGTATTTAGGCCCGAGACCATTTAGTGCTTTATAGACAAGAAACAAGATTTTAAAGTCTATCCTTTGACACACAGGAAGCCAGTGCAGTGACTTAAGCACTGGTGTAATGTGTAAAAAGACATGATTTGTATGAGAGCCACTTAAGCATATCTAATTTTTTGGCAAATTGGAAGTTTGTGTGTCTGTGTTTGTGTTATTTTCTTTTATTCGGTTTAAATTGTTAGATTACATTTATTGCTGTAGTTATGTCAGGTGACCAGGTAATAATGCTGTGTGCAGGTTTGGTGTGCATGAACAGGAAGTCTTAAACAGGATTATGGTGACTGGAAATCTGCCAAAGTTTGGATCACTATAAATTTTTGACTGTGTTATTTGAAGATGTACTGGATATATGCAAGACAAGGTTATGGTATTTGGAAATCAGTAGCAGTTTGGATTGCTATAAGTTTTTTGTACTGTATAAATCCAGTACAGATGTACTGGATATATGCACCATAGGAGTGATAAATAGCATCAAGTTGGTAATGGACCAGGCTGGAACGTAAGTTGGATCACCTGCTGTGATGCTGTAATCAATATCCAATAAACCTTTGTTCAAGTTTACCTGCCTCGTTAAGTGTAGATACATTGGGGTTTTGCAAGAAGGAATTTAATTAAGTTGACCACGAGTCAAAACAAGATACTCTGCTGATTAAATGGTCTTGGAACTTGGAGCATGGTAAAACTGCCGCTAAAATGTGCAATATAGGGTAAAAATGATATTTTTAAGAGGTTCAGAGTGAATTATCTGCTGTAAATATTTCTTGTTCTATGAAGGTTTAACATGTGCAGCTCAACATTGCTCTGCCACAGTCAATTAACTAAACCACTGAAGAAGAAAATGGATTTTGGCATTAAGATAAGCAGTGTGGATCAGTATAATATCAGCCTTCTGTCTGCAGTTTAGTGTCAGCACAACTTTCACATCATATTAATCTCATCGCAGAAGTAAAAAAAATGGTGTCTGACCCCAGTTTCTCCAGTCTACAGTGTGGACTCTCCAGAAAATCACACAGCAGCTTCACTCCTGAATCCTGCAGCTTGTTGTTACTCAACCACAGCACTCTCAGGTGGGAGGGGTTGGACTTCAGAGCTGAGACCAGAGAAGCACAGCTGATCTCTGACAAACTGCAGCCCCTCAATCTGAATAAAGGACAAATTATGTAACTTTAGAAGACAATGTTCCTGCTTGAAACTTTAATAATCTGTTCAGAGCTGAAGGTTTAGAATGTACAAGTTTAGAAAATGGAAACTCCAAACACCTGAACCCAACAGGATGCAGGTTCAAAACTGTAAAATACAAAAAGTGAAACAGAGCTCTCATTAATATTAATGACAACGTGCTGCTACTTCAATAAAGATGTTGTGACTTCACATCTTAAACTCTGTCAGCTCCACCAGTGGCTCCATCTATACAAACTCATGTTGTGCAGCCAAACAGAAATACAAACTCACAGCAATTATTTTAGATTTGACTCAAGATCCCAAAGTTTCCAAAGATGTGAAATATGTCAGGAGGAATTTGGGGGGAATGGAAACAAAAAAACATCTGAAATATTTCTTTATGGAATAATGGAGTCATAAAATCAAAGAAGCTCAACTTCAAATTATTCAGTCAGTACAACTATCATTTCTTCATGGCAACAGCAGCACATGCAGATGCTGTAGCTTGTAACTTGATTTTACATGTTTATTCTAATCAGTTATTTTTCAGCTTAAGTGCTGAAACACCTATTACCTATGTGAGAAATTCACTCACAGATACTGGAAAATGAAGCATGGGGATTTGGATTAAAGAGGACCTTAAGATGATCAACAATACACACAGCGTCTTTCAACCACCAGCCAGATTATCTAGACCAATCACCACCACAGGTTGTGTGACCACCCCAGGAGGAGAGACAGAGCCATACTAACCCAGCCTGGACTTAAAGGGAAAGTTTTGCATTTTTTAATGTGGATGTCTGGTTGATGGTAAATGTAGTCAATTGCAGCCATAAATTCCTGTGTGCTTATTAACTACTAAGTTGAATGATTTACAGAAGTGGTGAAGAGCTAATTCAACATCTGAGATTTTAGCAGTGTTGTGAATATCACTTGTCAGAAGATCATTCAAAAAAGTTTGCCCATCAAAATTTTTTAAATTCCTTCTGGAAACCATATGGGGACATTGTTTTCTTATTCTGGTACTTCTGATGCAAGCTACTGGACAATGGTCGCTAAAACCAAGTTCAAAAACTCCTGAGTCAGAATTTTTTTCTTTTCTGTTCGATAAGATTAAGTCAAGAAGAGATGACTTAGAGTGGTCCTTTAAATTTGGCCTAGTAGGGGCAGTAATTATCTGAGAAAGATTAAAATTACCACAAACCTCTTTTAAAAACTGGGAGGCCGAACTCAACCAGTTTAGGTTAAAATCACCTCGAACAATCAGTTCTGACTCTGTAAAAGGAGCTAAAAGATCAGCTATCTCATTGATAGCAGAGGAAGGGCGCAGCAGGCGGTCTGTAAATTCCAACCACAATAATAGAATTATTTTGTGCTACAGACACTTTGACTGCCAAGAACTCCTCCTCTAGTGTTTCTGTCTAATCTGAACAGGTTATAATCATCCAAGGCTACCTCAGAGTCACTTACAGTGCATTTTAACCAAGTTTCAGATAAAACCACAATATCAGGATCTGTATGTTCCATTAAAATTTTCAGCTGATCCAGCTTCGCATGCTGAGTAATGCTCCTAATATTTAAGTGAATTAAATCCAGCCCTCTCCTATTCTTAAAATCCAAAGGAGTGAGGGTCGGATGCGGAACAGATTCAGACTTTAGAGATGCACTGAGGTCAGACTTTAAAGCCTGTGAAGCTAAGGAAGGCCTTGATGCACATACCAGTACAGGGGAGTGTATTGGTCTTGAAACCACCTGACCACAAGGGGGAGCTGATGAGCCAATACCTGACTGAGATGATGACAGTGGAACAGAGAAGAAGTCGGTCAGCGGTTTGTGACCGGAAATGACCTGTGACGAGCACACCTGGTCATCTGAGCATGTAGCTCAGCATGACATGCTCCTGCATGACTGCAGGAGCATTAAAACTGAATAAAATATGTTTTATCAGCACAACTTTCACATCATATTAATCTCAGCACAGAAGTAAAAAATGGTGTCTGACCCCAGTTTCTCCAGTTGACAGTGTGGACTCTCCAGAAAATCACACAGCAGCTTCACTCCTGAATCCTGCAGCTTGTTGAAGCTCAGCCACAGCACTCTCAGATGGGAGGGGTTGGACTTCAGAGCTGAGGCCAGAGAAGCACAGCTGATCTCTGACAAACTGCAGCCCTTCAATCTGAATGAAGGACAAATTATGTAACTTTAGAAGACAATGTTCCTGCTTGAAACTTTAATAATCTGTTCAGAGCTGAAGGTTTAGAATGTACAAGTTTAGAAAATGGAAACTCCAAACACCTGAACCCAACAGGATGCAGGTTCAAAACTGTAAAATACAAAAAGTGAAACAGAGCTCTCATTAATATTAATGACAACGTGCTGTTACTTCAATAAAGATGTTGTGACTTCACATCTTAAACTCTGTCAGCTCCACCAGTGGCTCCATCTATACAAACTCATGTTGTGCAGCCAAACAGAAATACAAACTCACAGCAATTATTTTAGATTTGACTCAAGATCCCAAAGTTTCCAAAGATGTGAAATATGTCAGGAGGAATTTTGGGGGAATGGAAACAAAAAAACATCTGAAATATTTCTTTATGGAATAATGGAGTCATAAAATCAAAGAAGCTCAACGTCAAATTATTCAGTCAGTACGAGTATCATTTCTTCATGGCAACAGCAGCACATGCAGATGCTGTAGCTTGTAACTTGATTTTACATGTTTATTCTAATCTGTTATTTTCAGCTTAATTGCTGAAACACGTAACATCTATAACAGAAATACACCCACAGACACTGGAAAAGGAAACGTGGGAATTTGGATTAAAGAGGAGCAGACCTTAAGATGATCAACAATGCACACAGCGCCCCAGGAGGAGAGACAGAGCCATGCTAACCCAGCCTGGACTTAAAGGGAAAGTTTTGCATTTTGCATCTGAATGTCTAGTCACTGTGGATGGTCAATGTAATGAGTCAGTCAATGGACTAAACCACTGAAAAGAAAATGGATTTTGGCATTAAGATACTCAGTGTGGATCAGTATAATATCAGCCTTCTGTCTGCAGTTTAGTGTCACCATAACTTTCACATCATATTAATCTCAGCACTGAAGTAAGAAAATGGTGTCTGACCCCAGTTTCTCCAGCTGACAGTGTGGACTCTCCAGAAAATCACACAGCAGCTTCACTCCTGAATCCTGCAGCTTGTTGAAGCTCAGCCAGAGCACTCTCAGATGGGAGGGGTTGGACTTCAGAGCTGAGACCAGAGAAGCACAGCTGATCTCTGACAAACTGCAGTCACACAATCTGAATAAAGAACAAATGATGTACCTTTAAAAGACAATGTTCCTGCTTGAAATCATTCAGTGTTTAATAATCTGTTCAGAGCTGAAGAAAGTTTAAAATGTACAAGTTTAGAAAATGGAAACTCCAAACACCTGAACCCAACAGGATGTAGGTTCAAAACTGTAAAATACAAAAAGTGAAACGGAGCTCTCATTAATATTAATGGAAACATGCTGCTACTTCAATAAAGATGAAGTGACTTCACCTCATAAACTGTGTCAGCTCCACCAGTGGCTCCATCAATACAAACTCATGTTGTGCAGCCAAAAACAAATAAAAACTCACAGAAATTAATTCAAGATTTGTCTCAAGATCCCAAAGTTTCCAAAGATGTGAAATATGTCAGGAGGAATTTTGGGGGAATGTGAACAAAAGACATCTGCAAAATTTCTTTTAGGAATAGTAGAGTCGTAAAATCAAAGCAGCTTAAGTTTAAATTATTCAGTCAGTACAAGCATCATATCTCCACGGTAACAGCAGCACATGTTTTTAACCACGTGTATTACTCCACGTTACAGGTGTCCTAATAACCGTTACATTAACGTTACAATGACTAACTAGTAAAGACAGGAACAAAAGGTGGCATCTTGTACCGTAATGATTAAGGGCTTATTACTGTGGGATCAATATTAGGGATGGGTAATGTTAGGATATTTCAGTATTACTACCCTTACTGATACTGTTTATTGAATTTTAATGCTACTCTTATCAGTTCTTTTTAATGACTAAATAATGGCTCTTTAAAAACAACACAATATTTGGGAAAATAATAAATTTAGAATAAAATTATAATTGACTATTTTTATAACTATGTGTACAGTGATATGTACAGCATGTAAGTCACAATATAAACTCATTAATATCTCACTGAAAACATATCTAAAATTTCAATAAAATAAATCATATTAAGGAAAGGAGGTGACAGATTGCTCTGTATACTCATAAATCATATTCCTGACATAAAAACACTGAGTGAAGTTTATAAACACAGACATCAGTCAGGATTTCTGTCCTCCTCCTCTGCTGCTGATGTGATTCAGGTACCGCTGGCAGAGAGAAGAGGGGCTGCTTTGTGTCTGCTACTTATTTTAACTTTTGTCAAATTGTTGTAAACTTGCTGCTGGCTAATTAAGATAAACAGTTCAGACTACATACAGATAGCTTTTATCTTAACTTGTTTGTAAGAATTAGCTATTGGCCAAAGTAGATTTCTCTTGTTACATGAGGGTTTTAAACGTGCAGCTCAACATTGCTCTGCCACAATCAATGCTCTAAAATACTGGAGAAGAAAATAGACTTTAGCATTTATATTAAAATATTGTAAAATGTTAGCCTTTGGTCTGTAGTTTAGTGTCACCACAACTTTCACATCATATTAAGCTCAGCACAAAAGTGAAAAAATGGTGTCTGACCCCAGAGTCTCTAGCCTACAGTGTGGACTCTCCAGAAAATCACACAGCAGCTTCACTCCTGAATCCTGCAGCTTGTTTCCACTCAGCTCCAGCTCTCTCAGATGGGAGGGGTTGGACTTCAGAGCTGAGACCAGAGAAGAACAGCTGATCTCTGACAGACTGCACCAACTAAATCTGAATAAAGAATAAAAGATGTAGATAAAAAATGTACTTAGAACATTACTATGTCCTAATCAGTGAGCTTTTCCCTAAAATGTGCACAGTGACTTTGTCATTGGGCTATTGTGGTTCATCTTAATGTCAGCCTTCTACACACAACAACAGGCTGAGGCAATATTACTCTGTAAAACTTCATGGGAAAAAGGCAAGCAAAAATAAACTTTTGTTCTTACTTACAAATACAGATAAACAGATGGCTCACATGCATTCCCCAGTGACAGCACTCAGTGAACAATTTGTTGATGCTCAAAGTCTGTGAGTATGAGTGAGGCTGAGAGCCACTGAGGACAATATAGCAGATTCTGATTAGAAAATAAAAGCAGGCAGTCCAATCTGCTTATGTCGGATGGCCTGGAGGATGCGGAAAAGATTTACACAGTGGCATTTGGGCTGGGACATACAGGAGGATTTCCCTTTGCAAATGAAATTGATCACATCTCCACAACAAACACGACTTAAAGAACAATAGTGAAAAGACTATAGACAAGAAAAGTGATGAAATGTGCACAGTAGTGATGACAAATTGTTTTCAACAGAAGAAGGATCTCTAAAAAACATGGAAAGGATATTGTGAAGGGCCACGACATAAATAATGAAGGATCTCCTTTTAAATGTCACTTTTCTTAAAGGAGGAGGCTTGTCAGTACCACCTAGCTGCAGGGCTGCTAGGCTGTGGTTATGCTAACCTTGGTTGTTAAAAATTAAACAAACAAAACAACAACTGGTGTGAGATTTAACAGTGAAAATGCCCCCAGAAAGAACATTGTAAAAAGCTGAAGCAATTCCAGACTCAAGCAGTTGTTGATCACTTGTGGCCCCTAGTGGCAAGAGGAGTGAGGACTCAGCAGTCAATAGCAGATCAGTAAAAAATCAGAATTGCCACCTTGTGGCTGTAAACCTCCACCTACCAGTCATGTTGCAGGTTACATCCATGTGTGTAAAATATGTAGTGACAAGTCACTGGCATTTTGGTGGCCTGCCGGATGGTCTGATTTTTTGTAGCACATGCAACATATATGTTGCTGTACAGCCCTGAGTATTTCCAGTATGTAGCATTGTGCATGGTATTGTGCAAATTGTATTCTTTTCAAACTCTCTACAGATCTTATTTTAAATTATCAAGCACTGAGGTAAAAAAAAAAAAAGCTTTACCTGTATGACACCTTGCAGACACCCTGCATTCAGTGATAACATACTGCTAATGTTGTGATAAATGCTGCTGTAATAAAACTCCTAAAAGGAGAATAAATGTGTTGACTTATAGTGTGTATATTTAATGAACTACACCAATAATCTGCACTAATTTGTAATGTTCATCACATCTGGACTTACTGAGCCTTTCTGCAGTTCCTCACAGCTGGAATCAGTCTCAGTCGTCCCTGGTCTGATGTGTTGTACTTCTTCAGGTCCAACTCATCCAGAACCTCCTCTGACATCTGCAGCATGTAGGCCAGAGCTGAGCAGTGGATCTCAGAGAGTTTCTTCTTTGATCTGTTCTCTGACTTCAGGAACTCTTGGATCTCCTGATGTACTGAGCGGTCGTTCATCTCCATCAGACAGTGGAAGATGTTGATGCTTCTGTCAGGAGAGATTTCATCACTGTTCATCTTCTTTAGGTTGTTGATGGCTCTCTGGATGATTTCTGGACTGTTGTCTGTCCGACCCAGCAGGCCTCCTAAGAGTCTCTGGTTGGACTCCAGAGAGAGGCCATGAAGGAAGCGGACAAACAGGTCCAGGTGACCATTTTTACTATCAAGGGATTTCTCCATGGCTCTCTTCAAGAAGACGTCCAGGGATGGAACACGGCTACCATCATTTACAACATACTTAAAAATCCATTCAAGAAAAGACTTTGGTTTTACAAAAGCCTCCAGTACCTGTGTGTTCCTGTTGGTGTAACAGTGGAACATGTAGACTGCAGCCAGAAACTCCTGAACGCTCAGATGAACAAAGCAGTAGACTGTTTTCTGGAAGATCACACTCTCTCTTTTGAAGATCTCTGTACAAACTCCTGAGTACACCGAGGCCTCTGTGACATCCAGACCACACCGCTCCAGGTCTTCTTGGTAGAACATGATGTTTCCTTCCTCCAGATGTTCAAACGCCAGCCTCCCCAGCTTCAGAAGAACTTCCCTGTCAGCCTCCGTCAGCTCCTGTGGACTCGTCTCATGTCCCTCATGGTACTTGTTCTTCTTCCTCTTTGTCTGAACCAGCAGGAAGTGTGAGTACAGGTCAGTCAGGGTCTTGGGCAGCTCTCCTCTCTGCTCTGTAGTCAACATGTGCTCCAGAACTGTAGCAGTGATCCAGCAGAAGACTGGGATCAGACACATGATGTGGAGGCTCCTGGATGTCTTGATGTGTGAGATCATTCTGCTGGACAGATCTTCATCACTGGACCTCCTCCTGAAGTACTCCTCCTTCTGGGCATCAGCGAAGCCTCGTACTTCTGTTACCCTGTCAACACATGAAGGAGGGATCTGATTGGCTGCTGCAGGTCTGGAAGTTATCCAGATGAGAGCTGAGGGAAGCAGATTCCCCTTGATGAGGTTTGTCAGCAGCACGTTGACTGATGACTTCTGTGTGACATCAGACACAACCTGACTGTTGTTGAAATCCAGTGAAAGTCTGCTTTCATCCAGGCCGTCAAAGATGAACAGAAGTTTACAGACAGCAAGCTTCTCTGCTGTGACCTTCTGTAATGTTGGATGGAAAACATGGAGCAGCCTGAGAAGACTGTACTGCTCATCTTTGATCAAGTTCAGCTCCCTGAACGAAAGCAGAATCAGCAGACTGACATCTTGGTTTTCCAAACCCTCTGCCCAGTCCAGAGTGAACTTCTGCACTGAGAAGGTTTTTCCAACACCAGCGACGCCGTTGGTCAGAACCACTCTGATGTGTCTCTGTTGGTCAGGTGAGGCTTTAAAGATGTCCTGGCACTTGATTGGAGTCTCATGGAGGGTCTCCTTCTTGGAAGCTGTCTCCAGCTGTCTCACCTCATGTTGGGTATTAACCTCTTCACTCTGTCCCTCTGTGATGTAGAGCTCAGTGTAGATCCTGTTGAGGAGGGTTTTACTTCCTGTTCCATCAGTTCCTTCAGTCACACGCTCACATCTCGTCTTCAGACTGATCTTATGTTCATCTAAAACCTCCTGCAGACCACCATCTGCTGAAAGAGAGGGAAAATATTGATAAATATTGATGATGTTGTTAAGGTAAGTTCATAACACAATAAATGTCCCTGTAATAAATTGGAATGTTTTCAGACATGACAACATCAGCAAACAGATATACCATCTTACTTTGTTCAATGCTGGTCTGACTGTCTGTCTGCAGTCTTGCTCTTGTTCTGGATCTTTCTCCACAGGAGGGGCAATCAGTCCTATGTCAGTATTGCATAGGTGAAGAAATAAAGATAAATAATAATTACCTGCTGACAAGGGTGACAGAGGAGTTCTTATAAAGGAAAAAAAGATACTGCAAACATAAGTAAGGTTTCTTCTAAGTCTGGGTCCCAACTGAACTGCAAATCAGTAGCAATTTTTAATAGACAAACACACAAACAGGACCACAAAACATAACCTCAGTGGCAGGTACATTTGCAAGAGTACAGGACAAACCTCATTTCAACATGACTTGTCCAACAGCAATTTTTTGCAAAAGAATTTTGAACATGCAAAACAATTTAAGAGTAGTTCTGTTGAGAAAGTTTCCCCAAGGTTCTGTTGGTCTCATGGGCCCAAGAGGCACTGGCAAATGTGCTGAAGAATTCACAGAATTAAAAAAAAGGTACAATTAAAATCCATGGTTTTAAAGCATGACACCAATCAAGACACGTCATCAGGTAGAGACAACATGTTCCCTAACTAATGTTCCTTCAGATGCAGTGAAACAGAATGGATCAATTTTTGGAAGGTGGTCCTCAGAAACCTGTTAACATCAGAAGTTACAAAAAGTGGACAACTCCTGGTTTAAATGATAGTCCTCATTAATGCAGCTTTTTCCTAAAATACCAACATTAAAGCAGAACACAAATCCCACATTTGTGTATCTCATCTATCTGTAAAATACTCACACACTCTCCTGTCAGGTTTGTGAAAGCAGGCAGAATAAATTTCTTTGTCAGTTTGGCAGCATTTTTCAGACTGCATCTTTGAGCTCCCCATCCTGATATTCTGTGATAGTTCATTCTTGACTGTAACACAGATCATTTGATCTGTTTTCAGTAGCGATATCAGGATGCTTTCAGCTCATTTTCATTTATCAGGAATTTATTTGTTCCATAGCTGCAAAACAAGCTGCATGAGTCATCATAAACTCAGTCCCTCCCGGAAGTTGTGATGTTGCGATCCCAACAATTTATGCAATTTCAACCAATCTCCACAAATTCTCTCTGACCTTGCAATTTTGTTCAAACTCTATTTTTCCGCAAATTTGACCAATCCTCATAGTTACCCATAAGGTCAACTAGTCATAGCATACATGTATGTCTCATTGAACCATCTCAATGTTTTGTTTTATCATTCTTTTTTCTTTTCTATTCTATTCTTTTTTTTTTTTTTTTTGATAATGATAATAATTGATAATAAAATAACACATTTGTCAGTGAAATCCTGGAGGGACTGATAAAATCCTGAAGGATAAACTGGTGGTGCTCAAAGCACCAAAAAAATACATAAAATAAAATCCAATGTCATGATATGTGTGAAAGACTGTTAAATTATAAATATAAACGTATTATTTACTGTACTGATCATTACTGATTGTCTGGTGGTTATAAAGTAACTGGTAGTTCTCTTACTGTGTGTCTGAGGGTCCAGGTTCATTACTGAAGTCTGGAGGTATTTCATTAGACCAGTCACTCTTCATGGACAGACAGCTGGACACTGGGGCCTCTGCTCTGTCCTCGTCTTCCTCCACACAGTCAATCATCTTCAGTGGATGTTGAGGCAAATGTGTAGAGAACAAAAGCTGTACAACATGAAGACGAGGAAGACAAACAGGTGAAACAAGACGCAGAAGCATGTAAAATCTCATCATCAATGCATAATTCAAAGTGGCCTGAAGCATGACTGTACCACAGCGGTTGACACAACAATCTGGCGAAGACTGGAGAGGAGAGCTGGTGTTTTATACTGAAGGGTTGATTACTGGATAGTTTTCAGGTGAGCAGGTGAGTTGAATAAACATAATCAGGAACACAGTAGAGTGAGGGAGGTGCCACACCCACGACATAGACACACAGAGAGACAGACAGTGGGAGGGGAAACAGAGGACAAAGAAAAACACAGCAAAAACTAGTGACACGGCCATGGCTGTATAGTGATCCTGACAGATGGTGTTCATCATGTCCACTTCCAGACAACAATAGTGGGATTTCTATTTCATCCACTTCATCATCAACCAAAACCACTAATGCTTCTTCATCATATCCAACTGTTCAGCTTCAGACTCTCTTTTTGATTCCTCCAACAACTGTAATCTGCTCCTCTTGTCTACGATGGAAACAAGGAGCAGCTCCTCACAAACAAGCCTTATAACACTTATTGTTTAATCTGACACAGTGACCATTTTAACACACAAAACTGAAAATTGTCTAACACTGACTGTCAGCTCAGAGCACAAGAATCACATGACTCATGAGGAAGTCTGTTTACACCAAAGACTGAGAAAACAGGAAGTCACACAACCCCTCAGTATTCAGTATAAATGACCCAGTCAGCACTGCACATGATCAGTTTTTTAACATTCAGTCAGTCACTGTATTCACAGATGAATCAGAAACTTGGACAGTAAAATAATAATAATAATGTTGTATTAACACTCACCCTGCCTCAGCCCTCCCTTTCATTTTTCTGCTCTGCTCTGTCGACTCAAAATGGAGTCTGAACTCAGACTGACAAAACAAGTTTTATTGTTCCCTCCCTGGTTTCATGTCCAGAGCCTGTACCCCCGTACCATCTGGGAAATTTTGCTCCTCCCCTTGACATTTACTGCAAATCACGTTTATGATGTTAACCTGCATGTCCTATTCTTAAACGTCCACCCTGTTAGGCTGAAGTACAAAGAATTAAACTATATTTTGAAGAAATCTTCAAACATGTTTGATATAAATATACTAAAGTGCTGTTTAGTGTGAAGAGTGAGCTAAATAAAATTTGTATCCTCAAATAAGCAATGACTCATTTGGTTTAAAAATTTCCATCCTGTAAGGTTTCAGTATATAAACCTGACAGGATGGAAAATCTATCATAAAAAGTAAGGAAATGCATGTAAATATATAAAATTGTAATTTCAAATGTTCATTTTATTTACAGTCATGTGATGCAAGTTTTACCAGCTAATATTGTTTTGTTGAGATTTATTTTTCTTCTTTAGATAAACTTGAATCCTTGAGTTTTACAAACCACCAGTAAATGATATTTCAAAAATTGAATAAAGTCACCGAAGTTAAAATGATTAATGGTTAATAATTTAATATTTTCAATTGCAACCATTTAATTTTCAAGCACTCTAAATAATGATAAATCAGAGTCACAGCTCTCTGTGAACAAGTACAATTTTTGGGAGTTTCAAAAGTTTATCTTAAGAAGAAAAGCAAATGATCAGTGTGTTTGGGGGGGTGTGGGTCAGCTGGAACAGTTGGAGCACTTTTATTATAATGGAGAAACATTGGTTTATATTTGCTAATGTGTTTAATGTTTAGTATGTTCAGAATGGATTTGTTATGTATTCTCAATAAATGCTAAATGTATTGAGAGTTACAGTACAAACTAGAATTAAATAATAAATCATAAGGTTGGTTGTGCCAAACAAAATAAATAAATAGAACAAAACTAGGCCTAAGTCACTTCTCTCTCCCAAAGAAAACACAAACAAAAGACCTAACTACCTAGTCTAAAAAAGAGCTTCACCAAAAAATACAAGGGTGGCCCCAACCAATAAACCTAGTGTTTCTAGACAGAAAAGAACAACTACATGTGTGAAAGAAAATGTACAGGGTACCCCAAACTCACTTACTGTCCTCAATCTCCCACCACAAACCTTCTTACAACACAAAGGCCAGTCTAAACAAGGCCACAGACGGCAGCAGGCAGGGTCAGAGCAGCAGAGACAGAGACTTGAACTTCTCAGGCTGCTCCTTCTTATTGACTGCTCTGACCCCCGATTGGAGAGCTCCAAGCTTAAAAGCACCAATGAGGAGCCTGTCCATGTCTTCACAGGTGAATCCACATGAAGCCATTATCACCTGAAGACAAAAGAGGGGAGGGGGGAGAGAAAAGACAGACAGGAGGGGAAACAACAGGCTCTTATCCTGCCTGGCATGTAACAAGTGCCAACATTTCTTTCAGTTTAAACTTTATTGAACCAGGAAGTGTTTAAAGATATGTGACCTCTTTTACAAGAGAGACTCACGCAAAATAGCCACATATGGTATTTAAGTCATAGTCATAATCTGTGTGATACGTCTCTGCAGTCTGGACTTCAATCCAGACTGCAGAGATGTTTTCACATCAGTTTAGTTCAGTGTTCACTGCACAAAGATGTTGGATCCATTCACATAAACCAGTCTGGAGGAAAAACAGTGGAAATGGTGACACCTGCTGACAGAAATCAGCTCCAACAGGAGCTACAGAACATGAACAGTGGTGATTAAAACTGTTTCAACACTCGTTTCTGTGGGAAAAAGATCCACAGGTTGACTTTATGTGTCTGTAATGTGAAAACTAGCAGAGTCTCACATAAAACTGTAATAAAGTAAATATTCTCTGGCCTCAAAAACATGATTCATTTATTTGTTTTCCAGCAAAAATCAACATAGCAGTATTTTCCTTTGTGCTCTTCTAATTGTTTCATAAACATGATAAATGAATATGAAGTCTAAAATTTGCATTGTAAACAGTTCTGATATTTTTCATCATCAAACATCATATACAATATGAATTATTAACCACCAAAATACAAAATTATTATCCACCAAGGTACAGACACAATAAGATACAGTAAGAAAAAACTTTATTGATCCCAAAGGACATTCTAGTGACAAAGATTAATTAAAAATTACAATACAGGAAAAAAAAAACAACAGAATAATAAAGTGTACAAGGAATAAATACTAACACCAGTGTCTAATAGAATAACAATAAAAGTAAATGATGGTGCTGAAATCTGATTGGCCACCCCATTATCCTAAGGTATGATTGGCTATCAGCCCTGCGACAGGCAGGACCTTAGTTTGAATCAACTGTTTGACATGTGTTGTTGAATGTACATTATTTTCTTTGGTGTGTAAGAGTCACCTCCACCTGTTGTGATTCCTCTGTCAGTCACTGCTGGATGAAGCTCTCCTCTCCGCTCCACCTCCCAGTAACACGGCCCAGTCAGCCGTCAAGTGGAGTCCCCCAGCTGATGAGAGAAGAAGAGAGAGAACAGAGGTGATAAATCAGTGTTTACAGAGACTCCCTTCATCAGCTGTCAGTCAGTGAAGCAGCAAATCCAGTATAAAGACCAGCAGGGACTTCAGTCCTGTTCAGAGCAGAAGTGGAGCAGCTGTGGAGCGTAGCTGCTTCCTTTCAGCTCTCATGTTGACGTGTTGGACTGAAGCTCACAGACCTGCAGACACTCTGAGCATCAGGTCTGTTGACTCTGCACATTTCACTCAAGTACACAGTGGAAATAAAGTGCTGAGTAGAGCTGTGACAAAGATGAACTGATCAGTTGTTTAGTGTCGACATGAGAGAACAAACAGTTTGAAATCAGATTTAATGAAACCAGCAGGGACTGACTCCAACTTTCTACTGACCTCAGACTATTCAGAGCAAAGTGTGGACTTTCCATAAGATCAGTCAGCGGCTTCACGTCTGAATCCTGCAGATCTGCACTCAGCCACAACACTCTCAGATGGGAGGGGTTGGACTTCAGAGCTGAGGCCAGAGAAGCACAGCTGATCTCTGACAAACTGCAGGAACTCAATCTGAGTAAAGAATTTAGATGTCAGGCCGATTTAGAAAATCATTCAATGTTTAATAATCTGTTCAGAGCTGAAGAAGGTCTAAAACAGTTTAAACTATTCTGTCAGTGTAAGCATCATGTGACTTCATAAAAATGTTGGAGAAAACAAAAATGTATTACTTTCTAATACTTTAAGTAGCTATTTATTTATTATATTTATTATCATTTATTTAAAAAACATAATGTGTGTAAGAGCCACTTAAGTACATCTCATATGTTGGTAAATTTGTGATTACATATATTTGAATGTTCAATAGATAATGTGTGTCTTTACTATCTTCAATTATTCAGTGTAAATTGTTAGATTACATTTATTGCTGTAGTTATGTCAGGTGACCAGGTGATAATGCTGTGATACAGGTTTTGTGCACATGAACAGGAAGTCTTAGGCAAGGTTATGGAATTTGGAAATCAGTAGCAGTTTGGATTGCTATAAGTTTTTTGTACTGTATATATCCAGTACAGATGTACTGGATATATGCACTATAGGAGTGATAAATAGCATCAAGTTGGTAATGGACCAGGCTGGAACGTAAGTTTGATCACCTGCTGTGACGCTGTAATCAATATTCAATAAATCTTTGTCTACCTGCTTCATTAAGTGTGGATACATTGGGGTTTTCAATTAAGTGGACCACGAGTCAAAACGAGATATTCTGCTGATTAAGCGGCCTAGGAACTTGGAGCATGGGAAAACTGCCACTACAATGCGCAATTTAAAGTCAAAATGATATCTTTAAGAGGTTCAGAGTGAATTATCCAGTGTAAATATTTCTTGTGATATGAAGGTTTTAAATGTGCAGCTCAACATTGCTCTGCCACAGTCAATGAACTAAACCACTGAAGAAGAAAATAGACTTTGACATTCAGATTAAGATATAGTATGTCAGCCTTCTGTCTGCAGTTTAGTGTCACCACAACTTTCACATCATATTAATCTCAGCACAGAAGAAAAAAATGGTGTCTGACCCCAGTTTCTCCAGTCTACAGTGTGGACTCTCCAGAAAATCACACAGCAGCTTCACTCCATCCTGCAGCTCATTGAGGTTCAGCTCCAGCTCTCTCAGATGGGAGGGGTTGGACTTCAGAGCTGAGACCAGAGAAGCACAGCTGATCTCTGACAAACTGCAGTCCCACAATCTGAATAAAGAATAAATGATGCAACTTCGGAAGACAATGTTCCTTTTTCAAATCATCCATTGCTTAATAGTCTCTTCAGAGCTGAAGAAGGTTTAAAATGTATAAGTTTAGAAAATAGAATCTCCAAACTCTTGAAAACAATACGTGCAGGTTCAAAACTGTAAAGTGACTTCACCTCTTAATCTCTGCCAGCTCCACCAGTGGCTCCATCTATACAAACTCATGTTGTGCAACCAAACACAAATAAAAACTCACAGAAATTGCTGTAGGATTTTAAGACCTCTCTGTCCAACGTGCAGAGCAGATACAGGGTTTTTGAGGTGAAACAGACAAGCAGAGAGTATTCTTCTTCATCACAGAGTTGGTCAAAGTTGTTTAATGCTGCAGTGTATGTCGATCAGCTGCTCTCGTTTGTTACGGCTGATTGCTGCTCCACTCCATGAACTAGTTAATGTCTCTGAGTGATGGTAAAATGTTTTCACGTTCGTCTCACAAATGCAATTATTCAGACACTAAATTACAACATGACTGCAACAGCTGCCTTTTGAGAAGATGAAGAATATCTCCCTATAAACTGCTGATAACTGTCGTGCGTGCACACTGTAGACTGTCCGGGTGCTGCGCCTCCCTCGCAGCTGAGTTCCGCCCTTTTCGCTCTGTCAACTTCATGTTAATTGACATTTAGAAAATCATTTTTTGACATTCATGAATTGATTCAGAGTCTTACATGTCAGCATTGTGATGCATCTAAGAACTGAGGATTTCCCCCACCCCTACTGACCACCACTGCGGGTTGTGTGACCACTGCAGGAGGAGAGAAAGAGCCATGCTATCCCAGCTTGGACTTAAAGGGATTTTTTTTTACATTTTTAATGCGGATGTCTGGTCAGTGTTGACGATAAATGTAGTCAGTTGAAGCAATAAATTCATCAATGTGTGCTATATTGTGCAGTACAAATTCTTCTTCTAAAATAGCGAGAGCTGTGAGTTCTCTGAAGAACTACAAAATTGGTGTGATGAGTCAAATCTCTTTACTTAATGCAGCATGGAGAGAAGACAGTGTTCTCTGAAGGGTCTTTCAGTGTCTTAACTTATATACAGAAACATCAGCTACTGATTCCATGACAATGTTGATACAATCAGTCCTTCCTCCAGGTATTTACAATGTGTCAGCACAGTAGCTTTCCCAAGTACAATATCCCATTTATTTTACTCTCAGCTTACTGTCATCTGTCTTCCTCACAATTTAGACACAGGTAATCCCAAAATCAATACCTTGATTATTAATCAAAATTGTTCATCTTTCACAATTGACCAAGAAAAAGAGTTGGCAGAACCATGCCTCGTAATCTGATTGGTTAAGAGACATTCAATGAGTACTGATATCAAGTATAACAGCACTCTGACTTTTAACTACAAGTATCACTCCATTTAACAGGTGTTCAAATAACCATTACATTAACATTATAATAACTAACAGGTTGCAACATCAGACATCAGCAGAGGCTTGGATTGCTATTAGTTTTTGACGTGTGGTTTCAAGATGTACTGGATATATGAGTCATAGAGGTTATATATTAGCATCAAGTCGGTAATGGACTGGGCTCAAACATAAGCTGGATCATCTGCCCTGTTGCTTTAATCTATATTCAATAAACCCAAAAAGTTTACCTGCTTTGGAAAGTGTGGATAAATTGGGGTTTTCACAGGAAGGAATTTAATTAAGTGGACTACGAGTCAAAACAAGATATTCTGCTGATTAAATGGCCTAGGAACTTGGAGCATGGGAAAACTACCACTACAATGTGCAATATAAAGTCAAAATGATATCTTTAAGAGGTTCAGAGTGAATTATCCAGTGTAAATATTTCTTGTGATATGAAGGTTTTAAATGTGCAGCTCAATATTGCTAAACCACCAAAGAAGAAAATATACTTAGACATTAAGATATTCAGTGTGGATCAGTATAATATCAGCCTTATGTCGGAAATTTTGTTTAACCACAACTTTCACATCATATTCATTTCAACACAGAAGTAAAAAATGGTATCTGACCTCAGAGTCTCCAGTCTGCAGTGTGGACTTTCCAGAAAATCACACAGCAGCTTCACTCCTGAATCCTGCAGCTCGTTTCCACTCAGCTCCAGCTCTCTCAGATGGGAGGGGTTGGACTTCAGAGCTGAGGCCAGAGAAGAACAGCTGACTGCTGACAAACTGCACCAACCCAATCTGAATAAAGAATAAATTATATAACTTTAGAAGACAATGTTCCTGCTTGAAATCATTCAATGTTTAATAATCTGTTCAGAGCTGAAGAAAGTTTAAAATGTACAAGTTTAGAAAATGGAAACTCCAAACATCTGAACCCAACAGGATGTAGGTTCAAAACTGTAAAATACAAAAAGTGAAACAGAGCTCTCATTAATATTAATGACAACATGCTGTTACTTCAATAAACACATAGTGACTTCACTGCTTAAACTCTGTCAGCTCCACCAGTAACTCCATCTATACAAACTCATGTTGTGCAGCCAAAAACAAATAAAAACTCACACAAACTGATTAAATATTTGACTCCCAAAGTTTCCAGGGATGCCAAATATGTCAGGAGGAATTTTGGGGGAATGTCAACAAAGGACATCTACAAAATTTCTTTTAGGAATAGTAGAGTCATGAAATCCAAGCAGCTTAAGTTTAAATTATTCAGTCAGTACAAGCATCATTTCTCCATGGTAACAGCAAGTGCATGCATATGCTGTGACTGGTAGTTCCCTCAAACTTAACATTACATACATTTTACAGAAGAAAATAGACTTTGACATTAAGCTACTCAGTGTGAATGAGTATAATATCAGCCTTATGGGTGCTGTTCAGTGTCACCACAACTTTCACATCATATTAATCTCAGTACGTATGTAAGAAATGGTGTCTGACCCCAGTTTCTCCAGTCTACAGTGTGGACTCTCCAGAAAATCACACAGCAGCTTCACTCCTGAATCCTTCAGCTTGTTGACACTCAGGTCCAGCTCTCTCAGATGGGAGGGGTTGATCTTCAGAGCTGAGACCAGAGAAGCACAGCTGATCTCTGACAAACTGCAGCCATTCAATCTGAATAAAGAATAAATTATGTAGATAAAAATACATTTCTAGTAAAATGAGGTGTGTTCAGATTTTAAATGTGTAGCTCAACATCACTATGTCTTCTGTAGAAAATGTGTAAACTGACTTTGTCGTGCTTATGTGTCTCATCATTATTTCAGCCTTGGACAGACATCATCCAAACATTACCACAACATTTATGCACCTCAGTCAAGTCTGTAATCAGAGAATCAATGTCAAATCACACATGGTGGACTGGAGAGAGTGGAAAAAGCTTACACAGTGGTAGCCAGGATATACAGGAGAATTCCCCTTTGCAAAGTCAACACATCATATCTCTACACAAAACACATCTTCAAGAACAATCAGGTTGGATTCTTCTTGAAATCAGATGAAACAAGCCTGTCTTTACATTTTCCCAGTCAAAGTTACAGGGAGTAGTATGTTAAAAAGAAGCTGTTAAAAGCAGTTAAAAAGAAGCAGGAGATTTTTATTTTGATAAAAGAATATTCAGATGTACTTTTGTAGCCACCAACATTTTGATTACTAACTGTAATTTAATGACATATTCTTCTCTCAGTCACTGTAAATGTGCTCAGAAGAAATGACCCCGATGGGTCAAGCAGCATGTGAGATTAGCTGCAGACACGCTCCAGCCCCAGTGGTCACTTACATACGTGCACACAGACGCATGTACACACACACACGCTATATCTACTCTTTTATGTTGACCAAAAAGTGTTGCCACCATAAGAAATAAGTCAGCTGACAGGTGTTTCAGCGGCTTGCTTACATTACTGAATGTTTTGAAACAACTAATGCTGTAAGACCAGTCATTTAAAAAAGGCAGTTTTACAGTGAAAACGCCAACAACCCCACCCCCCAACTTAAACATGAGCCCGACATATGTTGACCCGAACTGAAACAAGAAATCAATCTGAAGCAGTTGTTGATCACTTGCAGCCCTTAGTGGCCAGAGGAGTGCCTTCAGTGTGTGATTAAAAACAATCAGGTTATATTATTATAATATATTATTTATATTAAATTCCTGACGTTCACAACCCATCATACCTGCAATTCCTTTGCATATAATTGAACTTTTCTAAAAACTCCTGTGCAATCTCAGAAGTGGTAAATAAAAACCATTGGTTGAGTTCAATCTCTGGATCACCATGTATTCTGTCTGATCGAGGAAGAATCAGGTGTTGCATGTTTCCACCAGTGACTAGACACAGCCAGTGCTTTGCATAAGTAAAGTTTACATGTCTTTATTATTTTCTATAGTTCAGTGTAAATTGTTAGATTACTTTTATTGCTGTAGTTATGTCAGGTGACACAGATGAAAGAAATGGTGTCTGACCCCAGTTTCTCCAGTCTGCAGAGTGGACTCTTCAAAAAATCAGACAGCAGCTCCACTCCATCCTGCAGCTCGTTGTCATTCAGCCACAGCTCTCTCAGATGGGAGGGGTTGGACTTCAGAGCTGAGGCCAGAGAAGCACAGCTGATCTCTGACAAACCACAGCCACTCAATCTGAATAAATAATAAATAATATAACTTTAGAAGACAATGTTCTTTCTTGAAATCATTCAGTGTTTAATCATCTGAAGAACACCGACTTTAGAATTAAGATTAAGATATAGTATGTCAGCCTTCTGTCTGCAGTTTAGTGTCACCACAACTTTCACATCATATTAATCTCAGCACAGAAGTAAAAAATGGTGTCTGACCCCAGTTTCTCCAGTCTACAGTGTGGACTCTCCAGAAAATCACACAGCAGCTTCACTCCTGAATCCTGCAGCTTGTTGTAGCCCACCTCAAGCTCTCTCAGATGGGAGGGGTTGGACTGCAGAGCTGAGACCAGAGAAGCACAGCTGATCTCTGTTAACCTGCAGGACATCAATCTGAATAAAGAATAAAAGATGTAGATAAAAATCTGTTTATAATCAACTCAGATGTGTTCAGTTTTTAAATGTGTAGCTCAGCATCACTATGTACTAATAAATGAGCTCTTTCCGAAGATGTGCAGAGTGACTCTGCTGTTGTGCAGTGAAGCTGCTCTGTGGCAGATCAGACTGTGGAGAAATATAAAAAAAATTGCATGCAAGAAGCCTGGCTGCAGGTCTGTATAAGCAGCAGCCAACAGTTGCTCTGTTTTTCCTGCTCTCTTTGTAAACTGTTCTTTTTTTCATTGCTTGTTTTTGACTTAATTGAGTGGTATAGCCCCATGATGAGGTGGTGAGTTATCTGTCACAGGGACACTTTTATTAATGCTAGTGCTGACAACAAAGGTCTGTTTGTCAGGTCAACCAGCGGCCTTTTTCCATACACAGAGCTGGCCAAGCACAGCAGGTGTTTGCATTTCCATTACAATGAAGCTACCCACTTGAAGGTGTGTCTTTTAACTGAAGATGAGCTCAAGGAGGGTCAAGGAGGATTGAGTCAAGCAGCTGTATAGCGGTGGATAAAAACTGACTAGAATTAAAAAACTTTTTAAATGCACGAATACATCACCCTGTTTCTAGAAGGTTATTTAATATTTCAACACTTAAATTCTACTCAATTCTCCACTTACTTTTAGTCATTAAATACATTCTCTAAGTTGAGAAAATGATACAGATTTTACTTTAAACTCTCAAGCATTGTGCAACACAGTCAGAATCGGGTTTTACCCATATGTCCGAATATGAGACATCTTGCCGACACAATGCATTTAGTGATACCAGTAAGATACTGCTAATCTTGTGATAAATGCTGCTGTGATAAAACCTCAAAAAATGTGTAAAATAACAATTATAAGAAATAAATAGAATAAAATTGTTGATTTATGGTGTGTATATTTGAAGAGCAAAACTAATAATTAATGATTGATTTAATTTATGGTCATCACATCTGGACTTACTGAGCTTTTCTGCAGTTCCTCACAGCTGGAATCAGTCTCAGTCGTCCCTGGTCTGATATGTTGCACCTCCTCAGGTCAAACTCATCCAGAACCTCCTCTGACATCTGCAGCATGTAGGCCAGAGCTGAGCAGTGGATCTCAGAGAGTTTCTTGTCTAATCTGTTCCATGACTTCAGGAACTCTTGGATCTCCTGATGTACTGAGCGGTCGTTCATTTCCATCAGACAGTGGAAGATGTTGATGCTTCTGTCAGGAGAGATTTCATCAATGTTCATCTCCTTCAGGTTGTTGATGGCTCTCTGGATGATTTCTGGACTGTTGTCTGTCTGACCCAGCAGGTCTCCTAAGAGTCTCTGGTTGGACTCCAGAGAGAGGCCATGAAGGAAGCGGACAAACAGGTCCAGGTGACCATTTTTACTTTCAAGAGATTTCTTCATTACTCCCATCAGGAAGTCATCCAGGGTTGAATCACTGTGTTTTTCCCCCAGAAAAGCCTCCAGTACCTCTGTGTCCTTGTTGGTGTAACAGTGGAACATGTAGACTGCAGCCAGAAACTCCTGAACGCTCAGATGAACAAAGCAGTAGACTGTTTTCTGGAAGATCACACTCTCTCTTTTGAAGATCTCTGTACAAACTCCTGAGTACACCGAGGCCTCTGTGACATCCAGACCACACCGCTCCAGGTCTTCTTGGTAGAACATGATGTTTCCTTCCTCCAGATGTTCAAACGCCAGCCTCCCCAGCTTCAGAAGAACTTCCCTGTCAGCCTCCGTCAGCTCCTGTGGACTCGTCTCATGTCCCTCATGGTACTTGTTCTTCTTCCTCTTTGTCTGAAACAGCAGGAAGTGTGAGTACAGGTCAGTCAGGGTCTTGGGCAGCTCTCCTCTCTGCTCTGTAGTCAACATGTGCTCCAGAACTGTAGCAGTGATCCAGCAGAAGACTGGGATCAGACACATGATGTGGAGGCTCCTGGATGTCTTGATGTGTGAGATCATTCTGCTGGACAGATCTTCATCACTGAACCTCCTCCTGAAGTACTCCTCCTTCTGGGCATCAGTGAAGCCTCGTACTTCTGTTACCCTGTCAACACATGAAGGGGGGATCTGATTGGCTGCTGCTGGTCTGGAAGTTATCCAGATGAGAGCTGAGGGAAGCAGATTCCCCTTGATTAGGTTTGTCAGCAGTACGTTGACTGATGACTTCTGTGTGACATCAGACACAACCTGACTGTTGTTGAAATCCAGTGAAAGTCTGCTTTCATCCAGGCCGTCAAAGATGAACAGAAGTTTACAGACAGCCAGCTTCTCTGCTGTGACCTTCTGTAATGTTGGATGGAAAACATGGAGCAGCCTGAGAAGACTGTACTGCTCATCTTTGATCAAGTTCAGCTCCCTGAACGAAAGCAGAATCAGCAGATGGACATCTTGGTTTTCCAAACCCTCTGCCCAGTCCAGAGTGAACTTCTGCACTGAGAAGGTTTTTCCAACACCAGCGACGCCGTTGGTCAGAACCACTCTGATGTGTCTCTGTTGGTCAGATGAGGCTTTAAAGATGTCCTGGCACTTGATTGGAGTCTCATGGAGGGTCTCCTTCTTGGAAGCTGTCTCCAGCTGTCTCACCTCATGTTGGGTATTAACCTCTTCACTCTGTCCCTCTGTGATGTAGAGCTCAGTGTAGATCCTGTTGAGGAGGGTTTTACTTCCTGTTCCATCAGTTCCTTCAGTCACATATTTACATCTTGTCTTCAGACTGATCTTATGTTCATCTAAAACCTCCTGCAGACCACTATCTGCTGAAAGAGAAGAAAAATATACAGAGACTGAACTGAGTGAGTCTAGATAAATAAAAATGTTTTTCAATGAACTGCATAACACAATAAATGTCCCTGTAATAAATTAGAAAGTCCTGTTTTCAGACATGACAACATCAGCAGACAGATGTTCATTCTTACATTGTTCAGTGCTGCTCTGACTGTCTGTCTGCAGTCCTGTTCTTGTCCTGGATCTTTCTCCACACTGGGGACAGGAGGAGTCTCCTGATGAAGCAGACTGGTCCCAGTATGAGGTGATGCACTGTCTGCAGAACCAGCGTCCACAGCTGGTAGAGACTTTGTCCGTCAGGACGTCCTGACACAAAGGACAGCAGGACAACTGGTCCTCCACAGAAACACTTCCCTTTCTGTGGAAATAAAGAAAAAAATATTATTTCAATTTAAAAATCTTTTACTAACTCACAGTCAGACATTAGTCCCTTTGTGATCAGGCTGTAATCTGCTCCAATATATTTTACAGAACCTGCAGAATGAAGACATGGTGACTGATGAGATTAAACTGTTATTGTCATTTTACTTTTATCAATAAAAATGTTGAACTTCTGGCTTCTGTAAATGTTAGAGTCAAACAGATTGGTGTTATGGATGACAGCGACAGTCGAGTATCAAAATAATCATTTGTTACAGTCCTAATCAATACAAAGTTCTTAACTGACAAATTGCTGTTACTGGTAGTTCTTTATTTAAAACGTAACTGGTCGTTCTCTTACTGTGAGTCTGAGGGTCCAGCTTCATGACTAAAGTCTGTAACTAAACCTTTGCACCAGTCATCTTTCAAAGGCTGACTGCTGGACATTAGAGACTCTGCTCCGTCCTCCTCACCATCACTCATCTTCTGCACCTCAGTGGTCATTGAGAGAAATATGTAGTGCCTGCAAGCTGTACAACATGAAGATAAAGAAGACAAACGAGTAAAACACAATGATAACGATGATGTAAAATGGAGGTGAAACGTGCACATGGCATTGCACAGTGTGATAATAAATTAAACTGACATTTACAAAGACTGGCCATGTATCTGTCCATTTAAAGGGACGTCTCTCCGTCCTGCTCTGTCTTCTAAACTAACTGCCTGCACAGTTTAACTGTTATTGTTTAGTTGCTCCCTCTGTTTTTCATGTACCTGCATCACCTGCTCAGGTTTCTGATGGCATCAATTCATCAATTGTGAAGTGCACAGGGGAGACGGACCATACCACTGTGAGAGGGAGGGCAGACTATACCACTTCAGTCTGGAGGGGCAGAATAGTCCAGACTTTGGGCTTTGGAACATACTCCTATTTGTCAATGGCTGAAAGAACCTGTTATTAGTGTTAAATTAACAAACTGTTTATATGTAACAGCTTTTAACAACTTTTATTGTATCTACAGACGTACGACACAATATCTAGAAGGTGTGTTCAGTTTAATTCAAGTCATAAAACTGACCTTTGGTTGGCTTCAGATGTTTAATTGCAGCTGTACTTAGTGATAATGTTACTGTTTAACTGTTAAATTATTTTGTCAGGTGTGTCTCAAGTTAAGCACAAAATATTGACAATACAATTAAATCCTGTAAAAGAAAACTACTGTGCACCAGGTCAGTGTTCTTTAAATCTGTGCTTGTTTTTGTGGATCAGCGGATCACTTTAATTTAACTTTAACTGGAGGCAGCAGGAGCTCAGTCTGTGAGGACTTGGCTCCTGGACACTGCTGGGGTGACTACATGTCTGTGTTCAGCCCCTCGCTCTGACAGCTCTCTGATGCATGTCTACAGGTCCTGTTTGTGTGTGTGTGTCTTTCAGGCCTGTGTGTGTTATAAACATCACAACACAGTCAAAAAATACATGTGTATTATTCAGTCAATCACTCAGAGATTCTGACAGTAAAACAATTATAAATGATGTATTAACACTCACCCTGCCTCTGCCTTCATTTGTCTCCTTCTGCTCTGTCCACTCAAAATGGATTCTGAACTCAGACTGACTCAATATTATTTCTTTATTGTCCTGGTATCATGTGACGTACCTGTACCACCTGGTGTTGTCCCTCCCTTTACTGGAGATCGCATGTGTGTGTCTCAGTCCCAAACTGGCCCCCACACACTCCTCCAACACACTCTCACTCCGTTTGCACATTCATGTGGACTTTAGTACAGAGTTTCAGTCTCCATCCTCATGTGTGAAACACAGAGTGATGTATAGTTGTTCAGATTGAAATGAAGCCTCGAGGCATTTTAGTAATCAAATTACTCAAGTTACTCCAGGAATCTTTCAGCCCTCGTCACCAGTGTAACTTTTCTGTGGTTATTTAATCAGTAATGAAAAGTTATTTCCTCTTTACAGTGAAATCACCATTAGTCACTAATTTAGAGGGAAAATTCTCTCTTAGACCTTCTGTGTGTTAAAACCAACTTAAACTAACTCTGCACAGAACATTTCTTCAAAACAAATTTTATATATTTTCTCACACTCTGTGTTCTGATAGCTGTCCCTGCCTTGGTTCATGGCAGGTTAGTTGGAGTGTGCCTGACTGATTGAACATCTTCTGGGCTCCAGCTGTGATCTTCAACAGCTGTTCAGTCAACACGGAGAGAAGCACCGCCCACCAATCAGAGAGTAACTGAAGAGCCTCTACTCATAGAACCTGAGGTTACAGCAGGTAACCAAAGTTCACCTGGTTTAAATAGAAGCTTTAAGACTTTGACTGTGGAGTCATTAACCTGACAGAAGACTGAACTGTCAACTCATTACATTTAGTGATATAAAAAGAATAAATCTGTGAAAGAATAAATAAATAATGAGGGAAATATGAGGAAGAATCAACAAAAACATAAAATAATAATTATAAGTACTTTCATTTATTTTCACACATATTATATACTTTTAAATATATATATGATTTATTCCATATAAATTACTTCTGACTACTTACTCTACTATATATTCTTATATAATATCTCGGGGTGGAGGAAATACTCGATTCTTAGATGCACGTGGAGATTCTGAATCGATTCATAAAAGTCAAAAATCGATTTTCTAAATGTCAATGAACATGAAGTTGACGGAGTGAAAAGGGCGGAACTGAGCCGTGAGGGCAGCGCGCACACAGGAGAGTTAATCAGCTGATAACAGGAAGTTGTGTTTAATCTTCTCAGAAAGCAGCGGTTTAAATTTAGTGTCTGAATGATTAAATTAGTGAGACGAAGGTGAAAACTTGTCACCATCACTCAGAGACGTTCAGGGGTTCACAGAGCAGCGATCAGCTGGAACAAACGACAGCAGCTGAGCCACACACACCGCGGAATTTAACAACTTCAACCAGCTCTGCGATGAATAAAACAACTGTCTGCTCAGTCTGTGTCACCATAAAAACTGTGTACCTGCTCAGCATGTTGGACAGCGAGGCGTTTCCTCAGAGCTCACGGTGCAGCAGAGAGGCTGTCCTCCACTGATGGAGACATGACGTCAATAACAGGACAGAGACTGAGACACTCCGTCTCCACCTCATTTTTTATTCTCATACAGGCAGGAGACTGGATGACAAGAATTATACTCAAACTTTATATCTGAACTTTTAATATATTTCTATTCAGACGTTAATACATGTGATTCCAAAGGGAAAAATCCAGGAGAAACACTGAACATAAATAAAAAAATATAATATAATATAATAATATAATAAAAAAAATATCACCCGTAAAAATGTTCATCAAGAGACGACATAAAACCTGCTGTATGTGTATGGGCCATCATCAATATTTAATTATCAGTGGTTCAAAAAAAAAAACTAACTCATTGACCAATTTTATATAAAAGACTCATCATGAATATTTAATAGAGAAACAAAAAATCACCTTGTTCGACCTGGAATGAAAACTCTATTTTTATGTTGGTAACACTGATATTTATTTGTAGCTGAAGTCTGATTAAATCTGTGTTTTATTTTAACTTGTTTTATGGGTTTGATTTGAACTAAATTATAATACACTTTATGTTTTTAAATGAAGTCAGTCAGAAAGAAAGTTTTCACCACTTCAGAGTTCACTGCACACAGATGTTGGATCCATTCACATAAACCAGTCTGGATGAAAAACAGTGGAAATGGTGACACCTGCTGACAGAAATCAGCTCCAGCAGGAGCTACAGAACATGAACAGTGGTGATTAAAACTGTTTCAACACTTGTTTCTGTGGGGAAAAGATCCACAGGTTGACTTTATGTGTCTGTAATGTTAAAACTAGCAGAGTTACACATACTGTAATAAACTGATGGAGGTTCCAGGTGGAGGAGGTGTTTGTGTGGAGCAGAAGGAGTGGAGGAGTCTCAGTGTGTCTGCAGAGACGGTGGAGAAGGACAGAGCAGCAGCAGAGCAGTCCACATACACTGATGATACTCTGTCACATGATCCAGAGGAACACACAGGGATGATGGTGTTCAGACTGCAGCACTGACAGTCACCTCCACCTGTTGTGATTCCTCTGTCAGTCACTGCTGGATGAAGCTCTCCTCTCCACTCCACCTCCCAGTAACACGGCCCAGTCAGAGCCTCTCCACACACAAGCTGCTGCTGCTGCTTCACCCTCTCTGGATCATCAGGACACAGCTGATCCTCTCAACACAAAACTCCTTTAGAACCAGCTCCGTCTGAGAGAGAAGAAGAGAGAGAACAGAGGTGATAAATCAGTGTTTACAGAGACTCCCTTCATCAGCTGTCAGTCAGTGAAGCAGCACATCCAGTATAAAGACCAGCAGGGACTTCAGTCCTGTTCAGAGCAGAAGTGGAGCAGCTGTGGAGCGTAGCTGCTTCCTTTCAGCTCTCATGTTGACGTGTTGGACTGAAGCTCACAGACCTGCAGACACTTTGAGCATCAGGTCTGTTGACTCTGCACATTTCACTCAAGTACACAGTGGAAATAAAGTGCTGAGTAGAGCTGTGACAAAGATGAACTGATCAGTTGTTTAGTGTCGACATGGAGAGAACAAACAGTTTGAGATGAGATTTGATGGAACAACAGTTTGATGAATGAGGACCTCTGTCTCTGTACATCTTGTAATGCTGTCAGCTGTAATCCAGCTTTTTTTCTGGAGACATGAACACAACAACAACAGTCGTCTTCACATCAACTCAAACACATGATCACAACAAGCTTCTGGCTCATCTGATTGGCTGATGTTCTCTCTCTCTGTCTTTCTGTCCAATCCTGAAGCCTGTCACCATTCTCCTCTCACAGCTTCAATGATGAAAGCAGGAAATACTGGATCTTTTGCTTTGACACTAATTGTGTTTAATACAATACTGCTGAAAACCAGCAGGGACTGACTCCAACTTTCTACTGACCTCAGAGTCTTCAGAGCAAAGTGTGGGCTCTGCACAAGATCAGACAGCAGCTTCATGTCTGGAATCTGCAGATTGTTGTCACTCAGATCCAGCTCTTCAGATGGGAGGGGTTGGACTTCAGAGCTGAGGCCAGAGAAGCACAGCTGATCTCTGACAAACTGCAGTCCCACAATCTGAATAAAGAATAAATGATGTCAGACAGATTTAGAAAATGTTCCTGTTTGAAATTCATTCAGTGTTTAATAATCTGTTCAGAGCTGAACAAGATTTAGAAAATGAACATTCAGAAAATGGAAACTCCAAACATCTGAACCCAACAGGTTCAAAAACTGTAAAATACAAAAAGTGAAAGTGTTCTCATTAATATTACTGACAACATGCTGCTACTTCATAAAGACGCAGCTCCACCAGTCGCTTCAAAGATGACAAATATGTCAGGAGAAATTTTGGGGGAATGTGAACAAAAAACATCTCCAATATTTCTTAGTATTCTTCCTTAATATTTAATACTGCAGTCATAAAATCAAAGCATCTTCAGTTTAAACTATTCAGTCAGTATAAGAATCATATAGCTTCATAAATATGTTGGAAAACACAAATACTGAATATATTTGTTATTGTCTGATAATTGAAAGAGGTTATTCCTTTATTCATTGTATTTAGATATTATAGATATTAACATTTATTTAACAAAAACATGATGGAGAATATGAGATGAAAATCAAGATTTTTCTTCTTATATGAAGGTTTTAAATGTGCAGCTCAACATTTCTCTGCCACAGTCAATGAACTAAACCACTGAAGAAGAAAATAGACTTTGACATTCAGATTAAGATATAGTATGTCAGCCTTCTGTCTGCAGTTTAGTGTCACCACAACTTTCACATCATATTAATCTCAGCACAGAAGTAAAAAAATGGTGTCTGACCTCAGTTTCTCCAGTCTACAGTGTGGACTCTCCAGAAAATCACACAGCAGCTTCACTCCTGAATCCTGCAGCTTGTTGACACTCAGGTCCAGCTCTCTCAGATGGGAGGGGTTGGACTTCAGAGCTGAGACCAGAGAAGCACAGCTGATCTCTGACAAACTGCAGCTCCACAACCTGAATAAAGAATAAATGATGAAGATAAAAATCCATTTATAATCCAATCAGATGTGTTCAGGTTTTAAATGTGCAGCTCAACATCACTATGTCCTAATCAATGATCTTTTCTCTAAAATGAGTAGAGTGACTTTGTTATTGTGTTATTAGGGATCATCATGACGTCAGTCTTCTACAGAAGTCACCCAAATATCAGCACAACATTCATTACACCTATAAATGTCAATACAGAATAATAACATGCTGCTGATCTCAGTCAAGTCTGTAATAATTATCAGATCAGAGGTTTGTTACTTTTCTTACTTTCATCTTCTTTTTTTAAACAATCATGTGTCATTTTATGAAAAAAAAAACCTAAGACAGATGTCTCCTATAGAATTCCAACATGGTGAATATGAAATAAATAAGACTTGATGAAATAAAATAATCCTTTAGGTCAAAACAAAACTAAAATTATATTCCAAAATAATAATTATAATAAAATAAACAGACATTATTCCTGAAGCTTCTTCTGTTTGTTACAGATGTGTCACATGTAACCAAAATACAAATCTTGATTTCATTTTGCAGCACAATGAAGGATAAGTCAGACAGTTTTCTTACTAAAATGAATCCAGTTTTGTTACACTGGTCTCACTGAAAATAATCTTAAAAAACAGGAAATGCAAAACTCTTTGGGACTAAATAACTTGTTTTTACAGGAGAAGAAATTAGTAGAAAAAAATGCAAAAGATGCTGACTGAATATGTAGAAATAAATAATATGGAGGATACAGATCCAATGATATTATGAGCCAAAACAGTCATGAGGGTCAAATAATTTCATCCTCATCAACAAAAAGAAAAAGGCTGAAGAAACACAACAAAAACAGAACAAATGAAGTTAATGGAGGACAGGCAGAGGGAGACAGGTGGTACTGAAGATGAAAATAAATGAAAGGAAAGGACTTCATGAATTGGATCAGATTCTAACAACAGAGAAGAAAGGATTAATGAGGTTCACACAAGAAGAAAGTTATGAGGTGGAACAAAATCTTTAAAAATCTTGGCCAACAAACTCAAAAGACAAATGAAGAAAAACACATATTATAAAATTATATACAGATCAGTCAGAAACAATAACAGATGAGGAAAAGATTGCAGAGGAGTTCACAAATTATTACAAAACCTTTTACACAAATTAAAATAAAAGTGGACAGGAACCAAATTAAAACTGATCTGAGTCATTTTAAACTTCCAAAAGTACGACAAGAAAACAATGTCAAAACTGACCAAAGCAATAACTGTAGAGGAAACTGAAAAACAAATACAGGGACTGAAAGCAGGAAAATCTCCAGGAGATGACGGATTTACAAATGAATTTTATATAAAAATCTAAAGGTCAAATCATTCCATTGTTATTCAAAGTTTATAATTCTGCTTTAGACAGGAAATGGGCAGAGACATGGAAATCCTCTGAAATAACTCTCATCCATAAAGAAGGGAAGGATGCTACAGAGTTCCTCATACAGGCTGATTTCACTGCTTAATACTGACGACAAAATAATATCATCAATATAAACCAGCAGATATAATCAATATAGATCAGTGTGGTTTTATTCCAGGGAGGCTTCTGTCAGATAATATCAGGTCAACAATAAATTTAATTAATTATGCTCAAAGGCCAAATGAAGATCTTTTGTTAATAACATTAGATGCAGAGAAAGACTTTGATTTAGTGAGTTGTCATTTATGTTTGAGATTCTGGACAGTTTTGACCTCGATGAGAAATTTAGCTCATGGTTACAAACAGTTTACAGTAATCCAAACACCAGAGTAAAAAACAAACGGTTCTCTATCAGAAGATTTAATATAAAAAGAGGAACCAGGCAGGGAGATCCCCTTTTCCTCTTTTATTTGTTATTTATAATGAAGTGCAGGCAGAAGTCATTCGACAGACTGGAGACATAAAAGAGATACAGTGAGGAAAAGAAACGCACAAGCTGGAACTTAATGCTGATGATGTAATAGTAGATCTCACATCACCAGAAGAATCGCTGCATTAATTAATGAAAAAACAATTAAAGATTATAGCAGAGTTTCAGGATATAAATTAAATAAAAATAAATGTGAATCATTAATAACAGGAAAAGAAGTTAGCTAAGCCCTTAAAAGATGAAAATAAACACAAAGAAAATCAAATACCTGGACATCAATATCACTCAGAATTTAGATGAACTGTTTGAGAATAATTTGGTGTTTTTGGGAAATAAGATCAGGCAGAATCTGAACAGATGGAGATTAATACCAGAAGGAACACTAAGCAGAGTGGAAACAGTAAAAATGATGGTACTTACACAATTTTTATTTTTATTCCAGGTATGATCGATACCAACACCAAGAGTGGGTTTTAATAAATGGAATAAAATTATTTCAGATTTTATTTGGAATAATAGAAGACAGAGAATCAAATTTAAAACTTTACTACAACAAAAGAAGAGGGAGGATTAAGTGTTCCAGATTTACAGAATTACTTTTACGCCACACAGATCCTGATAATATCGAAGTGGATGAAAAGAGAAACAGAAGCTAAATGGATCAATAAAGAAAAAGAAAACTGCACAGATATCAGCTGGGACATTAGCATTTATAGGAAAAGGAGCGTGGAAAATGCACACAGGGCAGAGCCAGAGTATTTTAAATACTGTAAAAAAAACTGGAAACATATTTGAAAAATATTAAAAATAAACAGTGAATGTGTTTCTCTTAGAGAAATGGCACACGACCCTGATTTTACACCAAATAGAACTGATAACATTTTAGACTGCTGGGCTAACAAGGGATTAGTAACCTACTTTTATTTACTCACAAAAATATAACAGATTCATTTGAAATTGTTGCTTCAACGTCTGAGTTGGACGGAAAACATTTTTTTAGGATTTATATTAATAGAACCCAAAATCTGCAGGAGACAGGCAAACTATTCAGACTAAAAACTTTAAAAAAGAGCTCAGACAAACCAGAAAACAAGAGAACTGAAGGAAATTTAAAGCTTCTGTTATGGATTTAAATTTGGTAAATATAAACCAGAAAAGAACAAATGATGAACTGACCCCAGAGTCTCCAGTCTACAGTTTGGACTCTCCAGTCCAGCACACAGACGCTTCACTCCTGAATCCTGCAGGTTGTTGTAGTTCAGGTCCAGATCTCTCAGATGGGTGGAGTCAGACTTCAGAGGTGAGGCCAGAGAAGCACAGCTGATCTCTGACAAACTGCAGTCATTCAATCTGAATAAAGAATAAATGATGTCAGACAGATTTAGAAAATGTTCCTGTTTGAAATCATTCAGTGTTTAATAATCTGTTCAGAGCTGAACAAGATTTAGAAAATGAACGTTCAGAAAATGGAAACTCCAAACATCTGAACTCAACAGGTTCAAAACTGTAAAATACAAAAAGTGAAAGTGTTCTCATTAATATTACTGACAACATGCTGCTACTTCAATAAAGACGCAGCTCCACCAGTCGCTTCAAAGATGACAAATATGTCAGGAGAAATTTTGGGGGAATGTGAACAAAGAACATCTACAATATTTCTTAGTTATTCTTCCTTATATTTAATACTGCAGTCATAAAATCAAAGCATCTTCAGTTTAAACTATTCAGTCAGTATAAGAATCATATAGCTTCATAAATATGTTGGAAAACACAAAACACTGAATATATTTGTTATTGTTGATAATTGAAAGAGGTTATTCCTATTCATTGTATTTAGATATTATAGATATTAACATTTATTTAAACAAAAACATGATGGAGGAATATGAGATGAAATCAAGATTTTTCTTCTTATATGAAGGTTTTAAATGTGCAGCTCAACATTTCTCTGCACAGTCAATGAACTAAACCACTGAAGAAAGAAAATAGACTTTGACATTCAGATTAAGATATAGTATGTCAGCCTTCTGTCTGCAGTTTAGTGTCACCACAACTTTCACATCATATTAATCTAGCACAGAAGTAAAAAATGGTGTCTGACCCAGTTTCTGCAGTCTACAGTGTGGACTCTCCAGAAAATCACACAGACGCTTCACTCCTGAATCCTGCAGCTTGTTGTTACTCAGGTTCAGCTCTCTCAGATGGGAGGGGTTGGACTTCAGAGCTGAGACCAGAGAAGCACAGCTGATCTTTGACAAACTGCAGCCCCACAATTGAATAAAGAATAAATGATGAAGATAAAAAATCCATTTATAATCCAATCAGATGTGTTCAGGTTTTAAATGTGCAGCTCAACATCACTATGTCCTAATCAATGATCTTTTCTCTAAAATGAGCAGCGTGACTTTGTTATTGTGTTATTAGGGATCTCATAACGTCAGTCTTCTACAGAAGTCACCCAAATATCAGCACAACATTCATACACCTATAAAATGTCAATACAGAATAATAACATGCTGCTGATCTCAGTCAAGTCTGTAATAATTATCAGATCAGAGGTCTTGTTACTTTTCTTACTTTATCTTCTTTTTTTTAAACAATCATGTGTCATTTTATGAAAAAAAAAACCTAAGACAGATGTCTCCTATAGAATTCCAACATGGTGAATATGAAATAAATAAGACTTGATGAAATAAATAATCCTTTAGGTCAAAACAAAAGTTAAGAAAACTCTTGAATGTGTCCAAACACTTGTGATGCTCTCATTTAAATCCTCAGATTAGACTGTGATCATCACCACTGTTATCAACACACAGCTGACTGACTGTGACTTTAATCTTCAGTCATCTTCATTACTGGATCAAATGAGCTCTGAGCAAAGACACATGTATGTTCTCTACATCTTAAATCTTACCTGCTAGCTTTACGTATAAATGTACAAGTCCTGCTAAAATACTGTGTTGGGAAGGTTATTTACAAAGACACAATTTTGTTGACCATCACAAAAATAAGGATTGTGTTCAAATGTAAATCAGACGCCACTCTCCCAGAGGGAATTGTGGCTCTCTGAACTTATTAGCTGTATAACTCCAGAGAAAATAACCTGCTGGTTGAGGAACAAAAGTCAAACATTTTTCAACATATGGAAACTCTTTTTGAATTTGAGAAAAACTCTTGACGTTCCAGATTGATTGTGTCTCTGTATTGTCTTCCTGTATTGAGGATGTTTGACAACATGATCCTTGAAGTGAGATGTTGCTCCGTGTCTCTTCATGTTTTGTTCAGCTACATTATTTTGCTGTCATTGTGGATGGTATCTGTTTGATTTTCATTTTGAATTTCTTTATTGTCTTGTTGACTTTGTACTGTCACTTGTTGGTCACATGTTTGATTTTGAAAAAAGCAAAATAAAATATTCCAAAATAATAATGATAATAAAATAAAAAGACATTATTCCTGAAAGCTTCTTCTGTTTGTTACAGATGTGTCACATGTAACCAAAATAACAAATCTTGATTTCATTTTGCAGCACAATGAAGGATAAGTCAGACAGTTTTCTTACTAAAATGAATCCAGTTTGATTACAGACTAAATTCAGAGCCAAACTATTCAGACTAAAAACTTTAAAAAAGGCTCAGACAAACCCAGAAAAACAAGAGAACTGAAGGAAATTTAAAGCTTCTGTTATGGATTTAAATTTGGTAAATATAAACCAGAAAAGAACAAATGATGAACTGACCTCAGAGTCTCAGTCTACAGTTTGGACTCTCCAGTCCAGCACACAGACGCTTCACTCCTGAATCCTGCAGGTTGTTCAAGCTGAGGTCCAGATCTCTCAGATGGGAGGAGTCGGACTTCAGAGCTGAGGCCACGACTTCACAGTGAGTCTCTGAGAGTCCACAGTCATAAAGTCTGTGATGACAGAGAAAATACTTCAGAGTATGATAACATGTGGACAATTATAAAAAGAGACTGAGTGCATTTTGCGTCACAAATCAAATGATTGATGATCTCAGCTGGTCAGTCCCTGATCAAAAGGTTTCTGCTTTGAAACTTGAGCTCCACATGTCAAAGTGTCTTAAGCAACATAATGAACTGCTAATAGAAAAATGTCTGACAAATGACTATAATGTGCCATATTTGATGAACAGGCTGCTGTGATTTGTGTTTGTTCAACTTTATTTTGACACAATGTTCAATGAGCTGTAAAATGACTGCAGACTGTAACTTGCCCTTCTATCTATTTACCTCAGTCATGTCCTTGTGTGTATTTTGTGCTGGATTTGTATCAAACCTCCATTAAAGAAACATAGAAGATGAGAGAAGACTTGTTCAGTAGCTTATATGTATCAACACAAAAATGATTTTTGCAGACATCTGTAGTCTAACACATATGATTATTTAAAAAAAATAGGTTTAAGTTTAATCAAACATTTCTATTGTGCACATTTTATAATGTTCATGTCTGTTAAGTGTGTGTCTTTACTCTAATATTGATGGTTTAAGCTTTACGTTGATTCAGAGTGTTGATAATCACATCTGGACTTACTGAGCCTTTCTGTAGTTCCTCACAGCTGGAATCAGTCTCCGTCGTCCCTCGACTGATGTGTTGTACTTCTTCAGGTCAAACTCATCCAGAACCTCCTCTGACATCTGCAGCATGTAGGCCAGAGCTGAGCAGTGGAACACAAAGAGTTTCTTCTCTGATCTGTTCTCTGACTTCAGGAACTCTTGGATCTCCTGATGTACTGAGCGGTCGTTCATCTCCATCAGACAGTGGAAGATGTTGATGCTTCTGTCAGGAGAGATTTCATCACTGTTCATCTCCTTCAGGTTGTTGATGGCTCTCCGGATGATTTCTGGACTGTTGTCTGTCCGACCTAGCAGGCCTCCTAAGAGTCTCTGATTGGACTCCAGAGAGAGGCCATGAAGGAAGCGGATACAAACAGGTCCAGGTGACCATTTTTACTGTTGAGGGATTTCTTCATGGCTCTACTCAGAAAGACATCCAGGGATGAGTCATGGTGATCATCGTTTCCAAAATGCTTCAAAATCTTCTCCAGAACAGACTTTGGTTTTAGAAAAGCCTCCAGTACCTTTGTGTTCCTGTTGGTGTAACAGTGGAACATGTAGACTGCAGCCAGAAACTCCTGAACGCTCAGATGAACAAAGCAGTAGACTGTTTTCTGGAAGATCACACTCTCTCTTTTGAAGATCTCTGTACAAACTCCTGAGTACACCGAGGCCTCTGTGACATCCAGACCACACCGCTCCAGGTCTCTTTGGTAGAACATGATGTTTCCTTCCTCCAGATGTTCAAACGCCAGCCTCCCCAGCTTCAGAAGAACTTCCCTGTCAGCCTCCATCAGCTCCTGTGGACTCGTCTCATGTCCCTCATGGTACTTGTTCCTCTTCCTCTTTGTCTGAACCAGCAGGAAGTGTGAGTACAGGTCAGTCAGGGTCTTGGGCAGCTCTCCTCTCTGCTCTGTAGTCAACATGTGCTCCAGAACTGTAGCAGTGATCCAGCAGAAGATGGGATCAGACACATGATGTGGAGGCTCCTGGATGTCTTGATGTGTGAGATCATTCTGCTGGACAGATCTTCATCACTGGACTCCTCCTGAAGTACTCCTCCTTCTGGGCGTCAGTGAAGCCTCGTACTTCTGTTACCCTGTCAACACATGAAGGAGGATCTGATTGGCTGTGCAGGTCTGGAAGTTATCCAGATGAGAGCTGAGGAAGCAGATTCCCCTTGATGAGGTTTGTCAGCAGCACGTTGACTGATGACTTCTGTGTGACATCAGACACAACCTTCTTGTTGTTGAAATCCAGTGAAAGTTCTGCTTTCATCCAGGCCATCAAAGATGAACAGAAGTTTACAGACAGCCAGATTCTATGCTGTGACCTTCTGTAATGTTGGATGGAAAACATGGAGCAGCCTGAGAAGACTGTACTGCTCATCTTTGATCAAAGTTCAGCTCCCTGAACGAAAGCAGAATCAGCAGACTGACATCTTGGTTTTCCAAACCCTCTGCCCAGTCCAGAGTGAACTTCTGCATGAGAAGGTTTTTCCAACACCAGCGACGCCGTTGGTCAGAACCACTCTGATGTGTCTCTGTTGGTCAGGTAAGGCTTTAAAGATGTCCTGGCACTTGATTGGAGTCTCATGGAGGGTCTCCTTCTTGGAAGCTGTCTCCAGCTGTCTCACCTCATGTTGGGTATTAACCTCTTCACTCTGTCCCTCTGTGATGTAGAGCTCAGTGTAGATCCTGTTGAGGAGGGTTCACTTCCTGTTCCATCAGTTCCTTCAGTCACATGTTCACATCTCGTCTTCAGACTGATCATTATGTTCATCTAAAACCTCCTGCAGACCACTATCTGCTGAAAATATTCTGAAAATGAACAGAGTGAGAATACAGATATATTTAAATATATAATTTTCATGTCCATGACACAATAAATGTCCCTCTAATATAACAGACAATCTGTTTTCAGACATGAAAACATCAGCAGACAGATCTATGATCTTAATTTGTTCTGTCCTGGTTGATTGGCTGTCTGCAGTCCAGGTCATGTTCTGGGTCTTTTTTCCACACTGAGGACAGGAGTCTCCAGACTGGTCCCAGTATGAGGTGCAGAACCAGTGTCCACAGTTGGTAGAGACTGGATCCTACAGGATGTCCTGCAACAGGACTCCTCTTCCTCTCTCTGTGAAGGACATATTTTTTTAACTAAAATAATTTGTTTAATGTTGTTGGAAAATATCCAGATTTGTCGACACTGTCTAGAAGCTCAGATGGTCACAGAGAACAGTAAAAGTGTCGTTACATTTCTGTTTAAATTCAACTTTAAGTTTGTAGTGAAAATGTTTGCTTCATTTTAGCTTTCATAAACCTGAGCTACTTTTCCAATCTGTCTGTTTTATCAAACATTTTGTGATCTGCCTGAGTTTGTTCTCACAGTAAAAAGTCCTCCAATAAAGAGAAACAGACATGCAAACTGGTTAGAGGGAAAAAAGTGAGAAGGATGTGTGACCAGACAAAAACAAAGATCTGCTAAGGGGGGTCCTGGGGTGTGCTCGGAGATTCTTCTGATGACTTTTAGGACTACTTTGGTGCTGGTCACAAGTTAAAAGAGTTTTGAGAAGATTGAGTAAAATAAAGTGCAAAGTAATCCATGTTATACCACGTGTAGCATGTGTTTATCTTCTGCTGCAAAAAGAGAAGATCTGCAACTTGGTGTAACTTGATGTTTTTCTGTTGAGGAGTCAGGTTACATTACATCCAGGTTACTGACACACTTCTCTGAAAACTAGCCAGTCATTTGTAAGCTTGCTAACAATTCTTGTTTCCTCAGTTTGAACTCTTACCTCACACTGGTAAGAGGTATTTTTCACAAGCAGACCCAGTTACTGCTTCAGAGACGTTATACTGAAATTACAAACCTGATATGAAGAAACTTCACTGCTGATCTCCTTCTCTCTCATGCACCTTAATTCCTTCAACATGTCTCACTTACATTAGTTTCCTCTCACAGTTTTCACACGTCTTTTGTCCCGTTTTGCGTCTCATATTTTGTGGCTGACACACGCTACTGTGCAACTTGACTGCAGCTTTTTCCACACAGCAGGTCACAGACCGATGGTCTGGACTCACACTGTACTGTGACTAGCAGCAAGTTGATTGGCTCCATCTCTACAGGCGCTTGCTGCCTTTTGCTGACAGTCAGTGTGCACACATCCAAAAGTGCATTCACAGATTCAGATGAGACATTTTGTCTTCATCCTCAATACTTCATCTTCCATCAGGTCAGTTTACAGTAAAAAAGTCTCTTACTGTGAGTCTGAGGGTTCAGGTTCATTACTGAAGACTGGAGGACGATCTTTGGACCGGTCACTCTTCATAGACAGACAGCTGGATGCTGAAGACTCTGCTCTGTCTTCCTCTTCTTCTGTCCTCCTCTTCCTGCTCCTCAAGTCATGGACTTCAGTCAGTCTGAGGGGTAAAACAGTAACACTGACTGTGAGCTCAGGACACAAGAATCAGGAAACCAGTTTGATCTGGTTACCATGGCTACTAGATGTTGATCTAAAATGTGTTTTTTGGCAGAGTATTAATTTGATATTGTTGAAATGTAGTGTCCTCCACCAGTGAGAGACAGAGAAGGGGGAGTATGGTTAGTGTAGACGTGTACAGAACATTTAATTTGATCATGAAGCCGAGTGTTACTGTGGAATTGACAAAACATAACCAACAAACACTGAATGAGTCAGAATCATTTCTCTTACTGTGAGTCTGAGGGTTCAGGTTCATTACTGAAGTCTGGAGGAAGACCTTTGGACCAGTCACTCTTCAGAGACAGACAGCTGGACACTAGAGACTCTGCTCTGTCCTCCTCTTCATCTGTCCTCCTCATCTTCTGGACTTCAGTCAGTCTGGAGGTAAAACAGTGACACTGACTGTGAGATCACAAAGAATCAGAGAACTTTGATCTATTAGTGTGTCTGTAGGTGTAACAGGTGTATGGACAGACATGACAGAGGACAACTTGTGGACTATTTTCTGACATTTATTGTCTCCTGCAGAAGACATAAAACATATTTAAAACCTTCTGGACTCTCTCATCTGCATCTGTCAGCATTTGTTTTTGAAACTTTTGAGATGAAAAAGTGGATTTATTTTTACTCCTGCCTCTCAGACCCTCTGCAGCAGCACTTCATGAAACAATTGCGGATGTTCTGACCAACCAGAGGAGAGCTCAGAGTCTGTTTCTTAACCTTCTGGGATTAGAAAGTGGATTTATCTTCATGTTTGCTTGTAAACCTGTGTGCAGCAGCACCATGGAGGAGCCACCGTGCTGTTTACAGGGTGAGTAAATGACACTGTGCTTTTGTACTGACATTTTTGGCCGCGCGAGTCCAACCGTGTTGCTGCTAAGTTGCGTTTTCATGACCGCTTATCTCGCGGAGAGCCGCACCCGACATGAACCGCCAGCCCGACTCCTCTCTAAGCGGGCTGCAGTCATGTGGCGCTGACCGCGGCCCGACGGTGTCAAGCCTCGTTTCTGTCCCCCTCCAACAAGCGAGTGTTGTGATCCTGAGCTCATGTGTGCAGGAGAGCAGAGAGAAAGAGCTTTTTAAAAGTCTCTTCATGTTCAGCTCTCATGAAGCGCGTGCTGCTGGTCTGGTGGGAGGAGCTCAGGAGGAGAAAACGAAACCAAACTCAGATGAGACTCAAGAATCAACCGTTTTTTGTCTTTCTAGCTACAAAACACAAACCTGCAGAAGACATCAAACATATCTAAAGCTTTCTGAACTCTCCCATCTGCACTTCTCACCCGAAACATGTCAAATAATACTGTTTCCTCTTTTAGTCTCATGACGTCATGTCCATCAACAAAAGTGAAACTAAAAACTTCTATAAAACTTAAATGATCGATAAAAACAACACAAAATGATTGATTATGTAACAACACTCAACAGTAAACAATATTCACTAAAGGTTTCAACATAAATGGATCAATGTCCAAAGAAAACAACAGAATATAGTGGCAGCATTTTGACACACAACTTACCCTCAGTAACACAAAACGGCTCCGTGAGGGGGAGGAGGGAGGAGCTACGGAAGCCCAGGAGGTACAGAAGAGGCAGAGTGCAGGGAGGAAGTTTCCACAGGAAAAATAAATAATAAAATAACTTTAAATAAAAATAACTCATAGAGATAAAATCCACAAACACTCAATTAAATTAAAAGACAAATAACTTTCAAAACAGTTTTGAAACAATAATTAATAAAGTGCATTTTAACTCTGTTACACAGGGTTTTTAAACACAGTAAACCTGCTAAAAATAGACAACTGGTCCTTTTTTCCAGTGTCAATAGACCTGTTTACCATTCTGTTGTTTTATATATATGTGCTGAGACTGGTGAGTGCAGGAGAGCAGAGAGAAAGAGGTTTTTAAAAGTCTAAAGTGTTTTCAGCTCTCAGTACTTTTGATTTTGAATGAATCGGTGTCTCTGTTTGTACTTTGCAAAGTGTCACATGTTCACTTTCACCTGCAGAGGAGTTGTGTTCAGTTACAGCTCATAAAAACACAACATTTCCTCATTATGCTGATTCATGAGAAAAGGTTTTAGATAACAAAATAACAGGAGACTTTTATTGTGAAGAATTTACAGGAAGTAAAATCTTACACATCTTTCAGCTGCTGGATTAAATACATGTACTTCATCCTAAACCTGCTGTATTAACACTCACCCTGCTTCAGTCTTCAGTTTTCCTCCTTCTGATCTGTCAACTCAAAACAGAGTCTGAGTTCACCAACTGAACTCTTCACTTCAGGTTCCCTCCCTGTCCTCATGAACCTGGATCACCTGGTGAGTGGTGCTCCTCCCCTCTGTATTTTCAGGAAATCAGGAAAACACATTAATGAGCCTCTCTCTTGGTTTGAATAGATTAAAATGAGTTCAGGTCAAAATCCTGCATCTAAGTGACGTTTAAATCATGTAAAACATTTTTGTTGAAGTTAAAACTAAAATGCTTTAAAGTGCGTTACCTAAATGTGTTCTTTTACAGACTCATGTGTCACACAAACACACAGTTTTCAGTGTGAACCACCTTTCATCTCAGCACAGGAGTCTCCAGGTCAGTCCCTGTGACTCCTCTGCCTTTAAACTATTTCAAATTATTATCACTTCATCTATAACAGTCTGCTGTGGCACTTTGGACAGCAGACACAATGTATTACAGTTATACAGAGAAGAATGAAAAATAAATACTTGACAATCTTTGAAAAATGAGCATATCCAGAATCGATAGAGTCTCCTGAACATCTCATCACAACCTGGATCAAAGTTAGGACAAACTCTGGAGACCACACATTACTCTTTAAAGTAGAAAAACATGAATTTATTTCAATAAACTAAATTAAGTAAGTATGTAAGTTAGTGTCTCAAACAGGAGAGAGACACTGAACACTCAGGCACCCATAGATATGTGTGAACATTCACACCAGCTCAGGTGTGATCCATCTCTCCCAGTGAGCTGCTCCCAGATCCCAGACAAGCTAAACTGAAAGTAGGTCAGAGTCCTTCTCAAGAACAAGGTCCCCCCTCAGATCCTGAACCCACAAAGATATCAGATATCAAGAACATTCAGTTCAATTCAGACTGTTATCTAGTTCATTATTAACACACATCCAATGTGGTTTGCTCCTGTGTACCTAACAACCCTTTATCACCACAAAACTTCCTCCATCACCTCCCAGTACCTCCTCCCTCCCAACCCTCATGACTCAGTGACCTTGGATCCAGATGAAGCACTTTTAAGAGGACATAAAAACTGGGACAGAAGAAATATTAAAGAAGGACAGGACTAATTTTACCAAAGGTAAATGTTGCATCCAAAGCACACATGAAAATGCTATCTGCAGCTACATTCTCTGTGCCTTTAATATGACGAACTGTATGTCCAAGTGACAGGGTTGCAAAAACAAGGCTGATCGTATCAGTGTTTGATTCAGGTTTTGAAACAAATACAATGCTAACTGTTTATGGTCAATGTATACCACCAGAGTAGAACCTGACCAAACATAAACATCAAAATGTTGGATGGCCCAAATAAGAGCAAGTTCCTCTTTTCTAATTTTCTGTGACAGCCTTTGGTAAAATTTAAACTTCTCAGAGAATTAACTAACCGTCCTTTCCAACCTGTTTTCATCTGTTTGTGACAAAAGTGGCCCAGCCTCAGCATCACTTCCATCTACGTGTAACTTAAAGGCAGGTCCAGTCAGGGAGCTGCGAGCTCAGGATGCTGGAGGCACTACAGAGGCAAAGCTAGCACAAAACCTCCTGTAATAATGCGCCATCCCCAAGAAACGCAACAACTCAGGCTTCATGGATGGAACAGGAAAAACCATGGACCACGGACAAACCTTCACTTCACACACCCTTCAACCCTTTTCTGCCTATTTTGGGATATTTTACTCATATTTTTTTGAGTTTCTTCTGAATATTTGACAAATATCTCTTTGCATTCTTTATATTTGACTAATATTTTTCTGCATTTTTGTATATTTTACAGTTTTTTATGCCTTTTTGAGATATTTTTATTTATTTATTGCCTTTTTTGGAATATTTCACGATTAGTTCTCTTCCTTTTTTAACAAAAGTGAAAAATAATTGTGTAACCACCCAGGTGATTCAGATCTGCTCCAACATTTAACTGGATGTTCGACACTTTCACCAAGTTTAATGAAAACTGAGTTTAATCCTGCTGAGAAACAAACAAACAGCAGCAAAAACTAAACCACCTCAGTGGATGTAATAATGCATTATTATTTACTCGGGTTTAAACTCAGATTTTCACAATAATTAGAACCAAATTACAAAACTCTGTCCAGAAAATTAAGTCATGTCCCTCTAAATAAAATGACCAAAGTAATCTGAAAAGACATTTTCTACAGTTGTGACGGCTGTAAACTTCACATCAACCTCTAAAACGACCTGAATAAATGAAGTGACAGAGCAGCAGCGTAAAGAAAGACAAAACCATGGACAGCATTTGATTCACACACCTTTCCTTAATATAATCTTTATTGCTTTTTCTTATTGGGTTGAATACAGAACAGGTTTACATCTCTTGACTTTGTGAAACACTGTCATGTTTTACTAACAGCAGGAGGAGGAGGAGGAGGAGGAGGAGAGGGAGGAGGAGGAGGAAGAGGAGGAGGAGGGAGAGAGAGGAGGACGAGGAGGAAGAGGATGAGGTGGAGGAAGAGGAGGAGGAGGAGGAGGAGGAAGAGGAGGAGGAAGACAGACGAGGGGAAGGAAGGAAAGATGGAAATACAACCACAGAACGACTGTGTGTTAATGCTTTCTGATTGAGGTCCAGCATCTGTGTGTGTTTGTGTTGGAGGAGGTTTGAAACCTCGTCTCTGACGTTCCCTTTGACCTCTGACCAGGACAGGAAGTTTACATGAGGAGTTAAACCGAGACAGGAAACAGAGAAAAGGTTGAACCAAAACGTCGGAGTGAAGGGGGGGAGAGAACGGAGCAAAAATGTCAACAATATTCTGGCTTTAAAGCACCAAAATCCAACGACATCTTTTATCTGTTAGGCGATGACGAGTTCACAGTCAAGTGCTAAATGTAGTGATTGACAAGTTCTGAATCATTATTTAAAAAAAAAAAAAAGACAAAATAATCAGGACTTGGAAAGAACAAGTTGCAACTCAGGAAATAAGAACATGAAGCATTTCGAATAATGGATTTGTGAAAGACCCTGAGAGCGAGATTATATATATTTTTATATTTATATATATATGTGTGTAGCGCGAGAAGAGATGGAGAAAAAAGAAAATCATCCATAATTGAACAAATTAGATTAACATGCAAAAAAAAACCTAACCTAAAACTCACCCTTTAACTGAACACAATGGATTTTCACAGTTTTATACGCATTTAATATGTCATAGAGAAAAAAAAATAAACACAACAAAAATCATTTCTCAGCCAAACTAAAAATAAACAACAACAGAACAAAGAGACCCAGACAGTCTGTTCTCAACTCATATACAGGAGATCTACATAAAGCTTTTTGGATTCAGAGGGATTCTTATTGCTAGTCCGATTCGCACCCCGGCCCGCCGCGCCCTACGGCGAGCCGGTTAGTCCACAAACACAAACCATCAGTTCCTCACAACAGTTCTGCAGCATAAATGTGATATTTTTAATACATGGCTTCTTCTCAAGTCATCGTAGAAACTAACTCGCACAAACACACACCTGGGCTCCAAATAAATACGTTTAAAAACAGTCCATGTGCATTCGAATGGAAGTCCAGTATTCATATGGCCGTGCACGCGCTCACACACACACACACACACACACACAATCAGACACACATTAACGCATATTCCCGAGGGAGAGGGATGCACAGATAGAGCTGACAAAACATAAAACAGTTGAGAAGGGAGAGAAAGAGAGTTTCTTCACACATGTAGGGAATTTAGAAAAAGAGTCTAAATATTTCATAATTTAAACGTAATTCAAAATTAGGACTCAGTATCTCATTATTATATGTTGTAATAGTTAAAGGAGCAGGTTTTCTTTAGCAGGTTAGCCATTCAGTAGTTGGCTGCTTTCACCAGCAGATGTCAGCGTTGGAAAGAGAATTTAATTTAAGGATTCAGGATTAAGCTTTGCTATTTTTGTCATGGAAATGAAAGGTGGTCAGGAGTGTAAAGGGGGCACAAGACTTTGTTGATTTGTTGTAAGGCCGGGAAATATAATGATATTATATCATGATATTAGACTTGATTCTAGTCTTAGATTTTAGACAGTTATATGGTGATGTGTCTTCTACAGGTTTTAAACGCTGCATTACAGTAAAAAGATGTACTTCTCTGGACTTGCCAGACTATTTTAGTCATTATATCCACATTACTGATGATTATGCAACAAGACTTTTTTTGGCAGGATTTTTCTGGAGCAACATAGAGTTGCAGAGTCCAACAGGAGGACCCTGTTGTAACTTTACAACCTTCCTCAGTTCCATGTAGAAGGCTCTGCAAAAGCCACATGGATTGTGGGTAATCATGAGTCGGGAAACAACGGCATAAAAACTGAAACCAGCCCTGTTCCAGTTCAAGCAACAAACTGTGGACCAGAGTATTTCCACCGAACACAAATTGGTTCTTGAACTTGAGCTTTTTTGGTGGAAAAGGGGCTTGTGTTAACTTGTAGTCCCATTAGCAACCAAGCTAAAGAACGACAGTTGGTGAGATTGCTGACCAACCGGCAGCGTTCCAAACATGACACCCAACAAAACTAGATGAAGCATTTTCATTTTAATCAACCAAGTAATCTATACATTTAAATTCTGGTTCCTCTATAAGTTGTACCATTGTCTCGCACAACACATTTGGTGCTGACAAATATGGAGGAAGGAAGTGTTGAAGCAATAAAAGAGACATTAGATCATTCATTTGTTCACATCGATCTTAAAAACGAAAGGCTTTGAACGCCATGGGAGTCGACTTCTGAGAGTCCGTGAGTCTATTTGGACTCAACTGAACTCATTAAAGGCCCGCTACGTTGGAAAAACTGGTATTTAATCCTGAGTTTAGGGATATCAATCCTCAAACACCATCTTGTGAGTGCTTGGACTCAAAACTTTACACTTGTGGAGTTCTGAACCTCTGTCAGATTCACACCATAGACTCGTATGAAGTTCTTTGCACTTTTCAGACCTGATTGATTCACCTGGTTTTAATACACACGTTAGGGTTAGGCAGGGATCTAAAGTTCAAGCGTGACGAATAAAAGTCAAGAAAACTCTCTCCCCCTCTTTCTCTCTTGATTGTGTCGCGATATTCCACTGTAGTAGTACTAGTAGTAGAAGTAGTAGTAGTAGTAGTTTTGGAAGTTGTTAGTGCCAGTTGACAGCAGCGTCCAGTCAGTCAGTCAGTCCAGTTGTGGTTGTTCTCGCTTCTTTCTGACTGACTCGATGACTGACCGTTGTTGCCTTACAGTTCCGTTATGAGCCGCTGAGGTTCGATTCGTTTTGATTATGAGGTTGTTTTATATTTAAAAAAAAAACAGACGAAAATGTACAAGAAGAAAAATTAGCTATATTCATCTTCACACGAGAAAGAAAATACACATACACACTACCGTCCCCTCTGGTCACGATATCAGGATCAATAAGCGATCCGGACTTCACCGCCCTTTTCTGTGGTGGAACTGTCCGGTTAGGTTGGAGCAAAGGGGTGGAAGTAGCCCTTTTACTTGTGTTTGTTTGTGTGTGCAGCAAGGTAATACAGTTCACTCACACACCCCCAACCTTCCCGTTCGTTCGTCCGTTCATCCATCCATCCGTCTATCTCACCCCGTCATCTGCCTTCTTCTGGAAATCATACTGAAGGGTTTAGTCTTAAAAATCTGTTTTCTATTTGAAAATTACAACTGATTGTCTCTAACGCCAAATTCAGAACCGCATGTCCTCGGGTGTCTCATAACTTCAGTGAAGATAAATCAACACAGAGTTTGACCGTTCAAGCTTAGATGTTTCTATAAAAGACAGCTCAAGTATTACGTCTCGTAAAAATGAAAATTTATTAGCTCTTCTGTTTGTCTCTGGATTGACTGGAACAGGAAAGAGGGACAAGTCCTCATAGGAGAGGACACGGCTAAATAGGGATGAACAGTACTTAAGCGGTCCAGGGCCAACTCGAGATACTAAGATAATACTGGAAGGAGACTAGCTAAACCTGTGATTAGCTAGAAATGCTATTAACTGACTATGGTGCAATGTGTTAGCTTGATTAACCTGCTTGGTCTGGTCAGTTAGCAGTTACCAGAGAAATGAACCACATGAAGGCATTACTCACTTGGTTATCTTGTCTAGACTGTAGTCTGTTTAGCCAGTACAAGCTAATAACTACAGCTAGCTAAAATTAGCCCTTTCATCAGCTTTGGTGAAGAATAAGCTAATGAGTAAGTGCTGTTTTTCTCAATTAGCCCTTACTAGTTCAATTTTACACCTTTATTGATACTGGGTTAACCATGGTTAGCTCTGTTTGGGCCATTGTGCAAGCTACATCAGTAACAACTTAAACATGTTAACCTTAACTAGCTGTGTTTGGAGCCACACTAATGAGTTAACCCTGGCTACCATTTAATTTGGCCCTCTGTGGAAACCAGGCTAGCAAAGAATTAGCCCTGCTAGCCGTGTTTAGGAAGACATGGGATTTAAAGGGCTGCCTACAGAGCTGCTCTGCTGTTGTTTTAATGGTTGCAGTTAAAAAGCAAAGGTTGAGGTAAACTGAACCTGGGTCACGTGTTAGCGGCGACATACGTTAGCACACTGAAGGCCTTGTAATAAACTCTAAATGAACACTAGGGGCTGATGATGAGAGACAGGTGGGAGTCACACACATTCACACACACACGCACAACAAAAAATGTTTTGATTTGTTCAGTTATAAAAAAAAAAAATCCACAAAACACAAGAATTCCCCTCCCTACACCTAAATGTCACTGATAATCACACAAACGCAAGAAAAAAACAGAAAATACTCTATCATCACGTGCCACATGTTCAACTCTCTGTACACACATGGAATCAACTGAGAATGATTATGAATGAGAAAATTATTAACACACAAACCAACTCACAAGGAGGCTTCAAAGGGATTGATAGTGTGATGGGTTAAAAAAAAACAAAACAACAACATGGAGAACACAAACTGATCGACACTATTTCTGCCCTTTCAAGACTTCTATTTCACACAGAAATCTGGTGCGACTTTGACAAGTTCGTCAATGCTTTTGTGTGTTTTGCGAGCCAGCCAGGAGAGACAGGGACCGGTGCGGAAGCGAGCCAAAAAAGGACGACGAGGTGCCGGCCTTTCTGTGGTTTCCAGTTACAAAAAAATGCTTCCTTTGTCACACAGTGAGAGACGACCACCAGCCTGTGGCACGAGGCGTCGTTTGCTGGTGAAACTGAGTCCGACCAGCCACTTTGGTGGCCGACCAGGTTTGATTTTATCCAAAAATATCGAGCAGGAGAAGTGGCTGGTGAATTTTGGAACGCCAACAACAATACGTCAAGTTCTCCACCCTGACTGGTTCTCGCTCTCAGATCCAAAGCTGGTTCAAATCTTAAAACTGGATTGTTCAGTCTCTGCTGTGATTTAAATACAGAACGCAGACACCGACAGTCCTTCTCAGTCTTTGTCTGTCTCTCTGCGTCTCCTAGGTTGATCATCAATTCTCAAACAGAATCTAGAACAATAATAAATCATAACTTTATTCTTTTTATTGCTGAAATATAGATTCCCCGCACAAAAAATAGTAATGCAAATCATTGTCATCATAAAAAGCTATAAAAATTAGATCCATCCTCCGTAATAATGCAGATAAAGATATAGCAAAAAACATCTCTTAGAAGTAGGACTAGTAGTAAGGCACTTCAAGAAAACGAGGTTTTCGTCTTTCTTTCCATCAAAAAAGTTTTCCGGGCTGGTTTTTGCATCATCATCATCATCATCATCATCAATGGTGTAGCGTCATTCCGTCGTATGGCACTGTGGTGACGTTGGTTCAGACAGCCGGGGGAGTTTCCCCTCAATCCACCCCCACCAGAGGAGGCTCTCCGTTGGGCAAGATGTGCTCCAGAGGGGGCTTGGCGTGCATCTCCAGCAGCCCCTGGATGTAGCCCTCAGCGGGGGCAGCGGCTGTGGTCTCCTCTGGCTGAGAGCTGGAGGATGAGGGGGAGGGCTCTTTGGAGATGTTTGATTTCAGGTCCCTGGCTGAGGAGTCGTCGCTCTTTGTGTCAGTAGCTTGCTGGCTGGGAGTCGTGTCAGCGTTTGCAGAGAGTTCAGTTTTTTCCTCAGCGTGCGGTTCTTCGGTGGTTGGCGCTTCATCAGCTTTCTTTTCTTTCTCCAACGTAGCTGATTCCGCTCCCTCGCCCTCCTCACCCTCTCTCCTTTCCGTCCTCCTCCTCCAGCTCCTTGGCCCCCGCGGTGCCGCTGCCGCACTCGCTCTCGTTCTCCGAGGGCGGGCAGGTGGAGGTCGGGGTCGGCGTGCAAGAGTCTCCGTCCTCGCTGGCGTCGTCATTCCCTGCCGAGGCTCCGTCGGCTCCGCGGGGCTTCAGGTGGATCCTTTGGTGGCGAACCAGGCTGTGCTTCAAGGTGAAAGTCCGCTCGCAGGTTTGACACTGGTAGGGCCGCTCACCTGGACAGACAACAGATGGATTTATATCAACAAGTTAGATCCACAAGACAAGCAAAAAGGGAGATAAATCATCTGAAACTGAAAAAAAAATTATTGCAGAATAACACGTAGGAAAATATAAATGCAGCAGGTTTCTGCAGGTTGTGACAAGTTAAATTTAAGACTTTTTAAGATCATTATGAAGGTAAATTGAATGTAACATGAGACTGAAGTTAATACAACTTTAACAGTAAAGTTAACTTCAGAATCCAATCAATTTACTTTAAAACATTCCAAGGTCTAAAATTCAGATTTTTGCATTTGAGACTTTTTGTGACTTTTTAAGGATCTGGAGAAAACCTGGTGTGTAGAAAGAAAAACAAAAAAGATCAAATACCAAAAAAACCAAAAATAAAAAATGCAAATTAATAGAATACTTTGATGTTCAAATTAAAATAAATACATACAAAACATGAGATAATATAAAAATATGTAATATTATGAATAAATATGAATAAAAGTAGGACATTTTAATTGAGAAAAAATAATTTAAAATTCAACAAGTGAAAATAATAGGAAAAAAATGAATTAATAAAATAAACATTTAAAAAGAAAACTAAAAAAGCATCTAATTTTAATTAAGAGAAAAAATATGACAAATAAAAACTTAAGAAGAGAAAATATAAAATAAAATATCTAAATAAATATTAAAAATAAATATGAATGACTAAAAGAAATGTCAAAACAAAAAAAAGAAAACTAAATGAGGAAATATAAATCAATAAAATAAACATATACTGCTTTTGTCCACAGGGAGGCTCCAAAATCACGTGAATAATAAAACAAAGTGTCGTACCTGTGTGTGACCTCATGTGTCTGGTCAGGTCCTGCAGAGACCAGAATCTTTTGCCGCACACGTTACAGATCTTCTTCCTCTTGTCCACTCGTCTTCCTGACGTCTCTCCTCCCTCTAAACTCTTTGGTTCTGACGCCTCCTCATCGCTCCTCTCCTCCTTCTCCTTCTCCTCCTCCTCCGACTCCCCGCTGTCTCCTCCCTCGCTCTCACATCCCCTCACTCCTCCCCCTTCCTCCTCCTCCTCCATCTCCACCTCTTTCTTCTGCTCTTCCTCTTTCTCCTCCTCTGCTGGTTTGGCGGCGTCACTCTCCGTCGTTGCCGCCGCCTCCTCTTTCACTGGCGGGTTCTCCTCCACTGGCGCTGAAGCTGGTGTCTCCTCGGAGAGGTGCGCCCTCTCATGGCGAGCGAGCGTGGTGGCGTAGCGGAAGCTCTTCTTACACACTCTGCAGACGTGTTTGTACTCGGGCTGCTGCTTCACCACCGGGCTGCTGGAAGAAGAAGAAAAAGAGGAGGAGGAGCTTTTCTCCTTCTCTTGGCTCTCTGTTGCTACTTGGGGAGCAGAGGTAGAGGATGTAGAGGATGATGATGATGATGATGAGGAGGAGGAGGAGGGGTGCAGGTTGGGGGGGTTGTTCTTCCTGAGCGGGGCCTGACGACGTGGAGAGCTTGAAGTCGATTAACTTTTTGCCGAAGTTCAGGTCCAGACTTTTGTTGCTGTGGCAGTCGTCATCGTCTGTGCTCTCCACCTGAGGAGAGATTCAGGGAGGTGAAGTCCACGCTGAACAGATCAATACACATTATTTACACTATATTTAGGATATTTTCACAGCTTTACTTTGCTGTCAGAGAGACTTTTCTGATGTGAAACTGAAGTTATGTAAGCAAAATATGGCTCTCTCCAAACCAACCAAACTCCATAGGTGAAATCAGTCATTTTAGTAACCTACATCCACATGTATGTTCCTTTCAGTGAAGTTTGTTTATGTTATTGTGTGACTTTAGTGAATTCAAAGTATCCTTTTAAATGACTGAAGTCACTCAATAAGACAAAAAAAAACTAACAGATCGAGGCAACAGTAGACCAGCAACTCCTGTGTTCTGTGAGGTAAAATTGCTGATTTCGCTAATGGAGTTTGGTTGGTTTGGAGAAAATGATATTTGCCTTAAATAACAGCAGTTTCTCCTCAGAAAAGTCTGTCTGACAGCAAAGTAAAGCTGTGGAAAATATTCTAAATATGGCATACACTTCAACTGAATTTTTAAGTGTTAAAATACATGTTGCTGCTGACCTGTCCACAGCAGGACATGTTTAGTTTCCTGCACCAGCTCTCCTGCATGCCTCTACAAACGGGTCATATTGGCCTCCATCTACTGTAGGTAATTAAACTGACATGAATAAAGTACCTCATACAACCACAGCTCAAAAAATCAGAACTATCCCTTTTAGGGGCCTGATCTCATCGTTTTTGTTACTGATGAGGAATAAATCCCAGACTTCACCAGTCTGAGAACTGCTCAAGAAAACATTTACAGTTGGTTTTCTCAGTAAACTGATGTCTGAAATGTAAATGTTGATCATTTCATTTAAAATACTTAATATTTTTGGTTTGCATGAGAGCTTGTGTTGATGAAACACTGATTATGTTGAAAATTTAACATTTTCTATTAAAAATCATGCATATTTCTATACTTAGAAACATAATAGTTTCAAAACTTTGCATGAATCCTGGTGCATGTAACCATGACAGCTCAGGTGGGTTACCTTGGTGCTGTTGCCCTCTGGAGGCTGTTTTGTCTGTGCTGCTCTGGTCTCTGGCGCCCCCTGCTGTTCTGGCTCTTCTGTGGTTTCTGTCTCCTGGTGCTCTGCGGCGCTGACAGCCGGACTGCAACCTGCTGCACAAACAAACATCTGTCAGCAACATCAGCAAACTGGGTACAAATACAAATAATGTCATATTGTTTTAACAAAATTAATGAAACGTTCTGTAATAAACAGTTTAAAAATAACTGAATTACAATTTTTATCAATATAAAATCCGCCATCTAACTTCCACTCATGACAAAAGAAAAAAAACTTCTTTACATGCCAACAAATGTCTGTCCTCCTCGAACACTAAACCAAAAATCAATACTTGTTTCTAATGACTGACCCTGGCTTGGTGTCGTCGGCCTCGACTCGGGTTGTTCAGAGGGCGCAGGGACATCTGTGGTGGGGGCGGAGCCTGAGTCTGTGGAGGGGCTGAGATCTTGTGCTTCTTGTGCAACCTGCTCCGTCTCCGACTGACTCTCTGCAGGACAAAACAATACAAACCATATGATCAATACAGACAATAAAATACTTCACTAAAAAACTCTGGATAAAGTTGCAAGTTTTATTATTATTATTATTATTGTCATAAAATATGTCCCTAGATGAGGTTAAAATACTGTTTGAAAAGATGAATTTTAACCAAACATGCTGATTTCTGCCTCCAGATTAAAGTGTCACTTTAAAGTCCGGTTGTTTTTGTGTTTCTGACCTGCGCTCTCGTGGGATCCTTCATCTCCGTCTTTCTTGACGAGGGCGCCGTTGCGTCGCAGCGTTCGGTGGGTCACACCGTGTTTCCTCAGCAGGTGGCGCTCACAGTTAGATTTGGTGGAGAAAAAGGCGTCGCACTTGGGACAGGGGAACGGTTTCTGACCTGAGGAGAACACAGAACATTCAGAGGATAGAACCACACTTCAAATATCTGAACTGTCCCTTTAAAAAGAACAAAAACCAGGCAGCAGATTGTTTTTTCTCATCAAATAATGAGACCAAACTTCATTTAAATTCCTGTGATTATTATTAGTTCTTGTACTTAGAGACTCTGCAAATTGATTTTTTTTTCTACGTTCAACAACGTTGACCAGTTTCTGACCTGGATAAACCGTGTGTGTGTTGATGTTTGTGTTTGTGTGTGTTACCGGTGTGTGTCAGCATGTGTCTCTGCAGGGAGCTGGCCCAGGGAAACACTCGGGGGCAGTAGGGGCAGGTCATCTTCTGGACAGAGTTGGAGTAGGCGTTCTTCTTTCCTTTGGACTGCGGCACCAGTGCCGCCGCCTTCACCTCGTCCTTCGCTGCTCCCTCCTTCTCCTCGCCACCACCCTCCTCCTCCTCCTCCTGCTGCTGCTGCTCTGTCTACATCTGTTCACAGGGGGGGGGGGGGGGGGGGGGGGGGGGGGGTGAGTTAAGGCTCAGGGGATCAGTTTTCTATCAGTCCTCCACCCACACCTTCTCCCTCCTCCTACCTCTCTTTCCTCCCAGGTCTGCAGCTCCCGTCTGCAGGTACGTGCTGAACTTGTTGGCGTCCGTCGTGGCGAGCATCTTCTCCACGCTGGCAAACTCCCCGCTGGACTCCAGGTCGATACTGCTGCCGCCGCTGCTCATGACGGACTTCTCCTTCACTGTCAGGGCAGCAGTCTTCTTCCTGGGCCGCTTTCTGTTGGACAACAAGTTTATTCTTATTACTTTGGCGCCACCTGGTGGTAGAACCAATAATAGAGCAGTGCAGGCTGCAAACCAAGGAGGTGCTTTCTGTTGATTTAACATGTATATTCCATGTTTTTATATATTTTACATTAATTATCTTGTCTTTCTGTGACTTTGTGTCAGTGTATAGACGCTAAAATTAAATTAGAACAATGAACATCAGTACAATGAATGAGATTTTCACATAGGATGGGCATCCTTATGATTTTATTGATACCAATACTGACACTGCTTATCAATGCTTTGCAAAAAATAAAGACATGACATGAAAAGATATTTTTGCAAATGTAATAAGTTATATTGTTTTTGCATTTAGATGCATTTTCATTAAATTCAATAAAGTGAGACATTTTGACCTGTCAGCTGTGTGGGCGTGCAATTTCCTGCCACATGGATCCTGTTACAAACTGAGTACTAAGCTCATAATTAGTCACTATCAGTAATCAATACAGACGGTATGTACCTGGAGGCTCCATCAGATGTGTCTTCACTCTGTGCCTCCAGAGAGGTGGAGGGTCCTGGGGTGTCTGCAGCAGAATCAGCCTGAGAGGAAGTGACTGCCGCTGGGGGTTTGGCCTCCAGCGTGGCGGCTCTCTCTTCAGCAGGTCTGGAGCTCCGGACACGGAGTGGATGATCTGAGCGATGGAGGCCAGCGGAGGCAGCTCCTTCAGGGCGGTGGAGGGTGAGGAGGAGGAAGCAGAGGATGTTGGTTTGGGGAGCAGCGGTTTGAGGCGCTGTGCTCGTGTAGCGTTGGCGTGGTTGGGGAGGGAGGCGGGGGTGGGGTGGATCCAGGAGGGAGCTGGTAGCAGCCAAGCTGGGGGTGAGGATGTAGAGGAGGCAGAGTGCTTGCCGTCTTCTCCTCCTTGGACAATGCCAGAGGGTGGTGCGGTTCCATGATGCTGCTGGTGCTCTGCTCCGTCTTGATGTCCTTCCTTTCTGCGGTGCTCGCCACCTCCCTCCGCTGCCGCTTGCTGGGGATGGACAGGTCGATGGGCTGGTCCAGGACGGAGCAGTCGAAGTTGGGGAGACGCTCTCCAGTTTGACCCCAGGAGACCCCGTCTGGCTGCTGGAGCCACGCCCTTTGGCGGAGAAGTCCAGCGGCTGGTCCAGTTCTGTAGGATAGATCACGTTGGCGAGCTCCTCCACCTTCACCGCGTGAAGCGCCTGAATTGGCGGCTGACTGATCCCGTTCAGCGCCATCTGACTCACTGCAGCAGCTCGGCCAGAGGTGACGGTGGCGACGGGCACGGGGGCGGGCAGGAGCGTGGCAATGTGCTCTTCGATCTCCCTCTCTTGCACCTCAGGGTGCTGCTTCAGCAGGTGGTGGATGCAGTTACGCTTGGCCAGAAAGGCAGCGCCGCAGCGTCGGCATTCAAATGGCTTCCTCTGGCAGCCGTTGTGTGTACGCAGGTGGATCTGCAGCGCCCGGTAGGTCTTCAGGTCCTCGCCGCAGAATCGGCACGTCGTCTCAGCTCCAGCACAGCCCGTCTCCGTGTCCTGGGTGGTGGTGGTCGCACCGGTGATCGCTGTAGCCATGTTAGCGGTGGTGGTGGAGGTGACGTACTTGATGTTTTTCTCAATGTCTTTCCTCGAGGTCTTGGCGTGCTTCTTCCTGAGGTGGCGTTCACAGTTGGCCTTGACAGTGAAAGGGTAATGGCAGACTCGACAGACGTAGGGCCGCTCGCCGCTGTGCGTGCGCAGGTGTCGGATCAGCGTGGCTTTGTCCGGAGCCACGTAGTCGCAGATGTTGCACTGGTGGGGGAGGATGCCGAGATGGAAGCGCATGTGAGCCTGCAGGACACCGGAGAAGGCAAACACTTGGTCACAGAATCGGCATGGGAACGAGCCTTTAGCCGAGCCGGTGTTGGCGTTGTTTCCCCCTTTGGTTCCGGGCTTCCTCCCGCTAAGCCCCGCCTCCTCATGTACCGCTGTGGTAGCAGCTGGCGGCGAATCAGATAGAGGAGTGTGAGCGTCACCCATGCACTCTGCGTCCAGCTGCCCTCCCGTCCCTGCTGAGGAGGAGGATGAAGAGGAGGAGGAAGGTGTTTTGAAGAGATTCGGGGTGGGAGGGGGCAGGCTGGGGCTGATGCAGCCCAGTGAGGCCTGCTGGGAGCTCTGGAGCGGGGGAGGAGTTGTCGCTGTGAGGCTGGAGCGAGGGGTGATGGGAGGTTTGGGCTTCAACGGAGGCATCGCCTTCTGACCCTGGACTTGACCTGGAGGACGAAGAAACAGAGCTGTCTCTTTTTAATGCTGCCATGGTTGATTGATTGATTGATTGACAGACAGACAATCACAAAACTGTCCAGCTCAAGCCAGCACTCACCTTGACCTCCAGTGAATCCTGGAGCTTTGGCGAGCGTCGGGAGGGTCAGTCCCAACTGATTGGGCGCTGCGCTTGCCACTTTGAGGATCTGCTGGATGTCTGCCAGCTCTATGATCCCAGCTCCACCCGCCTCTCCGGGTTTGACCCCCGATGAGGCCGCACTTCCTGTTGCAGCGCCCCCGTCAGGCTGCAGGAGGAAGCCGGTCTGGAAGGGCTGCAGGGACAGCAGGCTCAGGGCATCTCGCTGTGAGAGGCCTTGCAGGGCGGAGGCGGAGCCCGAGGCCTCCAGCAGGGGGATGCTGAGGGCCGCGAAGCCCGCCCAGAGTCAGCCCCACACCTCCGGACAGGAAGGCGGAGGCCGGCTCCTGAGGAAGGCTGGAGGACGGCGGCTCCACGTGGATCACCTTGATGCTGTCCAGGTGGGCCTGATGGATCTCATCGTCAGTGGGACCAGACTTCACCTGAGAAACAAAGATGGCAGCTCAGATTATTTGAAGTGTGGTTACACCGGTACTCCTGCTGTTTCTGCGCACTGTGGGCATGTCAACCACCATCCACTGATGGTGATACACTGACTAGTACCTCATACAACCACACAAATAATCTGAACTATCCCTTTAACACTGCTCCAACATTTATCATTTCACAAAACTCTACTTGATCTGTAAGCCCCTGTGATAATGAAAACTGTATTTCCAAAGCGTACCTTAGAAATGTGCTTAAGACCCAGCCCCTCCAAGAAGCTGGCTTGCTCCACGGGCAGGACTTCTTTCTCCTGACTGCCATTTACTGCAGCTCCACCCTCTGCCTCCTCCACCATCTCCTGTGTGTCAGCGGTGGTGGGTTTGTCGGGGTGGGATGTGGTTTTATGAAGGTCCAGGGCAGAGCGAAGGGGGAACGCCTTGTCACAGCAATCGCAGACGAACCGATGAAACTTACTGATACAGCGACGAAGGTTTGTCTCACACCAGACCTGGACAGAAACAGAACGTTGATTAAATACTGACCCTAAACACTGATGTGTACTCACTGGTGTGGTCCTGCGCTGATACCTGTGCGATGTGAGCAAACTTCTTGCAGGAGAAGTCGATGAAGGCCAGGTCGTTGAAGCCGGTGGGGATGGAGGGGTTGTTTTGGATGAAGGGGCGGCCGCTGGGGTCTTGGGGGAGCAGCTTGTGAACCCCCGCATTGTGACGCAACAAACCACGGTGGGTTCGGAAAGACAGACAGCAGAGATCACACCTACAAACACACAACAAGGGAATATATGTTAACATTTCCATACTGTGTGGGTTGAGGATGGTTGGCAGGGTTGAGGATGAGCAGGAGGGCTGAGGATGGTTGAAGATTGTTGGGATGGTTGGGAGGCTTGTATCTGCACTGTAAATGTACTGTAAATGTGCTTTCATGAGGACCAATTTACATTTTAGACCCTGAGAGTGATGTTGTTTTGTTTTGTCCGGTCAGTGTTCAGTGAGGGTCCTCACATGTATAGAAGTACAAGTGTGCGAGAGAGAGAGAGTGTGTGTGTGTGTGTGTGTGTGTGTGTGTGTGATAACCCCTGGTGGCAGTGCTGGTCCTTCTCTTGTTAAGCGCTGAGAGGACAGCTGCTCAGTGTCTGCCACAGTCACACACTCTTATCACATCCTGTGTGTGTGTGTGTGTGTGTGTGTGTGTGGTGTGTGTGTGTGTGTGTTGTGTGTGTAAGCTGTGTGTAATCCCCTCGGACACATTGTCAGAGGATTTTTGGGGGGCAGGAGAGGGGAAACACACTGTGGACCATATGTGGACCAGCACTTGTTGAACTGTCCTCCTCCTCCTCCTCCTCCTCCTCCTCCTCCTCTCTCCATCACTTGTCTTCCTCCTCCAGTCGGCCTGCTCCTGAATGTGTGTGTTCATCAGTGTGCTGTTGCACTATTCATTTTAGCCTAAAATCATATCTATAATCTTATTTATTATTCTTACGCACAGCTTGCAGGGCATGAACAGCTAAATGTGGCAGTTCAGTTCAAGAAGAATTTTATTTACTTGTATGAGCAGTATAGTGATGCTGCTGCTGAAATCAGCTGCATCGTTTCTGAAAACATAAATCATGATGTACAGTCTCTAGAAGTGTATGATTCAACTTTTTCCCATGCATTAAATCTCAATATTGAATTGCAGTATGTTGTGTTTTAACGTCTTATACTGTAACTTCATATTGTAACTATATTTTATGTAGTTATTTATCTTTATTTTTCTACTTATATTTAATTATTTTTTTTATTTTGTGGAGCACTTTGCACCCTTGTTACACAAATAAAGTATTATATTATTATTAATATAATATTAAAACTGAACTAATGTGTTTCTTCCCAGTTCTCCATCCCTCCATCCTCCATCCCTCCTCTCCTCCCTACAGTTCAGTCGATCCTCTTACAGGCTGATTAGTGAGGATTTACAGCTAAATATTCCTGCCTTCCTCCATAACGAGCTCAGCGCCGCCTGCCACACTCTTCCTCTTTCTTTCCTTTTCTTCCATCCTCCATCCTTTTCTTCTTTGTCTTTCTCTCTCCTCTGATTTCTTTCCCTCCTTTTTTATTTTTTAAAGCTCTCTTCTCATCTTTTCTTCATTCATTTCTCCTCGCTCTTCATCTCTCCTCCTCCTCCTCTTTTTCTCTCCATGAATGAAAAGCAACAGGAGTCACAACTCGATAAACACACTTCAAACTTGGAACTCAAACTCTGCATGTGTGTTCGTTCGGAGTTTGGTTGCCGTGGTGATAGACTGTCCTTCCCTTCTTTTTTGTAGGATGGGTGGGGGTGTTGTCATGGCAACGAGGTCCGGCCAAGCGCGTCCTGAACCCTCCTCCTCTCTGTGACTTATTAAGTTGTCCTCTCTCTCTCTCTCTCACCCAGTGGTGACTTATTACCCTCCTCCCCGCCTCTTCTCACGTTATCCATCCGTCCATCGTCCCTTCTTCTTTAAGCTGACCCTCAATTCTGTCTTTCTCATTTTTATCCCCCCTTCCACTCTTTTTAAAATCTCCTAATGACTGATTTACTCCCTCCTCTTCCTCTCTGTTTGACTCCCTGCTAATTAGTCCGGTGAGGGGGACGAAGTCTGGTTGAGTTCATTTAAACTTTGATAAATTTCTAAACCTCACAGATTTATTTTCAGAGAAACTACAACTATAAAAGTCAGGATGTTGTGTAAAATGTAAATAAAAATGATTTGCAAAAACCTTTTGACTTGTATTCAAGAGAAAACAGCAGAAACGTTGCTCCAAATCCCCCCAAACCATCACAGCTGCTGGAGGACACGACGTCCATGATTTTGTGAAAACAATCTGAAATGTGGACTCGTCAGACCACAGCACACTTTTCCACTTTGCGTCAGTCCATCTCAGATGAGCTCGGGCCCAGAGAAGTCTGCAGTGTTTCTGGATGTTGTTGATATATGTCTTTCTCTTTGCATGGTCGAGTCTTAACTTGTATTTGTAGCTGCAGAGACAAACTGTGTTTACTGACAACGGTTTTCCAAAGAGTTCCTGAGCCCATGTAGTATCCTTTATACAATGATGTTTATTAATGCAGTTTTTAATGCAGTGCTGCCTGAGGGGTCAAAGGTCACAGACATTCAGTGTTGGTTTTCAGTCTTGTTCCTTACGTGCAGAGATTTCTCTGGATTCTCTGAATCTTTTCATGATATTATGGATTGTAGATGGTGAAATCTATAAATTCCTGCAGTTCTGTGTTGTACTGTTGTTGCAGTTTTATTTGATTGTTTAAATACTTTTGGGAGATTTTATACCTTCAGACAGCTGAAGTGAACCACTGAGTAGACCAGACCTGACTGTGTTTCTGTGTCTGATACAAACATAAACGTATATTCTTCATGTAAAAAGTAACTAAAGCTGTTAGACAAATGTTGTGGAGTAAAAAGTGTAATATTCATATGTATGTGTGTGTGTGTGTGTGTGTACCTCAGTGCGGTGTGTCGGGTGTGTGTCCATGTGTGCATCCAGCTCCAGTCTGGAGCTGCAGGTCTTAAAGCAGAGGGGACAGGGCAGCACCTCCTCCTCCGCTCCACGAACCGCCGCTGACGACTCCTCGGCCGCCACCGCATCCTCCACCACCTGAGAACACACACACACACACACATTAACACACCAACATCATTATCTATTCATCAGCTCTCACAGCTTCATCAATAAAAGGCTGTAGTGGTGTGTGTGTTCAGAGGGCGTCTGTACCTTCTTGCTGGGCGGCTCCTCTCCGTTCTCCTCCTCCTGCCTCCTCTTGACGGATGGACGGCGGCGTTTGGTGGGGGAGGGGGGGCTGACGGGAAGCAGACCGCTGGCTGGGTCCTTCTCATGGATCTTCATGTGTCTGACAGAGAGACGAAGACTTTAAAGGTTAGTTTAAATCTGAAATAAAGAGGTGAAAATATCAACAATAAAGTGAGCAGGTCGATCTGAGCTCTGCAGTGTTTGTCAGCGTGTAAACAACAACAAAACAACAAAAGTGAAATCATCTCAGTGCTTCATCGAGAGATTACTGTCAGAACTTTAATAAACAACCAACAACCAGACAGATTTTCAACAATATAACAGAAATCTACATTTTATTGTTTATTTTTCCTTCCTGCAGCTGGTTTGTATGTTGTGACGTACAGCTGATGAAGAGGAGGAGGATGGAGATCTTATCTCTCCTCTTTCTCATATGTTGGGGGTGTGTGTGTGTGCATGTATGTGTGTGTGTGTGTGTGTGTGTGTGTGCTTCATACTTGTAAACGTGTTGATCGAGTGTTTGTGAGTGTGTGTTTTAGTTTAAGTGTGAGAAAGTGTGCAGCCTGTTAGCATGTGTTCAGCTATTTTAGTGTGTGTGGTGTGTGTGTGTGTGTGTGTGTGTGTGTGTGTGTGTGTGTGTGTGTGTGTGTATAAAGGTCATCCAGCCAGCGAGCATGTGGCGGTAGCAAAGGTGTCAGTTTACAGAAGTTCAAAGAGGAAAAAAGAAAGGAAAGAAGAGGACAGGAGAGGAGACAAAAAGAGGAACCGAAGGAAATGAAAAGGAAGAAAAGAAAAGAAAGGAGAGAGGAAGAATGGAGAGGCAAGGAAAGGAGGCAAAGAGAGGACACAGAACGAAAGGAAAGAAAAAGCAAAGAAATGAGGAAAGAAGATGAAGAAAGGAAAAGAGAGAGGAGAGGAAAATAAAGGAATGAAAGGCAAGGAGAGTGGGGAGGAGGAACGGAGAAGGAAAAGAAAGGAAAGGAAAGAGGAGGAAAGAGGAGTAAAGGTAGGAATGAGGGAAAGGAAAGGAAACAAGGAAATAGGAAGAAGGAAAGGAGAGAGGAGGCAAAAAAAGGAAAGGGGTAAAACAGGAAATGAAATAAGGAGAAGAGACAAGAGGAGGAGAAGAAAGGAAGGGAAAACGAGAAGAAGGTAGAGGAAAAGGAGAGAAGGGATGGAAGGAGAAAGGGAAGGAGACTTGAGGAGAAGAGGAAAGGAAGGATATGAAGGAAGGAAAAGAAAGGAGACAGGAGAGTAGACAAAGAGAAGAAGACATTAATGGAAGAAAAGGAAAGGAAACAAGGAGATACGAGAGGAAAGGAAAGAAATGAAAGAATGAAGAAGTTAAGGGAGAGGGGAAAAAGAAAGGAAATGAAATGAGACAATAAGAGGAGAGGAAAGGAAGGAAGGAGAGGAGAGGAGAGGAGAGGAGAGTAGAGGAGAGGAGAGGTAAAGGGGGTGAGGAGGTGGGATTGGATGTTTTCATCTATTAATAGGACCTGTCAGGCAGCAGACTGGACGCCCATAAGAGGTCCTGACAAGAGTCAGCAGGTTGTTTATTAACCAATCAAGTGAGAGAAGAGGCGGAACAACAAGAGAGCAAAGTCTTCTCGGCCCAAACTGTACTGTGACCCCAGAACTGACCAATCAGAGAGCAGGAAACATGCCGAGTCAGCAGAGACACTATCCTGCTGCAGAGAGAGAGTGTGTGTCTGTGTGTGTGTACAGTGATATGTTAACTTGAGCAGCTGTTCACGACTCAACTTCTTTCTCTCTCACACACACACACACACACACACACACACACACACACACACACACACACACACACACACACACACACACACACACACCACACACACTCTGCAGTTCATCACACTGACATGCTTCACAACATGTACTGCAGGATGTTGTGTAGTAAAAACTGTGCAAAAACACTGAATTTATTGAACATAATTACCATTTTTAATTCTCTGTTGGTAAACAAGTTTCAGCTCAGATCAACACAACAACACGACAGGCTGTAAACTTTACAAACTGAGTCTAAATCACCACAAACCACAAAACTAACTGTGATGGAATCAGAGAGGAGTGATAGAACCGGAGAACAACGTGACGCTCTGTCAGCCTCCTCATCCCTGCAGCTGCACCTGAGGTCTGCACAGAGCAGGTAAAATAAAAATAAAACCACACGTGCATTTTGCCTACAGATTCTGCCACGGGTTTGTTGTGCGTCAGTTTGTTTGTGGTCATTTAAAAGACAGGAAAGTCAGTGCTGCTGCTGTCACTAGTGGTACGAGTCAAGGTGTGAAAGAAAAGAACATTTTAGCAAACTAAAATAAAACTAATCAAAAACTAGACTTCAGAAACTTATAAAACTAACTCAAACAAAATAAAAAATGTCTTTGTCAGCACATGTTGCATCTGTTCATGGAGACATCAACATGACTGTGAGACACAAAGTGTGTTTGTGCTGTAAAACCTGTTCTTAAAATCTTGCTTCTGACAAAAATCCCACATATTATAATAAAAACTAAAACTAATAATGAAACTAATAAAACAGAAGTAAAACTAAACATTTGTAAACAAAAACTAAACTGAAGTGATCAAACTCTGGAAACTGAAAACAAACGTGAAAAAAAGAAATAAAAATAAAAAGCTAATGAAAAATGTAAAACTATGATAACTCAGTAACATCAGTGCGAACAGTAGTAACACAATGTACAAGTGTGACCCTCCTCCTCCTCCTGCAGTTCCTCTACATCACCACAGGGGCGCTGTTGAGTCAGTCAGCTCAGACCGTATCAGTCCAACAACAAACAGTTCAGTTCTGCCCTCAGGAGGGACAGAGGGATGAAGACAAAGACGAGGGAGGGACGGAGGGGGCCAGGGCTGACTTTAAACGCAGGACGCTGTCCCTCAGAGGAGGCGAGGAAGGAGGAAAGGAGGTGAAGGAGGAAGGAAGGAAGTAAAGAAGGATGCAGGGAACTTTCTCAGAGCTGCTCCTCTCTTCTTCTCTTCCCCTCTCTCTGCTCGGCTCAGGCGTGCAGCAGCCTCCCAGAGCCAATCACGGCTCAGCACACCGCTGCCAGCCCATAATAGGCTAATGGGATGCCTCGCCATGGCAACCAGGCCCAACGGCCTCACAACAGAGCAGATACAGAGGGCCGAAAGAGGGCGACTCATGTGATGCCGCTCTCTGCTTCTCTCCATCTCTGCTTCACTTTTTCTTTCTGTCTGAAAACTGAACATCTGGAGAGTTTTTACCCTCTGATTCAAGTTTAAAGTTTAAAGTTTAAAGTTTAAAGTTTAAAGTTTAAAGTTTCTGTCGGCAGGGGGATGAAGTGATGACCAACACATGGATCAATGTCAGGAGTTTTGTCTCAAAGATTTTGTCCAAATTTAGCCTCAAACAGACGTCAGAATTATGATTCTATTCTACAGGTTTGTGAGATTTCCTAGAAAGAACAATGTAATTTAGCATCAATAAAAGGAAATCTCAATGTAAATATTGATTATTGTAAACTTTATTCCCCATTTCTGTTGATTTGTACACGTCTTGAGACTAATTTTACATTTTTGCACATTTAGCTCAACTGATGTGACCTGAAACTAATCCATCCTTATCTGTGCCAAATTACATTTTCCCTACAAAATTCCTTATGAAATCACTGTAAATTAATAAAAATAAAGAATTAAGTGGGTAAAAAGCATCACTAGATTACTTCAGTGTTTAAATGTTTCATTTTGTAGTGGTACACTTTTATATAATTAAATTATCTTCTGAAACAGCTTCTGTTTCTATCAAACTTAAAAAAAAGGAAACTTTAAATTTTCACTTTTAATCACAACTGAACTTTTTGGCAAAAAAAAAGTTATAAATTATAAAAAAGACGACAACAAGTAAGAAATCATTTGCAGTAATTTAGAAACAGAATTGTGGATCAGAGCAGTGATGAGTTTAGTTTTACACTGTAAAATATCACACTTTTATATTTAAGAGATTCTTATCAAAGTTGTTTGTTGTTATGTCATGTTTTTTGTAGGGATGTAACACAACCAGAAACTTTTGTTCGTATAAAACTGAAGGGACGGTTCAGATTATCTGTGTGTTGTATGACGAACAGCCTTTTCTGATGGCAGCCTGCTGTTACATAACATGACTCTCTCCAAACCAACCAAACTCCACAGACAAAATCAGTCATTTTCCTTTTAAAACACTAAAGTCACACAATTACACAAAAACCCAAACAGTTTGAGGCAGCAGTAAACCAACACCTCCACACTTCTGTGAAGTAAAAATGCTGATTTTGTAAATGGAGTTTGGTGAGTTTGGACAGAGCAACATCTGGCTCATCCTCCCGTCGTTCTCCTGCCGAATCACAAGTTTTGTGACTTTTTATACCAGATTTTCTCCTTCAGCTTTTGTCAGGGAGGGGAATTCATCACACATGACGGTTCAAATCCTCTGCTTTCCCTCCTTCTTTCCATCCATCCATCGCCTACATCCAGCTCTCATCTCTTTCCTTCTTTTTGTTCCTCTCAGCCTGTCTCCCCTCCCCTCCTCCCTCCCTCCATCTGAAGACAGTCGAGTAGGAAAATCTCGCGTTTCACATTTCAAAGGATGCTCTGCTGCAAAATGGATTCCTGCTCTGTGTCCGTCCCTCCTCCCTCTGCTCCTCTTTTCCACTCTCCATCCACACAGGCCTCCTCTTTATTTTCCTACTGCAGCCTCGCACACATGTGGAGCTCAGCTTTTCCTCCCTCTGTATTCCTGTGATCTCTCTGGTTTGCATTGTAAATCAGCACTAAATAAAAAAAGGTGCAGGGCTTCATGAGGCCTGTTCACAGTTTTTTTTTTTTTTTTTTTGTTGTGTTTTGTTTTGTAATACTCGCGGGATTCTGAGAAAGTGACGCAACCGTTTTCCAGGGTGTGTTGATGGAAATCAGCATCCAGATCGTGGTCAGCCTGCAGGAGGCCGTGTTATTCCCCTCAGTGTGAGTTCAGTTCGTCTTTCAGCACAGAGACGAGAGGAGACGAGAGGAGACGAGAGTCACGCTACTGCACGGACTCACTAAACCAGACCGCCGACTTTCTGCTGCGGCAGGTGAAGCTGCAGCCGTCTGAATCACAACTGAACTTGGTTAAGCTAAAAAAAACTCTTTTCTTTTTTCTTTTTTTTTAATTAACAAAGAGCAATGGAAGCAGCTGAATCTGCAGCTCCCCCTCGGCTTTATGAAGCTTTAAAGTGAGTTTCAGCTCAGTGTTTATCTGTCCGGACACAACTTTACTGTTTGTGGTTCACTCTCAGCGCTCTCACAGCGTCAGTTTCAGAGAAAAAGATGTAAAAACTCACTGTACAACTGCTCAACAGCTGGAGACAAGCTCATGAAAAAAGTGGAGTATTCAGCAGCTAATGAGAGCGATATTTCCCTCAGGAGGTGGCAGATATGGAGGACTGTGACTGCCAAAATCAAAAATAAACAAATAAATACATTTGCCATTAAATGCAACATTATTTCCCTTTGCATTTCCCCCCCCGACTATTTCCAGAAAGTTTCATGCATTTCTGCTGTCATGTCATGGGGTCAACTTTTCCCCTATTGGCTGATCGATATCAGAATACATAGATGCAGAAATAAATCACTTAATGGGAAATAAAAAACACGTAAATATGTAATAATAATAATAACATATCCATTAATAAATTAAAGGAGCAATACGTAGCAATTGCGTGAAGGAAGAAGAGGAGCTAAGTGGCTGCCTGTCTCACTGCCAAAATCCACTCACATTTTGCTCAATTTAAGCGTTATAAACATGTACTCCTTCAAAGAGGGTTATTAATGATTTATTACGACTCATGTACAGACATTTACTCGTTCAGCAAACATTCGGCACTAATTTGAACTCTGATTAACATGAAACGGGCGAACAAAACAGTTATTCTGGCCCAGAATAGAAATTTTAAAGGAGGACACCGCAGCTGCAGCGCTGCAGTTTAACATGTTTCCTTTATTTCTGATGACACATCATGGCCATTTAATGATTTATTACAGTAGAAATATTACAGATTGCTCCTTAAACTAACATTGAAAGTAAATAAACGGAAATTAATAGAAAGGTAAATACATATAGAAGCAAATATCAACTTAGCTCGTATTAAATTAATTAATGCCTACATTTATTTTTAAGATTATTATTGATGCATTTAATTGCATGTTAATTTATTCATTGAGTAATTTAGTATTTTTAATTTTGGCAGTTCCTCCAGAGGTGGAGACCAAAATCAGAGCTAAAAGAGGAAGAATGACGTTCATCAGGTGACAGAAACACGTCTCCACATGAAGGATCACGTTGCTCCATAACTGTTTGTTAACGAGTTGAATATATCAACTTAAAAAGTGATGATATGTTAACGTTCCTAAAAAAGAGGCATAAAGGGACACAAAACCCAAAAAAAGTCAAAAATATTTGAAGTTTCATTAAACATTTAAAGCTGTAAGTCATGTTGTTGTTGCCTTGTTTCTGATTCCTCCTTTGTACCGTGAGTGTTGAAGCCAAAGACAATTTTCCGTTTGGTTCCTTTAAACTACGTCTTTAACAGACGGCAGGAAACACGAGTTCTCGCTGCCAAACCTCCAAAAAAACTCTGAGCACAAACACAAATAAGAGGAAAACATAATTGAGAAAATTGCTGTGACATCTAACAGCTTTCTGTCCGTCTGTCTGTCTGTGTGTCTCTGTGTCTGTCTGTCTCTCAGCCTACAGTCATTCCTTCCTGCCCACACCTCCTCATACCAGCACCATGACTGAGAGACTGAAGGCTCAGAGAGAAAAGCACAAAACATTCGTCTTTTTGTCCCAAACGAACATTAAAATGCTGCAGATTTCATTAAAACCGCAACATTAGAACCATTTTACTGCTTTTCATTACAGCTGCGTTTCGGTTCATTCCCTGAAAACATGAAAGTATCAGACAGCTCCTGCACCGTGATGAGCTATGAAGTCTCGAATCATTTACTTTTATAACAAACAGGAACGAACAGAGGTGTCGAAAGTCCAGAAAAAAAGACTCTGGTAAAGGTAGAAGCTCTGATTCAACTTCTTTACTCAAGTAAAAGTGAAAAATGTACTCAAAGTGTCAAAGTATCAAAGTAAAAAGTCGTCCTCTGTCTTGTTTTGTGTAAAATAAAAATGCACACACTAAAAGTAAAGGAACAAGCCTGTTTTGACAATGTAAGGAGTAGAAAGTACAGATATTTGTGTTAAAAAGCAGAGTCGAGGGCTGCACAGTAATCACAATCTTATCCAGATTTTGACAGTGCTGCAGAGCTGCAGAGACGTCCTGAACTAAAAGTCAGATGTTTGTTTGGTTCAGACACCAAAAAATGTCACATTATCTCGATTGCATTAGTTTTTTTAGAGTAAAAAATAAAACTGTGATGCAAAAATGATCATTCCCACTGATTGTATATTGCCAATTGTCAAAATATCATTTTAAATTAAATATTGTGGTGCTGCAGAGTCCAGACCAACATATCATTCTCTAAACTTTAGTTCAGATCCCTGAAAAAAAGATAACACACCGTAATCGTTTTAATGTGTTTTTCAATGAAAATGTTGCGGACAAACGATGACGTCACCATCTGAACTGCATGTTTACTGCAGACAATCCACCATCATTTTGATAAAATATCGATCAGTTGTTCAGCCCTCATCTCCACCAGACAACAGATGGTGAAGCACCTGCTGCAATGTCCCCACAGCAGCCACAAGCAACCAGCCAAGATCTGCAAAGTTTTAAAATAAATGAAATAATCTAATAATTAAAATAATCTAACGGAGCGTCCTGGGGTCACCTGACCAAACTCCTCCACGTAAACTTTGTTACTCGAGGTCATCAAGACCCAGAGAGGTTGATGAAGGTCAGACATGAAGTAACATGTAGGTTCAAACACACACACACACGCACACACACGCGCGTGCACACACACACACACACAGACACAGACACACACACGCACACACACATGCACGCACACACGCACACACGCGCGCGCACACCACACACACACACACACAGCTGCAGAGACGGTTGAGTCTGATGGTGGAGGCTGGACTTCACTGATAAATGACTGGGCGTTGTTCTCTGTTTGTGTGTGTGTGTGTGTGTGTGTGTGTGTGTGTGTGATGGGGATGGATGGATGGTCTTCCCACTTCCTGTGCAACCCCCACCACACACACAAACACACACGCACACACACACAGGACCAGTTTAGGTTTGGTGCTCCCATCATGGTTGACTGGGGACCGGGTTAAATGCTAACTTCCTCTGCCCGAGGTTACACTGTGCGTGTGTGTGTGTGCGTGCATGTGTGTGTGTGTTCAGTGGGTACACACTGATCTGTACACTATTCACTGTGCGAATAAAAACTCTGCTTTACTTTTTCTAAAATGATTTGTTGAGGTTTATTGACCCGTGGGAAAACTTTTTTTGAGTTGTTGGTCATTTCATGTGAACCTTCACATGTTAAAAAAACAAGTTTCCTCCTTTAAAATGTCGTCTGAGAATCAGAGACGGGATGAACTGGATGAGGCACTGTCGTGTGTGTGTGTGCGTACCGGTGCATGTTGCCGTTGGTGGTGAACGTCTGTCCACAGATGGTACATTTGTAGGGTCTCTCCCCGCTGTGGACCAGCATGTGTCTGTCGAGCGACGAGGCCGAGCTCAGACACTTCCCACAGATGCTGCAGGAGTGGTCCGTCGCTCCCGTGTCCGCGTTGTGCTGCACAGACGAACAATCACAATAATAATGATGACATAAACTTTATCTGTTCACCTTTCAGAAACAACATGCAGCTCAAACTGCTTTACATCCAAAAAGGAATAAAAACACAGGGACTGCCTGCTCGTCCCGCAGTAATAAAATACCATGTTGGTAAATTTTCATGAAAAAATGGCAGAAAATGTTGTTTTAAGCCTCTAAAATATGGAGATTTCCAGCTTGTCTCTGTTTATTATCATATTAAACTGAATATCTTTGAGTTCAGGACTGACAAAATAAGACATTTAAAGACATCACTTTGGATTTTTCACTATTTTCTGACATTTTAAAGACATTACAGCCCTTGATTAATCAGAACAATTAACTTTAGTCTTTGTTGTTTCTTGATAACTGCTAATAAATAAAATAATCTGTACAGGGGCAAGTGAAAAATGACTTTGGGCGAGCAGATTTCTGACCCACTTGCCTGACAAATGTAAAGACCCCATTAATGTTGAACCGTGGAGCAGTAAATACAAAATAAGTTCAAAAGCAGGTAGATAAAGTGTTTGGTGTCACAGAGATTTTTGATCATCTAATAAAAAAGTCATCTGGAGGCGTACATGAGACTGATAACGTGAAAAAAATCTGGTCCCTCTGGCTCCTCCCACTGATCCTGATGGTGTTTATAAGACCCCACCTCGCCTGAACGAAAAGGGACCAATCAGAGCGAGCTTCAAACCTAAAACGTTGGTACTGGACCACCTGGAAACAGAGTTATTTCTATTCGTGTGTGTTGATGTGGTGTTTACCTGTCTGATGTGCATGGTGAGCTGGTGTTGTGTCTGACAGTTCTTGTCACACAGCGGACAGATAAAAGCTGAGCTGTCGTCTTTGGTGTCCTGGAAAAAAACAAAAAAACAACACAGATAAACATAAACATAAAGGATTATTTAAATTCTGACAGATGAACACGTTCTTCTTTTTTCTTCAAGGTTTCACAGGATCAAAGTTGAACAGTTTGACTCTGATGCACAAAGAACATGTTGTAAATATTGTTGCATTTTGGGCTGCAGTGCATGTTCTTTATTTTTATTGTTTATTGTTCTGCAGTACTTGGCTGAGTCACTCACACACACACACACACACACACACACACACACACACACACACACACACACACACACACACACACACACACACACACACACACACACACACACACACACACACACACACACACACAGAGCTGTTGGTCTGCAGTGGTCATTATGTGAAGTAATGTTGGGAAAACAATCTCAGCAAATGAGTGAACACACACACACACACACACACACACGTCCGCTCATGCAGCCAGGGAAGCAGCACTTCCCTTTTCCTGTCACAGCCACAGGAAGTGATGACGCGGTGTGGAATGCCGTAGTGCATGATGGGAGATGAGAGAGGAGAAATGTGGCACAATGATGAGGCTAGAATGGGAGAGAGGATGAGGGAGAGGAGACAAGGAGAGGAAGAAGGGGACAAGATACTAGAAGAGGAGGAAGGAGAGGAGAGGAGGAGATGAGCAGATGGGAGGAAATGAGGAAAGGAGAGGAAGAAGGAGAGGAGACAAGAGGAGGAAGAGGTAATGAGAAGAGGAAGAAGGAGAGGAGACAAGGAGACGAAGGAGAGAAGACAAGGCAAGGAAAAAGGAGAAGAGCTGAGGAGTCAAGGAAGGAGAAGAGAGGAGACAAGATGAGGAAGAAGGAGAGGAGATGTGGAGAGAAAGAAGGAGAGGAGAGGAGGAGAGGATGAAGGAGAAGAAGAAGGAGACGAGAAACAATGAGGAAGGACAGGAGACAAGGAGATGAAGAGGGAGAGGAGAGAAGAAGAGGGAGAAGGAGAGGAGGAGAGGGAGAGGGAGAGGAGAGAAGAAGAGGAAGAAGGAGAGGAGGAGAGGGAGAGGGAGAGGAGATGAGGAGAGCAAGTAGGAGAGGAGAAAAAAAGAGGAAGAAGAAAAAGAGAGGAGATGAGGAGGCCAAAGGAGGAGAGGATGGAGGAGAGGAAGAAGAAAAAGAGGAGACAAGGGGAGGAGAGAGGAGGATGAAGGAGAGGAGACAAGTAGAGGAAACAAGGGAGAGAAAGAAGAAGCGGGTGGTGACTGAGGATGGGGATGCCACCTACAGCTCAAACCGTGAGTGTGTGTGTGTGTGTGTGTGTGCTGTGTGCGTCGTTGCGTGTGTACCTGGTTGCGTCGTGCGTTGCGGCCGGGCGGGGCTCTCATGGCTGCCGTGATCTTGTTGGGGGAGGGGCTTGAAACAGAGAAGAAGAAAGCGTCAGACATGTTTGAGACGTTACAGCTCAGCTGAGGAGGACGCCATTAATGTTTATTTAATAAACAAAATACTTCTTAAAATAAAAACAGCGGTATGCTCCTTTAACTCGTCTGTATTCACCTGGGGGAGGGCCCGGCGGAGGAGTTGGCTGAGGTGACTCCACTCCCTCCCTCTCCATCTCCTCCACCGTTAATGGTCCCTGCTGCTGACATCACCGCTGACATCATGGCGTTGATGGAGGACAGGTCTCCTCCTCCTTCAGCTCCCATCATCCCTCCTCCTCCTCCTCCTCCTCCTCCTCCTCCTCCTCCTCCTCGATCTCCGTTCTGTAGTTTCTGTCCTCCGCTCGCTGCCTCCTCCGTCACTCCGTTGATCGCTGCATCAGAACATTAGAGAACGTTCTCACTACAGTTCTTTGTCTTCATCTAAAATATGTCAAAATTTGAATGAGGTTTGGTGCGAACCTTTGAGGTTACTGCGTGTTTTCTCCTCTGTGAGCTCCGACTCCTCCTCGTTTATCTCCTCTCGCTGCTCCTCTGTGGAGTTCTCCATCACTGCTGAAATACGGACAAACAAGGCAAACTTTAATATACACGTAATAATATGTGCATTTAATGTATAATTTCAGGTAAATAAGACACAATATTTCCAATATTTAAAAGGTGTATATTTTTCTGTTTCTGTCATGGAACAAAAGTAAAACTAAACTGATGCACCTGCAGAATAAAGCTGTTTGCTCTGGGTAGTAACTTTAATTTGTTTAGGGGTCCCCCCCCCCCCCCCAATATTTAAATATTATGTGTTTAAATACACAACTGCAGTTTAAAATAAAAAAGTTCTTCTTGAACTCTGAATAAAACCATGAAACAGTTCAAAACTACCAAAGACGATCTGGAGCAACTTTTTGAAAGATGTTCATAATTATGGTAAACATACATAAATCAATTTAAAAAACTAGTTGGCAACTTCATTTTATTCAACTTACAAACTTTAATGTAACATTAATGTTGCTGATAATTAAATAAGTGGTAATTGAAAAATACCTTTAATTGTAAAGGAAAAACTCATTCTTCTAACTTACAGTAATGTGTTGGTTGAACATAATTTCATTAAAAGTTGTCACAACTCAAAGACTGATGCAAACTTCATTTTTCTGTTTTATTTTTGGAGTGTGCACAATACTGTTTTTTAATCACATCAGTAAATAAGAAGAGCTCATAGAGGATTATTTGAAACATGTTATAAATCATCAGTAACTTCATCCTGCAGATGATTCACCGAGCAAGACTCCATGTCAAAAAGATCTATTTATACTGCTGCAACTTGAACTTAGATGGTGAGAGATTATAGAAATATAAGATCTAAAACATAAAAAAAATTAAAAGTAGAACTTTTATTAAGTACAGTTGTAAACCGAACTAAAGATCGACTCCTTTTAAACCTTGTAGGTGCTGAAACTCATCCTCTACTCAGTGCTTTTGTGTGTCAACTGAGGACACGTTAAATCGGCAGATTTTTGAGTGGAGGCTGGTGTGTGAGGGCGAAGGCTGACTGAGAATAGCACAGGACCTCCGAGTGTTGGCTGCTGGCTCACGTTAATTTCCCAGACTGCTTGTAGACGGCAGGTCTGGTTTCACAGAGCAATATGCATCATGTTAAAGGGAGAGTTCGCATTTTTTGAAGTGGGGTTGTATGAGGTACTTGTCCATCCCTCAGGAGGACTGATGTAGGAAACTGAACAAGAGTCAACAGCAAAATGGACACTATATTTTCACTGCTTTATCTTCCTGTCAGACAGACTTTTCTGACAGGAAACTCATGTTATATAAACCAAGTAGCACTCTCTCCAAACCAACCAAACTCCACTGAGAAAAACAGTAATTTTACCTCACAGAACACAGGAGTAACTGGTCTACCGCCGCCTCCATCTGTTAGTTTGTTTGTGTTTTTGTGTGACTTCGGTGAATCCAAACTAACCCTTTCAAACACAGAAGTCACACAAAAACACCAAACAAACTGACCGATTGAGGCAGCGGTACAACAAAAACTCCTGTGTTCTGTGAGGTAAAATGACTAATTTTGTGAATAGAGTTTGGTGGCTTTGGAAAGAGCAATAATTTCTAAGACATAAAGCTTCTCAAATGTGAAGATCACCTGTGATTGACATTTTCACCATTTTCTGACATTTCTGGATCATGAAAATCACCCAAACTATCCCTTTAAGACTCTTATCATTTTGTAAATTCAGATAATTTCTGTATTTTCCACACATTTTAAAGACTGTAACACAGTTTTAACAGCATCCAGAGCTAATTCAAGTTAAATGTCTGATTCATTTTGACAGTAGAAACATGGATGAAGATGTGATGTGAGACAAAAGAGGACAGCAGCCACGACCTTCGATCTATAAGAGGACGACTGACGGCAGCTTGGCTCAGCACCGACTGGACCAGAGGGGACAAAATGTCCTCACAACACCTGTCTCTCTGCACAGAGACACACAGCAGCAGAGACACACAAATGTTTGACGTGTGATTTAGTCCTGTGACGTTTCAAGAAATGACATAGTTTAAGAGAGAGACGAGGATGATGGAGGAGGAGAGGAATGAGAAAGAAGAAGGGTGTTTTCTCAGAGAGGAGAGGAGAAGAAGAGAGCTAATTACTGTTTCCTGTTTGGCAGCCCCCACAGGAAGACGCTCTCCAGAGCTGGCCACTTCCTCCTCCAGCTCAGAGAGAGAGAGAGGCCTTATATATATTGTGTGTGTGTGTGAGGGTGGGAGAGGGTGTCTGACATTCCTCGTTCAAAGAGAAACTAAGAGAAGGAAGAGAGAAACGGAGAACATGCAGTGAGAGAGGCCCTAAAAACGATGAAAAAGTCAGTGGAGTTCTGAATGAAGACGAGAAGATGCAGCAGTTAAAGACGAAGGAAACGATGAAGAGGAGAAAAATCAAACAAAAACTCTGATGCTTCATACAAGAACTGTGTCAAAATAAAATACCTGAAAGCAGCAAAACGCTCAATGTTTGACTGTTTTACAGCCGTTTATTCAAACAGTGAAAACTTTAAAAGGTTCACAATCCAGTTTAATTATGAAACTAAATAAATATGAATTATTATAACATCAACAAAGATTTACAAACATCTGAACCATTTTAAAATCTTTATCTTATTTAATTTTAGGAAATCCAGCCTGTAAAACTGGAATTAAACAGCAGAAAATATTCTGATAAAAATGTACATTTATTTTTATGTTGTAATTTATTCCTCCATAGATAAGGAGTCATGAGAGAGCAATAAAAAAGATTAAATCTGACAAAGAGTAAGAAAATAAATGTGAAAATATAAAGAGGAATAAATAAATAAATAAATAAGCAAATATAAAAAAAATGTGGAAATGCAAAACCAAATAAATGAAATAATAAATAAATGTGGGCATATAAAGAATAATTGTAAGCAATTTAATGTATTTTCACATTTATTTTGTCTGGATTTTTAAAAAAAACATATAAATGCTATATTTCTTTAGCATATTTTCTTTTTCCCTCCATTTTTAAAATATATTTTGTGTAATGTCATTTATGAGAATATATAAACACATACCGAAATAAATGAACAAATAAATGTGAAGACAAATAAAAATGATAATTGTTCTTTTATACTTTTAATGGCATAATTTATATATTTACAAACAACACAACAATGAGAGAACTAAAAAAAAATCTATTTTAGTGTAACTTATACTAAATGTCTTTTTTTTAACTTCCTAATTTTCTCATATTTTACTTTGACTTTTCTGAATCCTGTTTTCCTCGATCGATAAAACTTTATTTAAATTTTAAAGCTGATGGTAGATGGTGACATTTTTAAATTAAACACAAAGTCAATTTAATTTAAATTATAAGTAGAATTTTCTGGTTGAAATGTGGAGTCACACTTATAATTTAGGAAGAAACAAGATGGAGGAGCAGAGAAAGAACAGATAAAAGAGAGATGAGTGGAGCTCTGCGACTGACTGGTGACAACTGGCCCAGTGTGTGTGTGTGTGTGTGTGCGTGTGTGTGTGTGTGTGTGGTGTGTGTGTGTGGTTTCCACTGACCTCTACTTGTATCACTGCTCTTACATGACAAACTGTAACATGTCCGTGGCAGGTGCACCGACAACACACACACACACACACAGATCTGAAGCTTAGCCCTGGATTGTTTTTTACATTAGCATCATTCGTCTTCAGCACACACACACACACACACACACAGGCGGACGCTGTGATTGGCTGATGAAGTGCTCAGGCTGCACTTTTTACAGCCTGTTGAAACAAATGGTGACAGACGGCTGCAGGAGGAGGAGGAGGAGGGTGAAGGATGCAGAGGAGGGGAAGAAGAGGAGAGAAAGAGGGGAGACTAGGAGAGTTCAAAAGGAAGGGAAGGAAATAAAACAAGGATGGAAAGAAGGAGGAAAAGAAAAGACCGAACTGTGACTAAAACAGCACGTCGGGCCAGTAAAACCGATTGGGCAGGTTGGAAAAAACAATTTCTGGAATCAGCTGAGGAGTGAGACATCTCACTTCACTTCATCTCATCTCTGCTGAGAGCTGCACATGCTCAGTACAGACCGCGCGCTTGTGAGAAAATGGCGGCAGATAGAGACAAAGTTTATGAGCTGTGAAGCACGGCAAGCGTTTTAACTGATCTGTCTTAAGTCCCCCCCTTTTTTGCTCTGTGATCCAATAATAGTTGAGCAAATTTGGTACCTGGTGGAACTTCTTTTTTCTCACCTGTGCTCAGCGCTAATGTCGGTGAACTAGCTAACTAATGATTGATGTAGATTAGCTAACTAGTTACATAGTGTTTTGCTAACATTAGCTAACTTAAGATGTATACTGTATATGACACTCTTAAAGGTTCCCCTTTTAACCACCTTAACATGTTGGTTTTCAACACAGATTAGCCTAGCTAATAGCAAGTAGCCAACAGGAAAGGGAAGGAGAAAAGAAAAAGTTGACTATAGTTCCAAAAGGGGAGGGAAGGGGAGGGTGAATTGTTAGCTAGCTAGTTACATCTAATGGCTAATATTAGCAAAACTCTAGCTATCTGTCTAGCAGTAATGATATATAATAATATATATATATTATATTATATATTATATATATATATATAATATATATGATATATATAATTTATATACTTACATAATGCAGATTGCTTTTAATTTTATTTGTTAGCTTTTTTTTTTCTTATTCAGGGTTACACATGCACATATTTTGCCTTTTATGTGTGTTTTTTTTTATTTATAATCATTTAGAATTATTAAAAATATCAGTGAAAGTTTACTGTGTCAGTGACTTGATGTCATTTTGGACAATAAAGTTTACTGTTTAACAGTAAAATATTCTACCTCCATTATATGTTTTTGTCACAAGTGTTAACCACTTTGAGAATGCATTGAAAAAAGTGTGTTGATTGATCAATCGATTGATAGATTTTCTTTGTTTGCCTCCAGCTGAACCGTTCATCCTCAGATGTGATCAAACCCTCAGTGTGTTTTAATTCTGTCACACTGAGCTGCACTATACATGACTCAGTGTGTGTGTGAGCTGATGTTACTGCATCTGCTCCCAGCCATCATTCTCACACACTCGCCAACACACACACCTAACACACACACACACTCATATACACACACACACAGAGCGCTGACATCCTGACATTCTTGCACATCCATGCAAAAGCAGAAAAAAAGGTCACCATGTGGGAGCCAGGGAGTAAATGGAAGTATCTGTTTGTGTGGTGTGTGTGTGTGTGTGTGTGTGTGTGTGTGTGTGTGTGTGTGTGTGTGTGTGTGATGGAAAAGTTGTCTCTCTGTGCCAAAGTGCTACAAAGACTGTTGCTCCATGTATCCATCTCTTCATCACTGCATCCCCTCCTCTTCCTCTCTGCCTCCTTTAACCCTCTTTTTAAAAACACACACACGTGTAGTCTTGTTTAAAAACACCAAAGAAGAAGAAGGTACAGGTCCAGGGTGGGAAACAGCTGAGTTTCCACCTCATTTCTTGCCCTCGGTCACACTGAGGTCAATGATTTCACAACATGAACCTCCTGCTGTGTGTGACACCTGTGTGAAGATGTAACCCAGTGTCACTACAGAGGGAGGGAGGAGGAGGAGGAGGAGGATGGATGGAGGGAGGTGGATGAAGAGATGGATGGATGTGTGGGATGGAGGGAGAGTCGAAAAGTTTCCCGTCACCTGAACCCCATAAATTGTCTCCGTCCCTGCCTCCTTTCATCTGACATGACAGCTGGGACATAAAGTCTGGACAGCAGAGACACAGCAGGGACGAGCTTCAGCTTTCTCTCACTTTAACTACAAATAAAAAACTCTAATCACATCAGCTTCAGGATCATAAATCACTTATTTTGTTTCAACAAATCTTCTGAAATGACCCTGCTTTAATCTTGTGCTAGTAGCTGAGCTGGCTAGCTAGCATCCCACAGCAACCTACATGCACTTCTTTGTGTTAGCAGGCTACGTAGCATACTTCAGCAGCCTGCTTCAGCGAGTTAGCATTAGGGCTAAAACTGATCTTTATGTTTTCAATGAGCTGATTTATCACAATGATTATAAAATATTAAAAGCTAAATTTAAACAAAATTCTTTCAGTCAGCTCCAGTTCTAACACTAACGTAGAAGCATCGTTTGTGATGCTAGCCTTGCAGCCTTTAACGTGGCTAAACTAGCTTTGTGTCACACTGCTAGCATAAAGAAGCAGCGGGAGCACTGAAGCATACACTGTCAGAAGATACCAGCTAGTATTTTTTAACAGTGTTAGCCCAGTGTTAGCAGTTAGCATTGTCTGGATAGAGTACAGATGCTAATTACAGGCTAACTGCCGTTATGTTAAGTCTGGGTGTATTTGTTCCAAAGTATTCAGAACATAACAACAGTTTACTTCTCTGTTAATCAAATAAATGCTGTAAAATGAGTGAACTACATGCTAACGGCTTCATCTTCATGAATGTGTAACATACACATAAATGTGAGCCGGACATGCAAAGCGCTGGCTGTGGCTCCTGTTGTTCTCTGTTAGCTAACTAGCCGGGTTAGCTCCTGGATAAGAGTGTGATGGCTGAGCCACAGTTTAAATTGTACACACCAGCTGAACCAAACTGTGTATTTTTACACCCCTACTTGAAAGCTAAGGAGCGCTAGCAGCCTGAGTAGCCTGTTAGCATCATTTACAGCCCCACAAGGCAGAGAGCCAGAGACAAACTGACAAAAGTGACACCTGCTGTAGAAAGCAAACGGCCCCAGAAGACTCTGTCTCATCCTCAACTCTCTCCTCTTTCTGCTTTTGACTCTTCCTCTTTTTCTCCTGCCCTTCTCCATTTATATTTATATCAGTCTCTTTTTTTGCGAGGTGGGATATTTGTCCATGTGTCGTCCCGGGTGTCAGCTAACAGTCTGTGTTTAGCAGGAGAGACACGAGGTGAGGGATGGAGGGATGTATGGGGGAGATAGAGAGAGGAGCAGAGGGGGAGGAGGAGGAGGAGGAGGAGGAGGAGGGAGGAGGAGGAGGATCCGGTGACCATATGTTGGCTATTTATTACCTCCTCCTAACTGTCGCGCTCTCTGCATCGCTCCATCTATCTCACTGTTCATCTCATTCAAAATGGCTTCACACACACACACACACACACACACACACACACACACACACACACACACACACACAACACACACACACACACACAGAGTACAACGCCCCAAAGACACACAACCAGATTCCAGTCAACATTTCTTTAAACATACATGCAGCCTATATTCAACCAGTGCTGGATGAGTCTCTCAGCTTTAACAGCAGCACCAGTGACCAGCTTCAGGGCCGGTTTATCTAACTATAATCTTTAGTTAAAGGTTTCACTGACAGCCTCTGTTGTTAAGTTAAAGGTGAATTAATTTTTCCATTAGCCACAACAAACATATTAAACCAAGAAATATTTAAAATACTGATGTTAGCATCCAAAATATACCATAATATACAAGCATTAGCATCTCAGGATGCTAACTGCTAGCAAAAATGTTGATTTTGTTGTTAATTTCATGTGTAAGCTAGCATATTAGCCATCATCCAGCTAGAAAATAGGTTACTCATGTCAACGTCCCGACCGCAAATTACGAGTAATGAAGTTAGATTATTTAATTGTTTTCATTTTTCATCTGGTGAGCGACGTGAACACAAAAAAGCTGAAATAATGAGAATATGTTTCTTTTCTACACAGTGGGAATGATGAGTTTGAAGTTATTTATGCTACGTTAGCACCAAATTAATGTGGAAGCGTTTAGGCGTAGGCTACTGCTAGCATCTGAAGCTAATTAGCCTACATAAACTATTCTGCCCCAGTGACGGTACGGGTGCGAGCAGTTGAAGCTTATTAGCTTGTCTCAGCTAACGTCAACTGTCAGTGATAAATGTCAGTGATACTGACATTTAGGCTAATCAAGCTAAAGTAGTTAGCAAACTTGATGTTTACATTTCAGTTTACTCTGGGGCTCTGAAGCCATTTAGAACACATAAGCTAGCTTTGCTATTTGACAGAATAGGCTACTGATGCTGGCAGCTGAAGCTAATTAGCTTTAGTCAGCTAATGCTGATGACTAATGTGAAATGGCACTAATAGTGAAATTTAGGCTAATCAAGCTAAATTAGTTAGCAAACCTGATAAGAGTGATGATAATTGACTTTATTTACTGGGTTCAAGGGTTTCATATTACTTTTTGACAAAATTCACAAAGGAAAGTTTCTATCTGAAGCTATTCATGCTAACGTTAGGTTAGCAAAGTTTGCTCCACTGACATAAAACAGGGCCACAGTAACATAAAGCTGTTTTCAGCAGGCTGTGTACCATCACAAGGATGTAGTGGCACTAGCATCTGAAGCTAATTAGAATACATAAGCTAGCTCTTTGACAGAGCAGGCTACTGATGCTGGCAGCTGAAGCTAATTAGCTTAAGTCAGCTGGATCAACTTTTCAGCTGCAGCAGTTTCATCCAATTACTTTTCATTCCTAAAATGGCAGCTTAAAATTCAGCTGTGCAGCAAATTGTTTTTTAGATAAGTATGAATAAAGTGCAAAATCTGCACAACAATCAAACTTTTCTTTACACCACATGGCCACAAGTATGTGGACATCTTAACATGACTGTGCAAAGTTCAGTAACTCCCAAAAACAACTCCTCCACGCCTTAAAACCGCTCGCACAACATGCCAAAATGGCTGCATGTGATGGATCTTCTTTCCTGCCAGCGAATGCTTCGAACTGATGCTGGTATTTAGGCCAATCAGGCTCGTCCGAGGAGACAGAAAGAACGTCTCTCTCTGTCTCTTTATCTCTGCCTCTTTCTGTTTCTGCATCTCGACCACAACAGGAAGCTCACACTCACGGGAGTCACAAGAGAGTGCTTCGCTGCTTCCCCATGTGCGAGTGCGTTCAGAGCGAGAGAGATTGATGGGCATTCTCTCTCTCTCTCTGTCTCTCTCTCCTTCTCATTGACCCCCCCCCCCCCCCCCACACACACACACACACCACCATCTAACACTCAGCTGCCATTACCCATCCTCCACTGCTCCGCTCTCCTGACGTCCCTCCTTCCTCCGCTCCCCTCGCAGCAGTACTTTGTCCTGACTTGTTAAAACACACTCATGAAATTAAACAGAATATCCCAAAGGCAGATACAGCTTCTTTTTCTTTATGCTACAAGGCCAAAAGTATGTGGACACCCTGCACACTGCAGCCTCAAGTTGATTTTGGGACCAGTTTTAGCAGCACTGATGGTTCTTCCACACCAAACAGAGAAAACTGTTTATTTCTTGGTGGAGGAACTCCCAACTGCAGCCAGATTTTTCACTACAAGTTGTCAGTTTCAGCAACTTTTGCATTAAATTCTGCAGAATTTTCCCCAGAAATAACATGTTGTTATAAACACACATGGAGCAGCCTGAAACATAATTATCAGATGAAACCTGTTGACTTACTATAGATTTTCTAATGCAAACATGAGCTACTGCTCAACATCAAACTATGAAGGAAGGAATCTGTCTTCTGTAAGAATGTCTTTTGCAAATCTCAATAATTTTTCATCTGATCGACTTCACGTTTGGTGGATGTACTGATGAGGTCACAAGGGGGTGCAGTGTGGAATTTGGTGCAATCTGGCCCAAAGGTGGAGCTGTAATAATAAACTGCATGTTTTGACCATAGACGTGTGTATGTTGACGCCACATTGAACGCTCTGCAACTAGTGATTATTTTCACTGTCGATTAATCTGTTTCTCCATTAATCGATTAATTAATCCTGTCACAATGTTACATGTTTGGACCCATTTTTCAAGTGACAAGACTGAAAACCTTCTGCACATGTATTTTCTCTTTTCATTTTTTTTTTATTTTTCTTTACTTTGAAAACTTAAAAGGCTGCCTTTATGACCTGATTGAAAAATATAAAGTTGTAAAGAGATGCAGAGCACACTATAAAAATAATCTGTCATATTTCAGATCTTTATTTGAAGTATTGTTAATAATTGTTTTCATCCTTACTTGAAAGTGTGTTTTAACATGTTTAACTGATAAATGCAGTCACAGAAGTTAGTTTATAAATCAGGACCCTGGACTTAAAGGGGCGTCCACATACTTTTGGACGTGTATATCTTCCTCTCCTGTCCTCTTTTCCTCCTCCATCTTTTGCAAACGTTAGAACCAGAAGTTTCTTTGATTAACTTTTCGTGCGTGTTTCTCTTCCCATCCTCTCTCCTCCCTCCCGTCTTCCTCCTCCTCCTCCTCCTCCTCCCTTCTCTCTCTCTCTCTTGCATCATCTTGTCTTTCAGGCTCTTCCCTGCTCGCTCTGTGTTGTGTGTGTGTGTGTGTTCCCACCCTCCAGCTTGGTTACAGATTGACTGGTGTGTGTGTTTGCGGTGCAGTTGATTCACACGCACACACTGACACACACACACACTCTGACACACACACACTTGGAGTGGAGTTTAGACCCGACGTGATAAAGTGTTGAGATAGCATCGACGGTGTGTCAGCTCTACTGTACGGCATACCAGAGCCGGGAGGCAGAGGGGGGAGGAGGAGTGTCTCAGCCAACCACTGAGCAGCCTCACTGTGGAAAATGTCTGCCAGCTCTCAGCCAATCAGGACGCAGATTCCTGCACTCGCTCTGTCTCTCTCAGATGAGCAACACACACACACACACACACACAACCACACACGTTCATCCCGTCTCATCTCGTCTTAGTTTGTACTTCATGTTCAAACTGATGAATAAATTCTCTTAATGCAACAAAACTTTTACCTTTTCTGTTTTTATACTTTATTCTATTTGCATGCATATCTATTTTTTAGAGTTTATTTCTTATTTTATGGCTAAAAAATGACAGAAATGCCCTGCAAGGAAATACTTTTACTATATTCTTCATTTCATTTTTATCAATATTTGTTGTGATTTAATCACTTCTTCTTAGATTCTACTGACTTTGAAAGTGTTGCTACAAACATATGTTTGTTTCCTGGCATGTGCATATGTTCATTTTCTTAAAATGTCAGTGTTGACTAATGTGCACTGGATATTAAATAAAGGAAGAAACAATTAACAGTGTTTTGCTGAATATTTTCTTGTTAATCTGTTTGCAAAATCAAACTCAAACCAACTTTAATACGATATTTTCTGTCTTTCTTTCTGTTAAACTCACTTAATTTCACTTTTGAGGCAGCACAGAAGCTTTAATTACATCTGGAACTGAATATAAACTTCATTTATAACTTCTAAACCCCACACAAGTGCAAAGGTTTCCTAAAATACCACATCTCTCTGTCTGACTTTGTATAGGATGATGAGTTTGAATATTTCATTAAAAGATATAGTTTTTGAGCTGCAATGATTAATTGGCAATTAAATTAATTACCAACTATTTTGACAATCTATTAATTGTTCTAAGTGATTTTTTTAAATAAAAAATGTCCAAATTCTCTGATTTCAGCTTCTTAAATGTGAATACTTTCTGGTTTCTAACAGTAAACTGAATATTCTTTGGTTTGTGGACAAAACAAAACATTTTCTGACAATTTAAGACCAAACAACTTATCGATTAATCAAGAAAATAATCAACAGATCAATTGCAAATGAAAGTAAGCGTTAGTTGCAGCCCTAGATAGTTTATTTGGCTGGGACCACGTTTAACTTCAATTCTTATAATCTGATGCATTATACTGAGATACAGTTGGGGTGGGTGAAACAAAAGTTGGGATATAACGCTGTCAGACAGTCTTTTCTGATGAGAAACTGTCATTATCCAAGCCAAATATCACTCTCTACAAACCAACCAAACGCCATTCACAAAATCAGCAATTTTACCTCACAGAACACAGGAGCTGCTGGTCCACGGCTGCCTCCGTCTGTTGGTTTGTTTGTGTTATTGTGTGACTTTGGTGAATCTGAAATGTCCTTTTAAAACACTAAAGTCACATTAATAACACAAACAAACTAAGAGATGGAGGCAGTGGTAGACCAGCAGCTCCTGTGTTCTGTGAGGTAAAATTGCTGATTTTATCAATGGAGCTTGGTTGGTTTGGAGAGAGCGATGTTTGGCTTATTAATGGTGCTTCTTGAAAGCAGTCTGACAGCAAGGTAAAGTGATGAAAATATTCTAAAATACGTTTTTCTGCTGACCCTGTCTACAGCTGCTTAGCTTCCTACATCAGTACTCCTGCTGCTTCTCCAAACTGGGTCAGTGTTGCTGATAAATGCCTCATAAACACCCAGACTGTCCCTTTAAATCTCAGCGAGGAGCTGTAACAAGCTGATGCAGAATTTATGTGCGAGCCAACATTAAGGCTATTTAAGAGGAACATCAGGATCCAAATAAAAGCTGATTAAAACAAGATGAATCAGGAGAATAAACAGCACAGAGCAGACAGGACAACACACTCTAAACTCACTCTGAGAGCCCACAGTCACAACTAAAAGACAGCCAGTTATAATGTGGTGAAGATTCAAGTCGACATTTCAATAAAACATGCAAAATCCCACATTAAGAGATCGTGTAAATCTGCTAATTCAAATCTGCTCACAGGCGATAAAACAATCTTACTGAACCAGTGCTCAGCCCCGCAGCTACAGATGCAAACTCGTTAAAATGAAGGTAAAACACAGTAAAATACAAGAAAACTGAGCTGCTGCAAGAACAAAAAACCTCCAAACTGCTGCCAGAAATCTGACAAACAACCAAACTGAAGCTCCAGGAAACAGTAAATGTGAATTTTAAAGGGTCATAATGAAGAAAACAGACAGAAAACAACTGAATAAAGTGAGAACAAGCTTCTTCTGATCAATAAAACCTTCAGCTGAGTCATGTGACGCCGACAGGTGGTCACATGACAAGGAGGCAGCGAGGAAGCGGCAGGTGATGCAGCGTTTGCAGGTGTGTGTGTTTGTGAAGCGGTATGGAAGACGGCGGAGATGCTCAAGGATGGAAAAAGGGGGTCAAAGGTCGGTGATGGAGGGATGACGGCCATGCTGCTGAATGATGGAGGAGAAAAAAACGGAAAGAGGGGAGGTGTGGCGCGAAATATCGTAAGCGAGGGATGAAGGACAGACAGACAAGAGAGAGAGAGGGATGGAGGGATGGACAGAGCAGAGGGATGAAGTGTGTCTGCTGTGTTCGCCAGCCGGCAGGATGAATAAATGGAGGGATGAATGGATGGAAGGAGGGAGGAGCATATTTACCCGTCCTTTTCGTAAAGCAACGTTCGCTCGCTCGTGTCTCGGGGCGGGGCGGGAGGGGGGCGGGGTTTGTTGTGTGTGTGTCTGCAACCACTGCTCACACTGCAGGGGGAGAGCACAGAGAGACAGTCAGTGACACACACAAACACGCACACACAAACACACACAGTGAGTACACACATATACTGTAGAATACAAAGTACACATACATGAATACACACAAACTCAACCTGCAGTGATGGAAGAAAAACTTCATGTAGGGCTGCAACTAACCATTATTTTCACTGTCCATTCATCTGCTGATTATTTGATCCATTAATCTGTTAATTAACCTCGTCACAATCTTTAAAAAATAAAAGCTTCTCTGCTGAGCCATCATGAGAAGGCTAACTAGGCTAACTTTTTAGCTAGCTCAAAAATAATGTTTGTGCTAACTTTCTTAGCTAACTTAGTCAGAAAACAAGATAATGTTTACACTTTTAGCTGACATTAGCTGGCAAATGACATAACTTTTGTTAACTTTTTGTCTAATGTTAGCAAACAATGTAACTTTTTGTCAACTTTTTATTTTTCAAGTCTTTCCTGTTTTGTCCCTAAATGGTGAAATATTCACATTTAATAAGCTAGAATCAGATAATTTTGACTTTTTTTCTTAACCCAAACCGATTAATCGATTATGAAAATAGTTCAATTAATAATCTACTTTTCAATTAATTGTTGCAGCTCTAACTTCATTACAAATTTGTTACGGCCACAATAAAACGTTCGGCTCAGAATCACAACAATGACCAGATGTACATATTCACGTAACTTTTTACAGCAAAAACATGTTCCAGGGAGCCAAACTATAGTTTTTCACTGAAGTACAACAAGTATCAGCACTAAAGTTGGATACCAGGTTTAACTCCTGGACGAACCCCAAACTTGTTACGGCCACAACAAAACACACAGTAAGCGCACAATGTATACGTACACAAAATACACACATTCACTCACAATCTGCAGTGATGAAAGCGCATCATTACAAGTATAAATCAAACAGGTACAGTCATGTACTCAGCTGTGAGTCGTACTGACGGGTCACAGGTTCAAAACCCGGATCAAAATGACAACAATGACCAAATACATGTATCATGTCGACATATTCACACAACAAGTGCAAGCAGGGAAAGTTCTACTTTGTAGTGTCCTCACAGCCAGGGGTGCAGATGAACAAAACTCAGTAACAAAAACTCAAGTACAGAAAAAAGTAAAACCAGACTCTACACACAAAACAGACACACACATAACACATCACACACACACACACACACACACACACACACACACACACACAAACTGGATCCCTGCTTTAAAGTACAGAGGTCAGTGTGTGTGTGTGTGTGTGTGTGTCCCTCTGTTCCTGTGCTGATACGATCACTCCTGGCAGATAAGAGTCGGTGCACAGAAACACAAACTGAACCGTGGAGATGCCGTGCAGGCCCGTAGAGCTGACTCAGAGCAGCCCAGTGCATCATGGGTAACACAGAGATACCTGGTATCTGCTGTATGTGGGACAACGTCAGATAACGAGGAGACACTTGGAGTAAAAAGGAGATCTGCTGCATGTGGGTCATCTGACATAAAGACTAATGAGGCAGAGTTTGTGGTTTGTTCATGTTCATGTGGGAAATCTGAGGAAAAACAAACGAGGTGTGTGCAGTCTAAGCAGGAGAAAAATAAGTGAAAAAAAAATGACCTGTACACCTGTAAATTTACATCGCATTTTCTCAGCTGATTTGTTTTGGTTTTTAAAATGTCAGAAAATGGTGACATGTGTAAGACATTTGGTTTAAAAATGAAGGATAAAAGGAACTGTGCTCATCATACAGGTGAACACACAAACTTTACATGTAAAGTTTTGAATTGTTTAAGAAAAGGTGTGCGAGGTACCTGCTGATCTGTCAAAAGAACAACTGAAAAAGAGGAAACAAAAGGTGATGTCCAGTGCAAACAGAAGCTTAGCCGAGCTAAAGACGGCACAGAGGAGGTGGTGGGGGGGACGGAGCATCAGTGCTGCACAAAGACGATAATCTGCTACTGTTCGACAGGGCGAACTGAGGCGAGGGGAGGACGGACGGAAGGATGGAGGGGAGGGAGGGAGGGAGGGAGGGAGGAGGAAAAATCTGAGGGAGAGGGAGAGAAATAATGCAAGAGGATGGATGGATGCAACAGGCTGCAAAGCTCGAGGATGTGCAGAGGAAGTATTTATGGATGGATGGATGGAGGATAGAGGGATGATGGATGGATGAGGAGGAAAGAGAGAGGGGAAGGAGACAGAGAGAGAAAGATTAAGAGCTTAGAGGGTTGGTAAGACTAATTAGGAGGGAACTTAAGGATGGACAGAGAGATGAAAAAAGAGGAGGAAAGAAATAGCCAGTTCACTGAGTTATATTTTTAATAAACTGCTTTAAAGACAAATATTGAACACTGACTGTGCACCACTTATCAGCAGGCTGCTTTAAATCCTTTAAATAAAACCAACATGTCCTCCTGTCCCGAGTGCGGAGCTTCAGAAACAGGTTCTGCTGCTGCTGCTGACGTGCTCTTGTCAGCGCTAATGGGCCGAGTATTGTTGGAGATAGAGGAGGTGTAAGCTGATACAGGGAGGTGCCACGGCTCCCCACCTAAACCAGGGTTTATCACCATGTTCTCCCTCCACCACACAAAGCTCCCGCTAAGCCAGCAGCTAATGAGCTAGCCCCGCTAACTCGCGTTAGCTTTGTGCTGCCACAGACGCGGCCTGCTGCATTGTTTTCTAGCTTTGAGTGGCTCCGTACGCAGCTTAACGCTGACAGAAAGAGCTGCTAATGTGCTCATGTTAAATATAATGTTTATTGCTGTATGTGTCTCATATATGCTTACTAATCTGAGGAGAAATGTGCCACTGATACTTCTGTCAAGACAGGAGCTCAACTTTGAGGCCATATTTACATATTTTGATGACTCATGCTAGCATATTTTAAATCTGCTTTTAGCGTCAACATGCTTTGAACAGGACTATCATCTAGAATAGTAGAAAAGTAGCACTAACGCATCAAAATGAATGTAACTAGGCTAGCATGTGTAGCAGAGTTCTGTGGATTAGCATTTAGCATTAGCATCTCAAATCAGCACAGGATGTTTTTCTGGACAAACTGATTAAAAATATTAATATATTTTATTATCATCAAAACAGAAGCTTAATTTTGAGGTCATTTTTTCACATGTTGATGACTCATGCTAGCATGTTTTTAACTCTGCTTTTAGCATCAAAACACGCGATGCTACAGGCTACTGACTTTTTAAAGACGTCTGCTGGGTTGGGTTAGACGGTTTTTTTTAAACCACGATTTACTGCTAACTTCCACACTGTGAAACATCAACCAGCCGGTGTGTGTGAGTGAGTGTGTGCTGGTTAGTGTGTGTTACAGAGTAACTGGTTTGACTGGGAGTGAACAGGAGGAGTGACGATGCAAAAACCTGAGAGCAGTTTATGGATGAAAAGATGCTTCCAACTGTGAAAGCAGGCCAGCGGCCATCAGAGGGGCTGGAACACACTCGGACTGACGGTAAAAATAACTCACACCAGGAATGTGTGTGTGTGTGTTGTGTGTGTGTGAGAGTGTGAGTGTGAGTGTGAGTGTGACAGTGTGTGTGGAAGAATGCTGCTCTGCTTTTGGTTGACAGGCACGAACAAGTGTAGAGAGCCTGGAGGAGAGAGGAGAGGAGAGGAGAGGAGAGGAGAGGAGAGGAGAGGAGAGGAGAGCTGGAGGAGAGGAGAGCTGGAGAGAGGAGAGGGAGGAGAGGAGAGCCTGGAGGAGAGGAAGAGGAGAGGAGAGGAGAGGAGAGGAGAGGAGAGGAGAGGAAGAGAGAGGAGAGGAGACGGAGAGGAGAGGAGAGAGGAAAAGAAACAAGGAGACGACACAAGAGAGGAGAGGACACAAGGAGATGAAACAAGAGGATAGGAAACAAGGAAAGGATACAAAGAAAGATAGGAAACAAGAGGAGGAAACAAGAGAGGAGAGGAAACACGGAGATTAAACAAAAGAGGAGAGGAAACAAGGAGATGAAGGACACAAGAGAGGAGAGGAAACAAGGAAAGAACAAAAGTGAATAGGAAACAAGAGAGGAGGCAAAAGAGGAGAGGAAACAAGGAGAGGACACAAGGAGATGAAACAAGAAGAGAGGAAATAAGGAGATGAATAAAGAGAGGATAGGAAACAAGGAGAAGAGACAAATGAGGATGGGAAACAAGAGAGGAGACAAAAAAGGAAAGGAAACAAAACAGGATAGGAAACCAGGAAAGGACACAAAAGAGTATAGGAAACAGGGAGAGGAGACAAGGAGAGGACGGATGCAGTGTTTCAGAGCACTCTGTCTCACTGTTAGAAAAAAGGAAGTGAGAGAAAAAGAAGAAGAAGAAGACGGCAGCGGAGGAAAACATCAGAAAGAGAGAATCCAGTCAGACCAGACGAGCCGCTTCACTGTTGATCCTGCTCACTAAACTCTGCCCTGATTGGCCGGCTGCCCGCCACCCTCCGTGTAACCTCACAGCTGATTGGCTGCTGAGGCTGTGGCCCTGGCAAAGTGCCCGACGTCTGCCTCAAGGACATCAACACCTCCTCCTTCTCCTCCTCCCCCTCCTCTGTCTCCCTCTGTTCTTTTATTACTCGCTCTGCTTCTCCTGAGTGTGAGCATCCTTATCAACACTCACACACACACACACTGATGAGTCAGTACCTGCAGTTATTGGTTAACTTTCTGTTCAAGTCTGATCATGTGTTGAGTGAAAGCTAAGAACGATTCTCAGTCGATGTAACTGAAATGAGGAGGAGTCTCTTTAAGATGCCTTATAAGACCCTAAACATGCATTATAACTGATGATATATAAGCCAAATATCACTCTTTCCAAAGCAACCAAACTCCATTAAGAAAATCGGTCATTTTACCTCACAGAACACAGGAGCTGCTGGTCTACTGCTGCTTCCATCTGTTAGTTTGTTTGTGTTACTGTGTGACTTTTGTTAATTCAATCTACCTAATTAAAACACAAAAGTCACAAAATAACACAAACAAACAAAAAGTCAAGGCAGCAGTAGACCAGCAGCTCCTGTGTTCTGTGAGGTAAAATTAGTGATTTTGCCTATGGAGTTTGATTCGTTTGAAGAAAGAAACATTTGGCTTACATGATGGTGGCTTTCTGTCAGAAAGCAAGGCAAAATATTGATATTATATTATATATTGGTGAAAATATTCTGAATATAGCGTACACTTAAACTAATATAGACTTTTTAGGTGTTTAAAAGACATTTGGCTGCCAACCCTGTCCACAGCAGGACATTATTGTGGACATGTGTCGTCTTTAGGTCAGTATTTGTCAAAAAGAAACAGATTGTTGGTTCTGCCCGTCATGATGCAGCAGTTTTACTTCCTGTATTTGAGCATATGAACATGGGAACAACGATGAGAAAAATGAAAAGCCTGCAAAAATTCACATCAGCTGACTGCAGCCGTGTGTGTGTGTGCGTGTGTGCGTGTGTGTGTGGGCCTCGTCTCGTATAAGTCTATCTCTCTGTGGCTTTCTCCATCCTCCATCTTTCTTCTGTAATTACAGACACAGTGGTGGAGGTGGTGGAGGGGGGGCAATAAGTCAGAGCAGGGGGTCTCTGTCAACATGCTGAGCAGCTGTCTCACACACACACACACACACACTAACAGGTGTCGGAGACAGCCAACGACCTCGTCTCTCTCCTCTGTGAGACCTCTATTCATTCAGACCACGCTAACAGATGCTAACCTGGATGAGCTGCATCTCACAGTTGTGTGTGTGTGTGTGTGTGTGTGTGTGTGTGTGTTGTGTGTGTGTGTGCGTGTGCGTGTGTGCATGTGTGTGTGTGTTTGCTCCTCATTCTAACTCTGTTTCTGTCTCACTAAAATGCTTTATTCACCCTCAAGTCACCAGATGCTAACCTGGAACACACACACTACACACACCACACATACACGCACACACATAACTTCTGCCAAACACTTGTGCTGCTGAGTGTCTTCAGTGACACAGCAGTGAGCAGATGTTAGCCTGGCTACAGCCAACAACAACACACACAACACACAACACACAACACACACACACACATCACCCGAGTCACAAATTATATTATTATGTTTTTAATGTCTAATTTTATAAAACACAGAATAAAGAACACCAATATTTGCATAAAATGTTACAATATTTTACTTTTTCTGTAATAAGGACAGTAAATATAGATAATAACACGGCTTTATATCAGTTGGGGGTTTAAATGACACAAAATGAAGCACTGCCCTGAATCTTTACATGATATCATGATATATTACAAAACATGACTATTAATCCTGTCACATCTCATCTTTGAAAAATAGGTCCAACGTTCGTCCCTGTGCTCCACGTGTTTGGACTGAAATCCAACATTCAGTCCATCTAATTCAGATAAAACCTTCTGCACATTTATTTTGTCTTTTTTATTTCATTCATTTTATTTTTCTTATTTTAAAGGTTTATGACAGGATTGAGTAAAATGATCAAGTTGTTCCATTAATTCAGCAAAAATAAGTTTTTAATGGAGAAGAAATTAGAGCTGCTCTGCTGAGTCATCATGAGAAGGCTAACTGGGCTAACTAACTTCTTAGCTAGCTCAAAAATAATGTTTTTGTTTGTTTTGTTTTAAACAATATAAGTCTTAAGTTTTGGTTAACTCTTTTTGCAAAACAATAGCATTAACAAAACATAACATGAGCAAATTTTGATCAGTGTTTCCCAAAGTCCAAGATGAAACCAGAAAATATTCACATTTAAAGTCTGATAATTCTGACTTTTTTCCTCACAAAATGACCCGCACTAATTTATTGATAATCAAACAAGTCGGCGATTAATTCAATAATCGGTTAATAATGGATTTTTTAATTAATCGTTGTGGCTCTAATGCCAATATTTCAGTGCTTTAACTGTGAAAATCTGACTTGTGGCCAAGGAGTCAATGTTTTTCTAAATAAATGACATTTTATTTATTTTTGTTTGTTTATTTATCCTGAAAACGTATCAAGCTGTACCCTAAAATCCAAAACAACACACACACCACACACACACACAACACACAACTGTGAGGCGCAGCAGTTGTAGTCGGTTGGTGTTGAACTGAAGCATCTCTGATAGACTGAAGGATAACAGCAGCCTGTTGAAGCAGAGACTCACTGTGTTATGGATGTGGCCAGCTGTGTGTGTGTGTCTGTGTGTGTGTGTGTGTTTCCCTCCCACTTCTTCTCTCCGACACACACACAGACACACCAGTATCTGTCAGCCTGCAAATATGTGGAGTGTGTGTGTGTCAGAGTTAGTGTGTGAGTTTGCCTTTCTTACCCCTCACACACACATTTACACACGTGCACACACTCCCAATTGTGTTAGCAGATATGCAGGCGGTGTGTGTGCCAGCTGCTTGTGTGTGTGTGTGGATTTATGGAGTATGTGAGCTGTGCAGAGGATGAATGTGTCGCTTGTTGAGCAGAGAGACAACTGCTGGAGGATGATGGAGGGAGAGGGAGGAGGAGGAGGAGAGTTTGACTCCTGCAGGCAGGGATGGAGAAGTGATGGAGGGATGAGGACAAAGAAAAAAAACAGGAGAGAGGCCAAGATTATTTTATTTTTGTATTCAGGAGGGAGAGAAGCAGTTTTTTCTTTAATATGGAGGAGAAAAGAGGGAATTTTCCAACCACAGTGGAAAATAAAATTTTAAACCTTTCTTTTTTAAAACTGAAAATAAAACTCTACATGAAGGACAACTGACTTCATTTCCCACAATACACCTCGGTTTGTCCTAAATAATACTTGTTATTACTTTGGTTGCTTTCAGAAAGTACTGCTCAGAAGTGTTTGAGGAAAGATCACAGTTTCACACAAGTTCACCTCTGTACATACACACTCTGGACTTACTGCCGACCAAACTACATTCACAGTTTTCCTCAATTTAACCATTAAAAACATTTACTCCTTCTTAAAGATTATTAATGATTTCTTATGAATCAGAAACAGATACTCAACTAATTAGACGAACATTCTGCATTAATTTGAACTCTAATTAAGGTGAAATGGGCAAACAAAAACAGACGTTCTGCTTCATTATAAAAATTTCAAAAGGAGGACACCACACCACGTTTCCTTAATTTATTTTGACATGTTGTGGTCATTCATGATTTAGTGCTGTAAATATAAAAGATTTCTCCTTTAAGACACTATAAAAGGCATAAAACACATTAAATATCAAATATTAAATATTCTGTATCTGTTCGTTGCATCAGAATGTAAATAAAGCTGTGACATCATTCTGATGAGTAAATTATTTATCAATAATGGCAATAAACTTTGAGATCTGAACTCGTTTTTAAATCAAAGTTTCGTGGGTTTGAAGGTTTTGTGAGCTGCAACGATTTATTGAAAAATCTATTAAATTAATCGCCAACTATTTTGACAATTGATTCATTGGTTTTAGTAAAACTTTTAGAAGAAAAAGTAAAAATTCTCTGATTTCAGCTTCTTATGTTTGAATAGTTTCTGGAGTTGTGGACAAACTTTTGGCCTCTGGGACACACTCATCAACTTTTTCAACATTTCCTGATGCTTTATAGACAAAAAAACTAATTGATTAATTGACAAAATAATCGTGAGATTAATCGATTTTGAAAATAATCGTTAGTTGCAGCCCCAGTAGAGATGCTGCACAGACAAGTCCTCTGCATGAGACGATGCAACAATCTGAGAAATGTCCTTCATCAGTTAATAATGTTTGAACAGTGGGACAAAGCTAACCTCCTCCTCCTCCTCCTCCTCCTCCTCCTCCTCCTCTCCTCCTGCTGGAGTTACAACAACAATAGAGTCTGGGTGTGACTCCTCCTCCGCTTTTCTTTTCTCTCCATCTCTCTATATGCAAAGTAAACCCTCACAGCTCTGTCATCACCTGAGTGTGTGCGTGCGTGTGTGTGTTGAAAAAGTCCAGAGCTCAAACCGGCTTTGGCGTGTATGAGCATGCTGTGGGGCCTCAAGGCGACACACACACACACACACACACACACACAGAGCTGCTGAGAGACTTTGCTGCTGATTTGTGTTTTCACCTTAAGTCAATGACATGATAACAATCTGACACACACTAACTGAGTGTTTTTATAACAATAAATAATGACAGAATCACTGTTCATCACACACAGAGAAGAAATGGAGAGACCGGCTGTGTGAGGGCTAACAGAGAGAGAGAGAGAGAGAGAGAGAGAGAGAAGAGAAGGAGAAGAGAGGAGAATGAGAGAGGAGAGAGAGAGAAGAGAAGAGAAGAGAAGAGAAGAGAGAGAGAAGAGAGAGAAGAGAGAGAGAGAAGGAGAGAGAAGAGAAGAAAGAAAGAAAGAAAGAAATTTTATCCAACGCATTCTTTTTCCTTTCATCAGCCTACATTACCCACAATACAACAGTTAGTTGTGGTGCATCATGCTACTAGTGGCTAATGTATCTAATATTTTCAATTTGAGGACATTGACAACATGTTTGACAGGCAGTCAGACAGCATTTTCTGACGGGGAACCTGTTAGATAAACCAAAACAACACTTGCTCCAAACCAACCAAACTCCATTGACAAAATCAGTAACTTTATGTTGCAGAACACAGGAGCTGCTGGTAAACCTCTGTCTTGATTGTGTGTTTTTGTGTGACTTCTGTGACTCCTAACAAACCCTTTAAAACACCAAAGTCACAGAATAAAACAAACTAACTAACTGATCAAGGCAGCAGTAGACCAGCAACTCCTGTTTTCTGTGACATAAAATTACTGATTTTTCCAGTAGAGTTTGGTTGGCTTGGAGGCTTCTATAATTTCAATTTCCGAACCGAACTACCCCTTTAAAAAGATGAAACTCTATTTGTGAGGTGTTTTTAAAGATTTAGGCCTTCAGTATGAACCAATGAGCTTTGAGCTGAGAGTGAAGAATAACACCAGACTGCTCCTTTAAAGAGAGATGGAGAGGATGGAGAGAGAAACAGAGAGGTGAAGCTGGAATGAAAAAAAGATGAAAAAACAGAGAGAGAAACTCCCCCTCTTTTCACTATAATGGCCGTCTTTGTGTGTCAGAAGAATACAGCCTTCATGTGGACACACACACACACACACACACACAGTCAGACAGTCGTAATTAGATGATGCAGTTCAGCTGAGGCCTGACCAAAGATGCTCTTTCTCTCTCATCCCTCCTTCATTTTCTCCTCTGTATCATCACTTCTTTTCTTCTTCTCTCCTTCCTCACCTCTTCATCTTCCTCCTCGTCCTCCTCTCTCCTACAGATGCTCCACCCCTCCATCTTTTTTTTTACCTCCATTATCCTCCCTTCTTGCATCTCCTCCTCTCCTTCTCATCTCTTCCTTCCATCTTTCGTTTCATTGTTCATCACTCATTTTTTCTGTCCATCTAACTCCTCTGCAGTCTCACTCTCTTCTCTTCTCTCTGATACAGGCCAAAGTACAAGGCCACACGTTCGGCCAATCAGAGCCCTCGCTGCCTGCAACCCTCCTATCCCCACACTGGACAGCTGTCTGTGTGGTGTGTGTGTGTGTGTGTGTGTGTGTGTGTGTGAGCCATTCAAACAGCTGCTGTTGCCGAGGAGACCAACTTTTTCCAGTTTACACCAGTTTTAACTCAGAAGAACTTCACCTGAGATCACAAAACTTTTCTCCTCTCTCCTTTCCTTCCTCTTTCTTGGTGACCTGCATCACTTCAAAAAAGCTGTTTTAAAGTTTTCCTTCCAAAATAAAAGTGTTACTATCAACACGTTTACACTGTCAGTGGACTGAGTGTGCTCGTGGAAAAGTGCACTTCATTTCTTTTAGCTGGCAGCGATTTGTCTTTCATCATCTCTGTTATTCTGCTGAAATTCTGTGAGCACAAAAAACACCAGACTCAGCTGAGGTTGAGGGTTTGAATCCCCTGAAGGCCTCACACACACACACACACACACACACTCTTACTGTGTTCACTCGTGATGCTGCAACAAAATGGCGCTGAGCTTCACTTCTGACCAGAAAAACTTGAGCCGTGTTTGTTTTACAGCATCTTTTACACAGCGAGAGCAAAGTGCTGCTGGAGATAAAGCAGTTAATGTGTTACTGAGGAGCTCACACACACACACACACACACACACACGCTGGGGGATAAACTTTGACAAAGTCCAACTCTTAAGGCACCACTGATCTCTTTTATCCCCCATCGTAGGCCTGTTGCTGCTTATCTGTGCTGCAGAGATGCTGAAACAACACCGCCGTATCCTTCACTTCCTGTCTGGAGAGGAAGCAGGAAGCAGCAGGGCGCTCTGCGGGGACGGAGCATTCTTCTGTCTCTACCTCCCTCTCCCTCTCTCCCCCACCTCCAGGAGGTGATGAGGACATTAAGTTTGTGAACAAAAGGCTCAGGATCAGCTGATTTTAGCCTTCTGAGGCTTTTATTTTGAAAGGTTGCAGGATTAAAGAGCTTCGAATGGATGGCTTTTAGGATGATGGCAAGGAACCTGAACGCTGTCTTCCTTTCTGAGGAAGGAAACTTCAGAAATGTGGTGCACTTAAAGGGACAATGCTTGTTTTTGCCACCAGGGAGAGGAGGAGCGAGGAAGAACTACATTACCCAGAATCCCCTGCTCTGGGTTTAAGGACTAATCTGTACTGACTGGACCCTCTACATAAAAGTTACATAAGAGGACAAAGTCCAGCTGAGAGTGCACCTCCTCTACACTGCACCATGAGGAGGAGGAGGAAGAAAGAAAGAAAGAAAAGAAAGAAAGAAAGAAAGAAGAAAGAAGAGGAGGAGGTGAAGAAGAACAGGTGAAGGGGACAGTAGAAGAAGAGAAAGGGGGAGGAGAAAAAGATACTGGAGGAGGAGAAAGAGGAAGATGGGGCAAAAAAAGGGGGTAAAAAGAAGGAGAAGGCGGTGGGGGAGGAGGAGGGAAAAAGAGAAGAAGCAGAAGAAAGAGGGAGGAAGGAGAGGGGGATAAGAAAATGGAAACATCTGGAGGAGGAAGAGGAGCAGGGGAGATTAAAAAGAGGTAGAGATGTAGCAGGAGAAGGAAAGAAGAAGGCAAAACTTCTGAAGGAAGGAAAGAAAGGAGGAGGAGGAGATGAAGAAGAAAAAAGGGGACAAGAAAGAGTAATTAGAGGAGGGAAGGAGGAGAAATGGGAAATGAAGGCAGAAAGGAAAGGGGAAAGAAGGAGGTGCAGGAGGAGGAGAAAAAAGAAGAGAGGAAGGACACATCTGGAGGAGGAAGAGGAGGGCAGAAGGATTAATGAAGATGTGGATGGAGCAGGAGGAGTAGAGGGAGGGAGAAACCTTGTGGAGGAGGAGTGGGAGGTGAGCAGGGAGAAAGAAAGAAAGAGGAAGTGGAGTAAATAAATAAATGTTATGGGCAAGGAGGAGAGTGAAAGGGGAGAGGGGAAAGTAGGAGGAGGAGAAATAGAAAGATGGAGGCAAAGGATGAGGGAAAAGAAGGAGAAGGGGTGCAGGAGGAGGAGGAAATGAGAAGGAGCTGAGGAAAATAAGAACATCTGGAGGAGGAAGAGGACTGGACAATAAAAAGAAGGATAGAGCAGGCAAAGAGGTAGAGGGAGGGACAACTTCTGGAGGAGGAGAAGGAGGTGAGCAGGGAGAAAGAAATAAAGGAAGAGGAGGTGGAGGAAAAGAGTGAAAAGGAGGAGAAAAAAGTAATTGAAGGAGGATGAAGAAGAGGGGGAGATGACTGGAAAGGAGGAGGAGGAGAAATAAGGAGATGAAGGCGGGGGGGGAGTGGATGATGAAAAGGGGATGCAAAGAGGAGGAAAAAGGAGAGCAGGAGGATGCAACAAGAAGTAGAGATGGAGCATGAGGAGGAGAAGAGAAGGGCAGGAAAAGGAGGTGGAAGAAAAGTGGAACAGGAGGAGGAGGACGAGGGGAACGAGGGGGGGAGGAGAAAGAGCAGAATGGGAAGCAGAAATAGTCATTGATAAAGAACAATGAAGAAGAAAAGGAGGTGGAGGAGGAGGAGAAAAACGAGAAGGAGCAGAAGAAAAAGAGGGAAAGGAAAATGTAAACATCTGGAGGAGGAGGAGGAGCAGAGGAGGACAGGAAGATACAAAAGAGGTGGAGATGGAGAAAGAGGAGGAGGAAGAGAAGGAGGAGATTAAGAAAGAAAAACAGGAGTGAATTTGACTCCTTCGAGGGAGACAAAGAAGATGAAAAACTTTGGGACTGAACTTTGGTACAAAAGAGGAGGAGAAGAGGGAGAATGAGGAGGAGGAGGAGGAGAAGAGGGAGAATGAGAGGAGGAGGAGGAGGAGGAGGAGGAGAACTTCTTGACTCAAAGTTGGTACTTGCAGTTAGATTTAAAAACAAGAGGAGGAGTAAATGATACTGAACTGAGCATTGGTGATGGGAGGAGAGCAGACGAGGGGGGAGGAGAAGAGGAGGAGACAAGGAGGAGAGGAGGAGACAAGGAGGAGAGGAGGAACAAAGGGAGACGAATTAAGACGACAGAAGATGCAGATTGATGTGAAACTTTAAACAACAGAAGAAGAAATGAAAGAAAAAAGAAAAAACCTGTCTCCATCCTCGTGTGTGTGTGTGTGTGTGTGTGTGTGTGTGTGTGTGTGTGTGTGTGTGTGTGCAGGGCGTGGTGCTGAGGAGGACCAGGTTTCAGTTGAGTGAAAAGACTCAGAGCCTCTTTGTGTCTCTGCCTCCGGGGCAACACACACACACCTTTGTGTGTTTATGCAGAGGTGTGTGTGTGTGTGTGTGTGTGTCCCACCAGAGCACTTTCCCATGGGAGGGTTTATTGTATTTTCGACTAAAAGCTGAATGGAGTTTGGTGGGCACACCTAATACTGCAAACCCCCCAATACACACACACACACACACCCACACACACACACCCCATTTAAAACACACACCACACACACACACACACACACACACACACACACACACCCCATTTAATACACACACACACCAACAGTAACTAATTTAGTTTTTAAATTAATCTCTTTAAGAGCCGCAACGATTAATCAATCACCACTCAAGACTGAGAACGTTTATAATGAGGTTATTAATGAGGTTGTAAACACTTTATAAGCTCTTACAACACTTACAAACTTTATGCTCATCATTATTGTCAGTTATGTTACTTTTTGTGCTTCGTTACTTTTTCCACAAAGTGTTTATCGATTAATCGATAAACAATGATTAGTGGCAGCACTGATTCCTTAAACGTCTGCTTTACTGCCGAGGAATAAGAGAAGAAGAGAGTCGGGAAGAAAGACAAAGAAAGGTAAGTAAAAAAGAAACAGACAAAGAAGGAAAAAATAAATAAAACAGAGACACTGAGAAGTAAATCAAAGACAGACGGCAGTAAATAAAGAAAAGGTGATTAAGAAATGAACTGATGGATGCAGACAAAGACAGACACACAGTCATCATGTCCTCCTGTATCTCACTTTGTTTGGACGTTTTGTCTGCAGATGGAGGACGTGAACCTTCACACACTGAACTCAACAAACACCCAAACACACACACACCACACACCACACACACTAAAGACTCTCCTGTCCTCCTCACATACAAACATCTCCTACAGTGTGCAATGAAGGACAAAATTAGACAAGATGCTCAAAATTAAGACAGGCACAGAACATGTTCTGACATTTAAAAAAAAAAAAAAAAAAGCAATTCCTTTTTTTTTTTAATTATTAACTGATCAATAACGGACAATCAATCATGACCAGACGGAGGAGTGTTTGATGACATCTTTAGATTTTTTAGGTCTATTTCTTTTTGACAAAAGTTTTAGTTTATTTCTTTAGTCAAATTTGATCTTGAACATAAAACTCTTTCTTATAAAACAACTAAATATCTAAATAAGCTCTTAAAGGAGCATTCCACATATTTAGCATCGTTTAATTAAGTAAGAAAGTGTGCACAGTCACGTGTGTCAAAGTCCAAAAACACTAAATACTACATTTCCTATGATCCAACTAAATAGCATCTCTCATCCCAAACATGATTTTGAACCTCCATACCTCCACTTTCTAACACATGGAGCATGTTTATAATTATGTCTACATTGAGATAACCCTGATGACATCACTGTGACATCAACGGGGTTATTTTTCTCCTCCAGAGACACAGAAGACATTTTACAACAGTTTCAACAGGATGAGAAGCACCGATCATGACGTATAATCTGATCTTAATGTGTAAAATTGATGGAATGTCCCTTTAGATTTGAATTTTATAAGACATGGTTCCGTTCAGTTTAAGTGTTCGGCATATTTAGAATATTTTCAGACACATTTTTTTGACAGAAAGCTGCTGTTTCATAAGCCGAATATCGCTCTCTCCTCACCAACCAAACTCCATTGACAAAATGAGTCATTTTAGATCACAGAGGACCAGAGATGCTGCTCTACTGCTGCCTTGTTCGGTTAGTTTGTTTGTGTTATTGTGTGACTTTGGTGTTTTTAAGGGTTTGTTCGGATTCACCAAAGTCGAATAATAACCACAACTAACTAACTGATCAAGGCTGCGTGAGACCAGCAACTCCTGTGTTCTGTGAAAGTAAAATTACTGTTTTCGCCTATGGAGTTTGGTTGGTTAGCAGAGAGTGATATTTGGCTTGTGTAACGGTGGTTTCCTGTCAGACAAAGCTGTCTGTCAGCGAGGTGAAGCGGTTAGTAAAGGCTGTTTGTCAATAAAAATTAAAACAAAAATGCGTGGTGTGTGTGTGTGTGTGTGTGATTGGTGTCAAGTGTGGATTGGTGAAGTGTCAGAAGTGATGTCTGAGGGAGGAGACAGGATGTTTCACAGCATCTCAGACCGAGTGCGTGTGTGTGTGTCATCATGATGATGCTGGAGTGTGTGTGTGTGTGTGTGTGTGAGGGCAGGGCTCATTTACAGAACCTATGATTAGTGTCTCTGGTCCACACACACACTCAGTCATCTGAAAACTGCATCTTTACATGCAACAGGAATGAGTGTGTGTGTGTGTGTATGTGTGTGTGTGTATGTGTGCATGTGTGTGTGTCTGCAAGCGTAATCTCTTAAATCCTACAATGGTGTAACAACTGCATGTGTGTGTGTCATCACTGACACTCAATACAACGAGAATGATCATTAGTCAACAGCACGTCTGGGAATCAAGACAAAGAGCAATTTCAAAATAAAAGCATAGATTTTTTTTAGAAAGTAAAAGCTTAATAATTAATAGCCACATAAAAACAGCAAAATAATACTGATAATAATAGTAACAATACAGTGTGACTATGACACAAAAGAAGAGAGGGCTGATGGGAAAGAGGAAGTTACATCCAAACTCCATCAGCAAGAGGACTGAAAACGAAAGTATGCTGATGATGGTGATGTTAAAGATGAGGAAGATGACAACAGGGTGAAGGAGAGGACGGGGTTTTCCTTCCAGAAGATGAGTAGTTTCAGTTACCACAGAGAACAGCTGTTCATGGTTTTATTTTCAGATATCTACTTGCCTGAAGTCATGTTTTTACTTTCCCCTGCACCCTTTTTAAAATCTTTTCTCCCCTTTTTTTAAATTTCAGGCTGCATCGTCTATAAAATGTCAGAAAGTTGTCAAACATGTATGTCCATCCCAGTTTAAAAGTCCAAAGTGATGTCTCTAAATGTCTTGTTTTGTCTAAAAACCAAAGATATTCAGTTTAATATGATAATAAACAGAGAGAAGCAGGAAACATCCATATTCCAGAGGCTAAAAACAGCATTTTCTGTCATTAAGTGACGAATCAAATATCAGAAAAATTTAATAGTTTAACCTTTTAACAATCATTGAAGTAGGCTGTCAGATTTACTTGCCCAACATGGTATTTTATTTGCCCCAGGCAAGTGTTTGAGCCCTGAGTTAATATTAATAACTCTTCACGTCGTCACCTTTGACCTCACTGGTCCACTTGATGTTTTAGTCCATTAATTGCAGAATATTTGAAGTTTTTCTTCCTTCTTCTGATTAAACCTTTGTAGAATGATTAGGGTGATTAATCCACTGATTATTCTCAAATAATCAATTGCACTACTTGGCCCCCTAATTTGGGGCTGCAACGTCTAGAAAATGTCAGAAAATGATGGGATGTCTTGTTGTCTTGTCCACAACCAAATATATTTAGTTTATGAAATAATTATATGATGATAATAAACAAAGAAAAGAAGCACATCTCCATATTTGAGAGGTTAAAAGTGGCAACAACTGTCAATTACTCGCCTCAATACTGGACCGATGTAAACAATTGTTGTCTTCATTGGTCACTTATGACACAAAAGCATTAGACAAAAGAGTTCAGGCTGAAAAAATGCTGAAATGACCCTTTAAGGAGAGGAAACAAGTAACATCACTCCTCTAAACTCTCATCTCCTCCCATCCCCCTCTACACCTCTCCTCCTCCTCCTGCTCCCTCAAAACAGTCCTCTCCCATCCTGTGATCCACCTCCCCTCCCCCGTCTCTCTCTCCTCACACACACACACACTCAGGGATGCTCAGGTAAACACGGATATGAGCTTGTGTGTTGTGTGTGTGTGTGTGTGTGTGTGTGAGTTGAAGAAAAAGAAAAAGAAAGACTGGGGGCATGCGGTCTCCATGGCAACGGGTGTGTCCAAACAATGGTACCTTTTCAGAGGAGGGAGGGGCAGTGTGTGTGTGTGTGTGTGTGTGTAAAGTTGCATGCAAGCATTCCTGTCTACTTGCATGTGTCGTGTATTAGTATGTGTATGTGTGTGTCTGTGTGTGTGTGTGTGTGTGTGTGAGAGCTCTCATTACGATGTTAATCTGTGTTCATGGCTGCTCTGATGTGGCCGTCACCTCTGTGTGTGTGTGTGTGTGTGTCAGATTACAGCCTTGCTAACAGTCAGATTAATAGGGATTATGCAGGCTGGGTCTGTTCGCTCCATTCACATGCTGCTGCTGCTGCTGCTCCGTCAGGCTACTTAACCACTGAACACACACACAAATCAGCTGTTCAACAACAACAAACACACTTTTACACAATTAAAATTATTCTAAACAACCAAATACTTCAACCACAAATAAGAACATGTTCAACAGATCATTTAAAAACAGAAAAAGACATGAAATTGGTGTTTTGATCCAGAATTTGCTCCATAGATACACATGGATGCTAACAAAGATGCTAACATGGAAGATAATCTGGTAAACTAACTTCAGTAATTCTACAGAAGTATTTACAAGACAGCTAACCTGTCTAATTTATGTTCAATAATTTAAACTGTGCCTGAAAATGTTCAAACTCTCCTCCACATTAGCATGTTAGCCTCAGAGCTAACCCCTCAGTCTCCAGCTGTTGGCTCAAAATGGCTGCAGACGGGTTCAGCATCATCCGTCTTTAGCTCCAGGATGCTAAAGGTATTAAAACAAGCCAATCAGGTGGCTCCTCCCCCTGACATCACAAGCATCTTTACAGCACAGAGGTACAAAGTGAAGCCACACACCGCGCTTCTGTCGGATCAGACGCTGTTTACACTGTTTACACCCGTTTACACCTGTTTACACCCGTTTACACCCGCTTACACCAGGAAACGGTTCAGATTCAAACAACAGCTGCTTCACAGTCAAAAACTAACCAGTATCTCCTGTTACAGATAAAACTACATTTACCAGGTGAAAGAAATCAATGTGATGAGGTAAAGAGCTAACAATTTCCTTAGCTTTCCAATTATCCTTCCTGTGCTAATAACAGATATAATGGATGAATCATTAAATGTTTATGACACTAAAGCTGGGTTGTATCAACAAGTGTTAATTTTTAAACTAGCTCACAAACTATAACACATTTTGCTAACTTTTTAGCATGTTAGCAAACAACATTTTAAAAACTTTTTAGCTGTATAGCAATATAACATTTATTGAACTATTTAGCTAGCAAACTATATAACATTTGCTTTGTTTTTCAGTTATTAGCTAGCTATCAAACACTGTAGCATTTTGTTACTATATAATGTTTATTTTTTTTACTTTTTGGTTGTTTTTCTTTTTATTATGCTATCAAACAATGTAATGTCTCACTGACTTTTTAGCTAGCTAGCAAACAATGCAACATTTTGTTTAGGAACAATCAACATTTTTCACCATTTTCTGGTGTTTTATGGACCAAAGAACTAATTGATCGATGAACAAAATGATTAATTGATTATGAAAAGTTAGTTAGTTGCAGCCCAGATTGTTAATCAATAGAAAACATCAGAAAATGATGAGAGATATCTGTAAGAATTAGCCTCAGTCCAAGTTGACATATTCACACTGTTCTGTCTCATCAACACTCAAAGATATCCAGTTCATTATGATCAGAAAGTTTGTTTGTTTGCTTTAAAATGTTTGAACTGTTGGGAAACTGTTGCTGATTCATGTTCTGACGTTCTGTTGACGTAAAAAAGTTTAATCAAAAGTCAGTAATATTAAAAGTATATGAGCGAATAATCAAAACTGAAAAAAAACAAAACAGATTTCATTATAAATGAGACTGAAGCCACTTTTACAAAAAGGAGGAAATGGACCTCTGACACACACACACACACACACACACACACACTCCACACACACACACCTCTCTCTCTCACACAACACACACTCTCTCACACACACACACACTCTGAACTGAAGTGATTGTGGTTAAAACTCAATCTACCTTTGTTGATTTAACCACCATAAAGTCCACTGTTATTTTCATGCTCCCGCTCCCTCTCCCTCCCTGCCTCCCCCCTCTCCTCCCCTGTCCTCCCCCTCTCTTTGCTCCTCTGCAGCCGAGCAGCAGCCAGCTGACAAAACTGTTTAGTCAGCAGAAAGGCGAGCGGGGGAGGAGGAGGAGGAGGAGGAGGAGGAGGGTGAGTGAGCAGAGAGAAGCTGGAGACTTCAGCCTCCCCTCAGAGCCTCCATCATGCTTAAAGAGGGGTGGGACGAACCATTCTGCTGCTGCCGGAGGGGAGCTGGAAGCTTCCACTGCTGACAGAGCAGTGGGGGGGGGACATGTTGACCTACAACACCTGAGACCTTCAACCACCTGACAAACAACTAAACACACAAACAGATACATTTTGACTCTACAGGAGCTTTTTTCACCACAGACTGACAGAACCACTGACAGATACCAGAACTTTTCTCTCAGATTAAACTTTGTTAGTTGCGACTTTCAGCCCATTAAAACTTTGATCTGTGTTGTGGAACAGATGGAACTTTTCCTTTCACTTATATTTTCTAGCAAGTTGTTTTTTTTCTCACTGAATTTCTACGACTGAACTTTTCCTTCGACAACAAACTTAACTGAAACTTTTTTTTCCTTTTTACTCCTGATGGAAACTTTCAGTTTTCCCAAAATACTCGCTTATTTTTTTGGGATTTTCCCAAAGAAAGTTTTTAAAATCAAATGAACCTGTTCAAGGGCAAACTTTATCAGCTTATAGGACCAAAGGATGCAGTCAAAAGTCAGAGAAAAATGAGTAAGAAGACCTTTTTAAACTTTTGGACATATTTAATGTTGATACTTTAACTACAATACATGCTTGCGTTTTTTAGGCTAAATTTTTTCAAATAACAAACTTCATCTGATGAATGTGGTAAAAAGCTCCAGAACAAGGTTGACCTTGAGTGGAGACTGTCCTGTCAATAACTTTTTATTAGAAAAAACTTTTTTTAAACTTTACCATCTGAATGATTTCAAATATCAAACTTTATCCTGATCTATTGTGGTCGAAAGTGGAATAAACTTTATTTTTTAAATAGTTTTGACTGATTGCTGGTTTGGAACTTTTCCCAAAATGATCACTTGTGTTTTGATTTTCCTAAAAAGTTGAAGGATGACAGAGCGATGAAACAAGGATTCAGAGGAAATCAACAACATTTTAAGATCATTCTAACTGACAGCAACATTTCTCCTGACTTTTATACTGAAGAGGCCAAACAGGAAGTGCTTCCTTGTTTGGTGCAGCAGCAGTTAACAGAGTTCAGACTTTAAAAACATGAACTTAAGTAGTTTTTTGATTGTAATTCTGCCTGTAGACACAGAATCACTACAGTTTAGTCAGTTTAATAAACTTTGTGAGTTTTATTTTGATCAAACTGCAGGATGTTGGATGTTGTGTGTGGGGTGAGTGTGATCAGGGTGGAGCTGAATCAACACAAAACTCCATCAGCTTCTAACCTGAAGGTGTGTTGAGCTGCACCGATGGATGAAGAAGGAGGAGGAGGAGGAGGAGGAGGAATGAGGGAGAACTGTTTCACAGTCAGATGTAGGACAGACCTGTTGTATGGGATGCCAGTAGCTCAGTGTGTGTGTGTGTGTGTGTGTGTGTGTGTGTGTGTGTGTTTGTGGTGTGTGTGTGTGTGGTGAGACTGTCTTGCTGATAAGCGCTTGTGGAGCTAACTACACTGCATGGGAGTGTGTGTGTGAGTGTGTGTGTGATGTGCTGATACAGCTAACACACAACACACACTCAGCGCCACCTTCCCTGCTCCTCAGCAAATAAAGCCGTATTTACTGCGAGTCCAAAGTCCGAGCGGCTCGGCTGTGAAAGAATGTCACAACGGATGGAGGAGGAGGAGGGGGGAGGAGGAGGAGGGGGGAGGAGGAAGAGGAGGAAGAGGAGAAGGAGGGCATCTTAGAGGGGGAGGAGCTGAGGAGATGAAAGGGGGGAGGAGGAGGGAGGAGGAGAAGGATGCTACCAGAAGCTTATCTTCATTCTTTATGATTTTATGAGTTGAAGACAAACCTGCTGCTGGATGTTTTTAAAGGAGCAGTTCCACAGTTTAAGAGACATTTACATTCTGATGCAGAGTTAGAGGAGATGATGATTAACTTTCTAGAACAGATTTTTAGGAGTGAACAAGAACAGACATGGAACAAAAGCAACGTTTGCACCTGCTTGAAGGAGTGTATTTAACCTGATGAGGCGCTCGTTTTGAGTCAAGAGGCTGTAAAACGCTGGATAAACTTTGCATTTCCTATAAGTTCTTCACAATAAAAACCCTGTTATTTTGTTATATCTAAAAGCTTTTATTAAGAAGCAGTAAAGTCAGGAAATGTTGTGTTTGTGTTTCCTGCTCAGGAAGCTGAGTCAGACTTTCCAGTGCACATCAGAAAAAAAAAACAAGGTGTAAAACGACATGTAAAAATGCTTCTTCTGTCCAACCAACCGTCCCAAACACAAAGAGTCTTCATTTACTGTCAGAAATGACAAAGAAAAGCAGCAGGGACGTGCAAATGTTTGACATTATAACTTGAAAATGACTTTAACGATTATTCGATTATAGAAATAGTTGGCAACTAATCGTCACAAATGTCCACAAATCCACTGAGAAATCACAGAAAAAAAAGCTGCAGAACCTGAAGAAAGTTTTGTTGTTAAATCTGCTTTAACTATTCATGCAAACAGAAATAAATGTCAAAAAAGTTGTGAAAATCACTTTTCCCAGAGCCCAAAGACACGTCTTCAAATGTCCTCTTTTGTGTCCGACCAACAAATGTTTGACATTCTGTCCACAAATTCAGTTAGAAATGATGAAAGAGAAGCTCCTGACAGCTGCACAGAGTCGTGTCGTTTTTAAGTTTGAGAGAAACAAACTAAAAACTTGCATCAAGCTAATGTCCCTCCAAAATATGACATTATATCTCATTTAAATATTCATGCAAGCAAAGAAATACTGTTAGCTCAAAGATCACAAATCAACACAGGCTAGCTGTTTCCCTCTGTTTCCAGTCTTTATGCTAAGCTACGCTAACAGCAGGCTGCAGCTTCTTATTTAACAGACATCTAACTGCAGAAAGAGACCGTTTCCCTGAATGTCCGCTGAGAGAGAAGGAGGAAGAGGAGAAAGAGAGGAGAAGAAGAGGAGGAGGGCTGACAGGAAGTGAAGCAGCCTCTCATCAGGAGAGCAGAGGAGGAGATGGAGGAAGTGGAGGAACAATAGCTTCTCTCTCTCTCTGTTAAACCTCATGTGAAGTCTTTATTATCAGAGACACGGAGTTACATAAGCGTCAGAGATGTTGTTCATCCTCCAGGAAACTTTCACCAGCTCAGAAAAAAAAGAAACTGCACAGTGGATGTTTGTAGAGGAAAAAGTCAGTCAGCATGATGAGAGAAGAGTCTCATCCTGCTGCAAAGAGATGCTCAACACCCGAGGAAACAGTCTGAGGGCAGACGAGAGGACAACCATGCAGCTTTTATAAAAAAATATAGCCTACAGTTAAATCATGATCCCAGAAGATCAACTGTTAGAAAAGTAAGATTCTCTGATGATTTCAGGATTTGTTTTTTCACCAAATTCCAGCCAAAGTTAAAGAGAATTTTCTGGTGTCATCTTGCCAAAAAAAAAAAACACAAAAAGGTGATCAAAACTAAATATTTCCTAACGTCGCTCGCAGGTCAAAATTTCACTGATTAAAGGCTGAAAAACCTGCGCAGGTGACACATTAAAAAAAAAACAGGCTGAGTTTGTAAATGCACGTCTGTAACAAAGTGATCAGGTCGAGGCCGGAGAGTTTCTTCTCATCCAGGCTGTTAGAGACACTCTGAGCCTTAAATCACTCTGAGATTTTATTCAACATCTCCACATTTTGTCTTTTTCAGGCCAGAAAACGACAAGCATTAAACTCTGAGAGCAGGGGTGTCAAACATACAGCCCGCGGCTCAGAAATGGACCACAAAAAGGTTCAATTCAGCCGACTGGAAGACTAAGTGTACAAAACTGCAAGATTGTACAAAATATTCTCAGTCAGACCTCGATCTTAAAAGAACACTGGTGGAACCCTGTTTGGTTTGAGAAGTTCAGCTTCCTCCTTGTGAGCTTCCACTTTCAGTTTAGCTGTGTGGTGATGCTGCGTTTGTGGAACGTGTATCACTCATCTCCTGACTCTGTCTACGACCATGATACTTGGGTACAAACTCAAAATATCAGGGCTGCACAATCAATGCCAACTGCAAAATCCACATCACAGAACCACTTTATAATGAGGCGCAGGGGTGATCTGGACTAAAAATCTTTTTCTTCAGATGAAAGAAAACATGTTTCTCAATTAAAGGAGCAGTGCGCAGGATTTAGTGACCGAATCTACAGCAAGTGTTTGTCTTGTCAGTTCTGTAGAAACACAGCAGCCTCTGTGGACGAGGAGTCAAAGGTAATTAAAGCACAAAGATTCTTATTTTCAGGTGATTATACACTTCATTTCTAACAAAATCTGTCAATAAATCTGATGCACTGCACCTTTAAATGACTAATTGTTTGATGTCAGTAACAGACAGTCTTCTTCTTCTTCTTCAGTGTGTAAACCAGCTGACAGCAGTGATGTGAACATTGTAATATTTACTCGCTCTAACTATAGCGTCTCTACAGCTATATAAAGATGGAGGTCTGTGGGGCTAAATTTAACCCCAGAGAGGAACCACAAGGCAGTCCTGGTGGGCTCAGAGTGGTGTGTGGTGTGTGTGTGTGTGTGTGTGTGTGTGTGAGTAGTGTGAGTGTGTGTGTGGGATACCGTCCCCACAGAAACACACTTGTATGGGAGGAGGCCCATCAGACGACACGCTAAACTCTGACTTGTGTGTGTGGTCCTACTTTAGCTCTATTCATCCCTCGTCTCATGTTACACTCCTCCTCCTCCTCCTCCTCCTCCTCCTCCTCCTCCTCCTCCTCCTCCTCCTCCCTCCTCCTCCTCCTCCTCCGTGTCTCTGTGAGGACTCAGCGTTTAGGCTGAGCTCTCACAGACCGATCGATCACTTTATTGGTGATCAGACGTCGAGTTTAGTTTATGATCAGGGGACAGAGACGAGTCCGGATCCTCCTGCTGGTGCATCATGGGACCGTGATGTAACGGAGAAATGACCTCCTGCTCAGGTTAATGATGGATACGAACAAAACGAGTCATTTAATTTATTCATTTAATTTAATTACTTTAACGATTATGAAAACAGTCAATTTTTTTCAGCTGATCGACCGATCACTGCAGCTCCACTTCTGTTTTCATGATTTTATCGTCCATTTCATTCACTGAGAAAATAATCAGTGGATGAATCATCCTGATCAGTCTGCAAAGTGTAGGAAGGAGGAGGAAAGTTAAAGAAAAAGCTCTTTTCAGCCTCTCAAATATGGAGCTGCTTTTGTGTAGGTCTGAGTTTATTTGTGTTTTAGACAAAATGAGACATTTAAAAAGAAACATTTTCTGACATTTTACAGAAAATGATCAATTTTGCATTACAATTTTCATTTTTACTGAAAAAAACAAAAACATTAAAATCGTGATGCAGTGATGATTTTAAGGTTTTCAGGGTCAGAAAACTGTGATTTGGTTCTGTGATGTGGATTTTGCACTTGGCCAGATTATGATTTTGATGTATTTTGATTAATTGTGCCGCTGATGAAACGATCTGTGCAGCAGAGAGTAAAAACAGACTTCTGGCAGGTAGATTTCTGAACCAAACACTGATTTAATGTCACACCATCTCAAAAGAGCTCAAAAAAAAAAAAAAAAAAAACAGGAAAGAAAACTCAACAAAAGCCGTTTCCAGAGCTTTCAGTCACACTTTCTGGCCTTCTTTTCTGGACGGAGCTGAGCGGTCGTCATGGAGATGGTTTAGTCTGTCATCAAGTCATCAAAAGAGTAGAATAATAAATAATAAAAAGATTTACTTTTAATTGATTTCATGTCACAAAGTGACAGCTGAGCAGGTCCATCCAGTGATGAAAGCCAAGAAACCTGGTTGAAAGCTCAGAGAACTTGATCGGGTGAAAACCCTGAAGCATCATCCTGCTTCTTCTTCTCCTGAACTAAACACACACGTATCATTATCAACCACAAACCAGCTGCCGTTCATCTCTAAACCTGTGAGTCACCTCCACACCTTCAGTCAGTCAGCATCTCTCTGACGAAACCAACCGAAACGCTGACTCATCAAATCATGCGACCGATTCCTGTAAAATGACCACTGATTCAAAGAGTAAAAACCCACAACACAGACCGATTTATAACATTTAACACTTCTGTCGCCGAGGTATCAAAGGTTTGTGTTCACGTTCTGCTTCAAGAACAGACAATCATCAATAAATGTGATCAGAAACAGACAAAATCTGATTGTTTCAGTTTCACTCCTTCACTTTAGCTCAGAAAACAAAAACTAAACTTCTTCACAGGTTTTCCAGCTTCATTTTCACTCTCAGGTAGAAAACAAAGAAGATTTTCTGTTCTCCAAACCACTCCCACATCTTTCATTCTGGTGACAAGACATTTGGTCCAGTTAGAGGTGTAACAGTTCAACCCCACCCATCCCCCACCCTTCATCCTCCTCCACACCTCTCCGTCTACGTCCACACAGTCACACACACACACATCCCCCCCAACACATCACAAACAAGTGTTTCCACCCTGACGGCTGCAACACGTCCGACTGGTTAAAGGATTTTGTTTCAGTGCTGCAGACAACAAATATTTCAATCATCAATTCATGTGCTGATTGTTTTTAATCCGATCGATCAGTTATTTAATCTGTCAAGTGACAGAAAAAGGTGGAAAAAGTATCAACTTGCAAAGAAACTCAGCAGATCTCCACAATTAACTGAGTCAGTCGATCACATTTTAATGCTCAAAAGTGATGCTGAAAAAAAAAAAGTCACATTTAAAGGCCTGAAAAAGTCACGTTTCCAAGTTTGAACGGTCACATTTTAAAGTTTAAAAAGTTACATTTTAAAAAGTCACATTTTTAAGTTTAAAAAGTCACATTTTAAAAAGTCACATTTTTAAGTTTAAAAAGTTACGTTTTAAAGTTTAAAAAGTCACGTTTTAAAGTTTAAAAAGTCACGTTTTAAAGTTTAAAAAGTCACATTTTAAAGTTTAAAAAGTTACATTTTAAAAAGTCACATTTTAAAGTTTAAAAAGTCACGTTTTAAAAAGTCACATTTTTAAGTTTAAAAAGTCACATTTTAAAGTTTAAAAAGTTACATTTTAAAAAGTCACGTTTTAAAGTTTAAAAAGTCACGTTTTAAAGTTTAAAAAGTTACATTTTAAAAAGTCACGTTTTAAAGTTTAAAAAGTCACGTTTTAAAAAGTCACGTTTTAAAGTTTAAAAAGTCACGTTTTAAAGTTTAAAAAGTTACATTTTAAAAAGTCACGTTTTAAAGTTTAAAAAGTCACGTTTTAAAGTTTAAAAAAGTTACATTTTAAAAAGTCACGTTTTAAAGTTTAAAAGTCACGTTTTAAAGTTTAAAAAGTTACATTTTAAAAAGTCACTTTTAAAGTTTAAAAAGTCACATTTTAAAAAGTCACGTTTTAAGTTTAAAAAGTTACATTTTAAAAAGTCACGTTTTAAAGTTTAAAAAGTCACATTTTAAATTAAAAAGTTACATTTTAAAAAAGTCACGTTTTAAAGTTTAAAAAGTTACATTTTAAAAAGTCACGTTTTAAAGTTTAAAAAGTCACATTTTAAAAAGTCACATTTTAAAAAGTCACGTTTTAAAGTTTAAAAAGTTACATTTTAAAAAGTCACGTTTTAAAGTTTAAAAAGTTACATTTTAAAAAGTCACGTTTTTAAAGTTTAAAAAGTCACATTTTAAAAAGTCACATTTTAAAAAGTCACGTTTTAAAGTTTAAAAAGTTACATTTTAAAAAGTCACGTTTTAAAGTTTAAAAAGTCACGTTTAAAGTTTAAAAAGTCACATTTTAAAGTTTAAAAAGTCACATTTTAAAAAGTCACGTTTAAAGTTAAATACATTTTAAAAAGTCACGTTTTAAAGTTTAAAAAGTCACATTTTAAAAAGTCACATTTTAAAGTTTAAAAAGTTACATTTAAAAAGTCACGTTTTAAAGTTTAAAAAGTCACGTTTAAGTTTAAAAAGTCACATTTTAAAGTTTGAACAGTCATGTTTTAACCGCGACTTAAGTCGACCGATCAATTAATCAACTAATGGTTTCAGCTCTGGTCCTCAGTTTAACTGATACCCAGTCTGCTGTGGACACAGTTCAGTCAGTACTAACGCAGTATTGATCTGTGATCAGCTGTGATCAATCTGCACAACATACACAAATCAATATGAAGAAGCTGTGACAAACTTTCATTCACCTTTAACCTGGTTGGAAACACAAATGTTTTGTTTTGTTTCTTCTAATATGAACAGCTGATCAGTTTGTGTGTCTGAAGTCAACTTTCATCCCCTGTCTCCTCCTCCTGTCCACACCTTTCTGAACTACATGTTAACTCCTCCTCCTCCTCCTCCTCCTCCTCCTCCTCCTGTACCCACTCACTCACTCGGTCGGGGGATGGAACATAATCTTATCTAAAAAAGGCGGGTCTATAAATAGAGGCTGGGTACAGAGAGACGGAGCAGGAGAAAGAGAAGAAACAGACGTAGTAACATCCACCCGTGTGTGCAGCTGACGGTGTGTTACTGTCGCCTGAAGAGCCTCAAACACACTGACCTACGTGGTAATCCACCGAGGGCTCTGATTGGCTCTGACGTGTGCATGACAGCGTGCCGGCAGAGTGTGAGCAACAACCTGCAGCTCTGATCATCCACACGTCCTCACACTGATCTCTCATCAGTTCCTGCTGTGAATCCTCACACGGCTGCAGCATCAATAAACATTTAAAGAAGTCACATGACGTTCAGGAGACGGAGACAGACGTCCGTCAGCGTCCTGAGAGTTTACAGTAAAGACATGAACATCATACACTTCTGCACATTCATGGCAGGAAAAAAGGAACCGTTTCCCCTTAATGAAATGGATTTAATGTGATTTAATCTTCTTTAATTAAATCTGAGGACAAAACATTTCCAGTTTGCAGCAGACGACCGTCCGTCTGCGACATCATGTTTAATGATGAAACTTTTCACCGTTCTGTTCAGATGTTCATGGTCAGAGCTGTTTTATGGTCACGTTTTAAAGTTTAAAAAGTCACATTTTTAAGGTTTAAAAATCATGTTTTAAGTATAAAAAGGTCACGTTTAAATGCCAAAAAGTATAATCTGCAAAATGACATTTTTAAGCCTAAAAACTCATGTTTTAAAGTTTCCAAAAAGTACACTCTGACGGGCCTAAAAAAACAAATCTTGACTGCCTAAAAAAACATCTGACTGCCTAAAAAAACATCTGACTGCCTAAAAACATTTTAATACATAAACAGTTGCATTATAAAGTTTTAACACCTAAAATGTCTTGTTTTTAAGTGTAAAAACATTTTTAAAGTTACATTTGAAAGTTGAAAAAGTCACAATTTGACACTTAAGTCATATTTTACAAAATGCATTTTTCATTATTTTCTATCATTTTAAACATCAAACAATAATCAGTTAGTTACAAAGAGGATCTGCAGGTTGTTTGCAGCCGTCTCTCTGAGTTCAGGACCGTTGGTCAGACTGAGACAAGTTACATCTGTCAACTAAAAAATCTCTCACATTTTATAAACTGAACGATGAATTGATTAATTATCCACCAGATAAATTTAAGTATTTGTTATCTGGAAGTTAATGAGGAAAAAAGTTTAATTTAATTATTTTTATTTATTAATTCAACCTGAATTCAACCAGTCAGATCCTGCTGAGGCTTCCAGAGACAGGAAAGGGACGGAGACAAAACAAAACCACCTCAGACAGACAGAAGAGACGGTCGTCAGGTTAACTGAGGGACCATCAGGACACGTCATGTGACTCAAGCTCAGGGAAACAAAGGGAATCAATAGACAGAGGGTGGTGTGTGTGTGTGTGGTTGTGTGATTAATGGATGTTAATGTGGACACAACAACAGTCTCAGAGGGAGGACCACAGCTTTTAATTAGCTGCTTCACTTCAGTCCCTGTGGACACAAACGTCCCACTGAAACCCCCCATTAACACCACACACACACACACACACACACACACACACAAGAGTAATTATCACTGACATTAATATATGATGTCTAATGATTGAAGAGTCGTTTCATCCTCAAATTTTAATGATCAAATAATTTCAGAGTAAAACTTCCCTTTAGTTTGTCTTTTGTTGTGTTGACTTTTATTTTGAAATGACCTCATCTTCTGTTCTATTAGTTTTATTCTGAAAATTTTCAACTGAACCAACTACTGATGGAGCTTCAATAAAAATATAAAAACACACAGAACTTTTGAACTTTTTAAATTCTAGATTTTATTACACAGGCTGGAGGCAGACAGATGAACCAGTCGGGCGATGTTATCGGCCCGATATCGGCCTCGTACAGCTGTATCAGTCGATACTGATGTTTTGTTTTGCTGTTCAAGTTTTATTATATAATTATTTAGAATTAATATTAAGAATTTATAATTATTAAAATACCACATAACGGTCGATTTATCAACATCAGAACTGTTGATGAATCGTTTGATGAATAAAGAAAATTGAGAAAAAAGAAAATAAGAAATAAAATGAGATGTATGTTATTAATTATTAATGACTTATCGATTGTTAATATTTTCAACTATCAGTTAAACCTGAATAAACACAGGAGATCAAAGTGTTGAAGTGATTAAAATGTGAGCTGGACTCTAATTAATTTAATTTAAATAAATGTAATTAAAAAGCTGATAAAAGAATCGATGTGATGATGAAACGAGGAGAAACAGTGAAGTCAGTTAGTTTCACTCCTTTTATCACCTGCATCCCTTCATGCTGCATCATGTCTTCACACGACTGTAACTGCAGGCTGTGTGTGTGTGTGTGTGTGTGTGTGTGTGTGTGTGTGTGTGGTGTGCGCGTCTTCAGTTCCCACAAAAAGCACTCACAATGGAGGATGCCCCGTTGCACAAGACACTCTTTGTGTGCAAGTATCTGTGTGTGTGTGAGCAGGACACATCATCGGCTACATCATCGGCCGTCAGCATTTTAAAATGTCCACCACCACAGAAGAAGAAGAAGAGGACTTTGACAGAACCACGTCGCCTCTTCAAGTTGTCATTTTGTGAACAGAGCAAACGAGAACATCGAGGGGTTAAAAGGAAGTACGGAGGGTCACACACACACTGTAACACACACACACTGTAACACACACAGCATCCTCTCCTGTTGCCACGACACAAAGAAGAAACTCAGCAAAGACTTTTTAGCACCTCGTCTGAGCAGAGGAATCCAGCAGACCTCCACTTTGATGTTGTGATTGATACCCCCCTTCCTCCTCCTTTTCCTCCTCCTCCTCCTCCTCTCCTCCTCCTCACACACCACACACACACACACATCTCCATTTGAAAACGAGGGGTCGAGGAGTGGAAGAGCCAGTTAGAACTCCCCCCTCAGCGAGAAGCGTCTCCGTCAGAGGACAGAGAGATGTGCGCCTGTCGCCGAGGGCCCAGCTCGGCCTCAGTGTTGAATTTCGTAATGGAATGCTAACTGCTCGTCCTCCTCGTCTTCCTCCTCCTGCTGCTGCTGCTGCTCCTCCTCTGTCAGGAGGAGGAGGAGGAGGAGAAGAGGACCAGAGACAGCAGGAATATTCAGTTTATCATCTGAGTAAAACATCCAGCAGGTTGCAGCGGCCGCATCAGTTGTGTTTCTCTCATTAAAATAATTTCAAAGTAAACTTCCCTTTTCTTGGCTTTTATTCTGAAATGATGTGCTGCTCTTTTTCTGTCCTGCCACTTTTATTTTGAAGATATTTAACTGAACTAACATTGTAAACACTGATAGTACGAGACTGTATGTCTTACTTTGACTGTATAAAACTGTTTTTTTAATATTTATTCTAGCATATAAGCTATAATTTACTTTATTTAAGCATTTTATGCATTAATCTGGTAGTTTAATATAAATCAAATTAAATAATCATCTAATAATGAAGCCAAACATTTTTTCAAACAAGATTTGCTTGATTTTAAACAAAAAAGGAAAAAAACTAGTACATGAGAATAAGTGAGAATAAAGTACCATCAGACCACTACACACTCTATTAAACATGTGATAAAACAACTAATGATGCCAGGAAATCAAATAAAGTGAATATAAATTCTATGTTGTGTATGATAGATGCACTGAAGTCACTTCAAATTCAATTCAGATCAAAATAAAGAGAGTTTAAGGACTGAATCTTATGGTTAAATTCACCATGAAGTCACTACAGAGACTCACAAACTCATCTTAGTCTCTATTAAGTTATAAAATATACAATAAATCAAAATTAGCCTGATATTTGGAGATTAAAAACACACTTTAAGTCCACAACACCATGATGAAGCAGCTGAACATTAACTTCATAATTCAATCTTTAAGATGTGTCGATTCAGATTATTAATGTGGGCCACAAATTTAATGGTAGTCAACTAAACAATTAATAGACTAATTATTGTAGCTGTAATTAAACCACAGGAAGTACTAATAAACTATTCCATAGTGATTCTGAACTGATTTAATGGTCAAATATGTTTAAATTCACCATGAAGTCACTGTAGAGAGACACAACACCTTTAAAGTCCCTACGGAGTGAGAAAATGTACTGCTAAAAACACACCATATCTTCTTAAGAGCACCAGAGAAGTTTAAAGTGAGTAAGAAGACAAAACCTCTGGACAAAAACTGTGAGGAAACTGCACATGTTGCAGCAGGATAAAATCATAATAAAGTGACGGTTATGCAGAATAAATCAACTTTAAATCCCTACAGAAGTTTTAGAGGAGCAGCAGAGAGTCTGCAGTTATCATGAGGGGTCTGAAAGTCCACGTAAAGTCACAACAACTTTCCCAAAATGCACTAAAATCCAACTAAAGATGCTCTGAAAGTCACTAACTGACTGCTGGAGTGTTAAAAAGTTCCATAAATCAGAAGTGAAGTGACACAAACACTCTATATTCTTCTGTGGGGCTGATGGTGAAATACTGGATCAGTTGACAATATTATAAAATGTATTTATAGCCTGCATAGATGCACTGAAGTGACTGAACTGACCTCATGTAAACACATGCAGGGTTATTACACAACAAACATGAGCATTAAATAAAAAATAAAGAGTGATGAAGTCAGAATAAAACTACACATCATGTTTAAAGTGCAGTAGAATCACAGTAAAGTTCACTACACACAACAAATCTCCTCTACAGACCTTCTGAGGAAACAGTATGAGGCATAATAAACAGAAATTATAATACATTTATCATTAAGCAGAACAAATCACACACTTTAAATCCCTACAGGATTGTTATAGGAGCAACTGAAGCCACAAAGATGTTCCCAGGGCGCTCCAAAAGTCCCCTCTTTTAAGAATATACTCGTAAATCATGCAAAATGTGTTACAAACTCATGTTTAACGTAAATTGATACACCATAAAGCCTTATAGGAGTGTTACAGGAGCAACTTAAGACACCATTAAATCAGGTTAAGTCACAATGACTTCCCCAAAATGCACTCGACGTCCCTTTTTGTCATAAATCATGAATTTAAGCAATAAATCCACCTTAAATCCTTATAGAAGTTTTATAGGAGCAACTTAAAACACCACAAAGTCAAGTTAAGTCATAATAATGTCCTCAAAATGCACTCAAAGTCCCATTTTTGAAATATTACAGTCATAAATAATGGAAAATTTGCTATAGAGCCACAATCAGCTACTTTGAATACACTTTAAATCCCTATAGAATAGTGATGGAAGCAACTTATGATAACATTGAGTGATGTAAAGTCACAATGACCTCCGGAAATGCACCTTTTTGTCATTAATCATGTTAAATTTACTATAAACTCCATGTAACTACAGTACATGCACTTTAAATCTCTACATATGGACACTAAGGTTAAAATACACCATAAAGTTAATCTTCACTCACTATTCATCACTACTAAAGCACTAAAAGTTAAAAATAAAAGGAAACTTAAGTGGATTTCCTCCATAAAAGTCGAGTTAAAGTTCCACAGCAGGGAGGTGGAGAGAGGTAGAGAGACATAGGGCTAACACAGGAGAGAGAGAGAGAGAGAGAGGAGAGGAAGAGAGAGAGAGAGACATAGGGTCAACAAGAGAGAGAGAGAGAGAGAAGATAGGAAAGAGGAGAGAGGAGAGAGGAGAGAGAGGAGACATAGGGCTAACACAGAGAGAGAGAGAGGAGAGAAAGAGAGAGAGAGAGAGAGAGAGAGAGAGAGAGACATAGGGCTAACACAGAGAGAGAGAGAGAAGAGGAGAGAGAGAAGACATAGGGCTAACACGAGAGAGAGAGGAGAGAGAGAGAGAGAGAGAGAGAGACATAGGGCTAACACAGAGAGAGAGAGAGAGAGAGAAAAGAGAAGAGAGAGAGAGAGGAGAGAGAGACATAGGGCTAACACAGAGAGAGAGAGAGAGAGAGAGAGAGAGAGAAGAGAGAGAGAGAGAGAGAGAGACATAGGGCTAACACAGAGAAGAGAGAGAGAGAAGAGAGAGAGAGAGGAGAGAGAGAGGAGAACATAGGGCTAACACAGAGAGAGAGAGAGAGAAGGAGAGAAGAGAGAGAAGAGAGACATAGGGCTAACACAGCAGAGAGAGAGGAGAGAGAGAAAGAGGAGAGGAAGGAGAGAGAGAGAGAGAGAGAGACATAGGGCTAACACAGGGAGAGAGAGAGAGAGAGAGAGAGACATAGGGCTAACACAGAGAGAGAGAGAGAGAGAGAGAGACAAAATAGGCTAACACAGAGAGAGAGAGAGAGAGAGAGAGAGAAACATAGGGCTAACACAAGAGAGAGAAGATGAGGGAGAGAGAGAGATCCTAGCACCATTATTATAACCCGAGACGGAGACAACTATCAGTTCATCTCCTGAGGACAAACTCTGTCATCCGTCAATCATTGACCCGCAGCTTGTAACAGCGTCCTTTGTAAACCCGTTATTACAGTTTACTCCAGCATCCTCCTCCGCCGCACACCGACACGGAAAACAAACGCACCCAGCGGGGCCAACGGCTCAAACACGCGCTTACAAGTTCACAGAGTGACGGTTTGATTCTGAACACGGGGACAAGTGAGAGGATGGGGCTCGAGTTAACGTTTAAAAAGTTAGTTAACACGGTGGATGATGTCGAAAGAGAGAAAAGAGAGGCTAAGGAGGAGGAGGTGGAGGAGGAGGAGGAGGTGGAGGAGGAGGAGGAGGAGGATGCAACAGGCGTCAGTGTAACCGGAGAGACACGGTGGAAAAAGTCTCACAAACGCGGCGAAAAGTCGCCAAACTGCCGCAAAAAGTGCGGAACACGGAGCGGGCCGGTGACAGTGAACACCTCGCTGCCGTGTTGGTGCACTTTATAAATGAACAGGGGTCGGTTTGTGGCTAAATATGTCTGGGCAAGGTCACTGCAGCGGCGTCCAGCTAGCTGCAGTTAGCCAGAATGCTACCGGAAGAGGGACGACTCTCCTTTCAAAATAAAACTCACAGTCAGGCAAAGTTACCATTTTAGAATCAAAGTGCAGCAGTTTTCAACTTCTCTGATTGGACTCTATTGATTTAAATCGACCTCTACATGTAGGTATTCACTAATTTACCTTTAAAAATAAGGAAATTAAACTTTAAGGATGACTTTGTCACAATCACAGCAACATATTAGTGTTCACCATCACATCACGCTTTTTACAACAGACTGTGTGCAGATAATGATGATAATAATACTGACAGGGCTGCACAATTTATCTAAATTGTGCAACATCAAAATCACAGAGGCTGATAAAGATGATAAAGGAAAAATGTGACACACAGCATCACAATGAAGCACCGTGGTGCTGCAGAAATGTGCTGGCCGACAGATCCTGATCTCCAGATGTAAGAAAACACAGTACAGTCCCCAACAAATGTCACATCGTCAGTTTTTGTCCGTATTACAATTGTAATATCTGTCAAAATAATCTCAAAACTATTTTTTAACATCATCAGGCAGCCCTAGTACTTATTTGTCTTTCTAAATTAACATGAAAGTAATATTTTTCAGGATGATTTTGTAACAATTGTCCAATGAAAATTAATCTTCTGGATCATTTCACATTCAAAGTCACATTTAAATGCCATTACATCCCTACATGAATGTGATGGGAGCAACTAAAGTCCCACAGATGTTCCCAAAATGCACTAAAAGTCCCTATTTTTAAGACTACAGTCAGAAATCATGCAGGATTGCACATAAAATCTTATTTAACTACTATAAATGCACATGAAGTCCTTATATGAGTGTTATGGGAGCAACATAAGACAATTAAGTTGCAAATATGTTCCTAAAATTCACCAAAGGTCCCCCTTTAAGTCACAAATAACGCAAAACTGGACATAAACTCTTATTTAGCTACCATATAAACAACTTAAGATCTTATAGGAGTGTTATGTAAGGATATTTCAACACAATTAGTTCCCAAAGTCCATTAAAACCCCCCTTTAATCATAATATGATCATAAACCATGCAAAAGTTGCTATAAACTGACATTTAACTGCTGAAAGTAAGCTTTAAATCCAGTAAACAGTCAGTTAGATAAACCACTAAATAAATAACCATTTACATCAGACTGTGTGTGCACATCATGATGATAAATGTGTCATCACACAGAAAAATGTCTCATAAAATCTGATTGTCTGTACTGCGCATCACAACTCATCAACAACTAATGAATATTTTCTGAAATAATAACCATTTACATCAATCTGTGTTACTGACACCATCAGTGAACAAAACATCCCACCAGTCTGACTTTCTGTGTCCAGCAGCATCAGTTTTCAGACATAATGTCACTCAAGTCAACACACAAACCAGAAACAACAGAGAGCAGCTCAGGTTTCACCCTGCTAGTCTTCCCGTCTCAGCATTGAGCAACAGGTGGTTTTACTTTGAAAGCAGCAGCCGGAAGCAGCCGTGCTGGCTGCCGTCAGCTTGCCTCTGTGTCTGGTAGCTTTACACATGGCCACTAGCAGCGAGGCTCCGACCAAAGTGCACCCGAGATATGGATGCTCGACTCCGGCGGCGAGCAGACTTTGAACCCGCTCTTGTCGCCCTCCCCGCGGGGCAGAACCGCCGCACGACAGCCCGAAACGTGCAGGCGGGTGATAAAAGTTGCACCAAAAGTAGAAACAACAAGTTGTTGGTGATAATTAGCTGAAGTGTGCAGAATGAGGAAGAGACCTGCGGCTTGAATTCCACCGCTTGGATGCGCATCAAACTAGGAAGCAACACGGAGAGGAGAGAAAAAAGTCCTCTCCCTCCTTACTGCTCCACATCTCCGCTTAAAGTTTACTTCAACACCCGCAACAAGTCCAGACTTTCCCCCCAAAACCCGCAAACAGCCCCCGCATCGACTGAAGCGAGCGCACAGAGGCAGAAAGGCACCGAAGCACCGATGGAGAGGCAGAAAAAGCAGACTTACGCTTGACTTTGTTGGGGTTGGGCTGCTTGCGCCGAGACATCGTGGCGAGGATGATGATGGTGGTGGTGGTGGTGGTGGGGGCGATGATGATGATGATGATGATGATGATGAACGGCGGTGATGGTGGATGATGAAGGGGGGTGATGAAGAAAAAAAAAAAAAGAAGGGAGAGAAAGAGGCTGCAAACTTGCTCCGGAGAGGAGAGGAATCAAAATGGCGTTTCCGAAGGGATGTGCAAACTTGGACAAACTTTACTCCGGCTTCTCCTCCTCCTCCTCCTCCTCCTCCTCCCCTCCCTCCTCCACCTCCTCCTCCTCCTCTTCTGCTTCTCTTCCTCTCTCCTCTCCCGGAGGAGAAAAAAACAGTCGATGAACGGAGTCTTCGAGAGGAAAATGTTGTGTTTTTTTGTTGTTGGTTTGTAGTTTGAAGTCCTCCCCGGACTCCCAGCAGCGCTGTCCTCTCGGTGTGTGTCTGTCTCTCAGCGTGTCTCCGTGTGTCTCTCCCTCTAAACCTGATAAGTAAAGCTCATCACGTGTTGTCTCTCCAGTCTCCAAGGGGACGTGGCCACCAAGCATCTCTGTCTTCACGCGCACACACACACGTTACTGGATTACTTCTCCTTTCCTCCCGGTAACCGGACGGTCATTTCCGCCAGTAAAATAAAAAGTCAGTCACCACGGAAAATCAAAAAAAGTTATAATTATGAGACAGAAAGTAATAATTAATAAATAAAATATGTTTAAAAAAAGACACAATGACGAAATAAAAAGTAATAATTATGAGACAGAAAGTAATAATTAATAAATAAAATATGTTTAAAAAAAGACACAATGACGAGATAAAAAGTAATAATTATGAGACAGAAAGTAATAATTAATAAATAAAATATGTTTAAAAAAAGACACAATGACGAGATAAAAGTAATAATTATGAGACAGAAAGTAATAATTAATAAATAAAATATGTTTAAAAAAAGACACAATGACGAGATAAAAAGTAATAATTATGAGACAGAAAGTAATAATTAATAAATAAAATATGTTTAAAAAAGACACAATGACGAGATAAAAAGTAATAATTATGAGACAGAAAGTAATAATTAATAAATAAAATATGTTTAAAAAAAAGACACAATGACGAGATAAAAAGTAATAATTATGGATAAAACTCATGATTATGAAACAAAAACTAATCATTACAAGATTTAAAAACAAGACACAATTAGGAGATACGAGGTATAATTATGAAATAAAAAGTCGAAATTATGAGATAAAAAATCTGAATTATGAGAAAAAATTAAATTAAGAGACTAACAATCATAATTATGAGAGAAATGTTGAAATTTAAAGGCTTAAAGTCGAAATGATGAAATAAAAAAGTCATAATTATATGATAAAAAGTTATAAATGTCAGGTAAAAGGCATGAATATGACATAAAATATTGAAATTAAGTGGTTTAAAGTCGTAATTATGAGATAAAAAGTTGAATTTATGGGATAAAAAGTAATAAATATGAGATGAAATGTAAAAATGAAGAGAATAACAATTGGAAATATGACATATGAAGTCGAAATTAAGATATTAAAAATCATAATTATGAGACAGTCATGATTTTGAGATTTAAAAAGTCGAAATTATGAGTTAAAGAGTTAAAATGATGACTTTTTATCTCATACTTATGATTTGTTTCTGGCGGAAATGCGTTTCCATGGTTGATGAACACATCAGCAGCCATGAAGGAGGAAGAAATGATCCCAGAACCACCTAAACGATCACATTTACACCAGAGCAGCAGTAATAAGCTTAGTTTTATTATCTTTAATCACTTTATTCACCAAATCTTGGATCAACGATGATATTTTACATTTGCAAGAGTTCAACTTTAACTTTAAGCACGTTTAGCCTCAACAACATCCTGAAAAATCAGCTTAAAGTTGATTTATCCTCAACGTTAACTCCCCCGCGTCACTTTTCTCCATGAAAAGTCACTCACTTCACTTTCAGCTGGTTTCATTTTGACAAAACGTCGCCACAAACGTTTGTTTTTTATCAAAGACGCGGAGTTTAAGGTACTAACAGATAAGAAACCATCCGCACTGTGGAGGCAGCAGCCGCAGCACCTCTCGCGAGGTTTGACCAGGAGCAGCGGGGACGGAGTGAGATATCGCGAGGTTTTGAGGGAGGAGAGGATGATGCCAACCGTCAGGCTCGAGGGGGGAGGAAGAAACGCCTGTTTCCAAGGAGATGTTGGTAAAGTTACAGTAAGGAGCTCACTTCTGAAGTTAGGTATTAATTATTGGTCCCAGATAACCAGGCTACGAGTGTTTCTAAAAGTTTATCAGAGTTAAATTCAAACAATAAATGTTTCATGTTGTTTTCAAAAACTAAAATAGTCTAATCCTCAGTTAAACCTCAGCACCTTCAAAATAAAATAGATTCTGTAGGGTTTTTTGTCCAAATGCACGAAAAATAAAGTTGCTCCTGTTTGATAAGTGATTGTTAAGGAAAAAAAAACTGCTTACACATAAAAAATAATAAGTGTGACATGTTTTAAAACCACACTTTAGTCAAATGAATAAAATGTTCTTTTAAACAAAGTTGTTCGATTCCTGAAGTCTTATTTATTTGTTATTATAATTTACTTGATAACGTGATAGGTTACAGATAGATTATCTTGTTAAAATGTGATAAGTAACTAAACTATTTTAATTACTTCATTTAAGTATTGTAACTAATTATATTTGATTACTTTCTAACAAATGTTTAAACTGGCCATTAAAGCTGAAAAGTCCTGAAAACATAAATTTAAATGAGGCCGTGAAAACTTCAAAACTTGAAAAACACACAAGACGAACATGTAAAAGGCAAAAAAATTATGTAACAAGATGAAAAAGATGCAGCTGATGAAAAATGACGTAATGAGAAAAAAGTTGTAAAAAACAGGAAGTGACATAAAAGACATAAGACAAAAATGTTCCTGACGAGATGGAACAAAATGTAAAACAATGAAAAGACGTAACAAAACCAAAAATAACATGACAAGACAAAAAGACAGAAAATGCTAAAACAAGACAAAAAACTGTATAACAAGATGGAAAAACTACTTAAAAGACGTAACAGGACAAAATAGATGTACAAGATGTAAGAAGACCAAGAATGACAAAAAAGACATAAGACAAACAAAAAAACAACAACGTAAAAGATGTGACAAGAGAAAAAGACAAAAAACAGTGAAACATAACAAAAAATTATAACAAAACCAAAAATGAGGTGACGAAACAGAGAGAAGTTAGTTATTGTTAGCAAAACACCAGGTAACTAGCCAGCTAACGATTGATGGAGATTAGCTAGCTAGTTAGTTAACATTTAGCATTTGTTTCTCAGTAACTGTAAAATATTAAAACCAAATTTATTTTGTAATTGAATTACATGTAACTAGTCAGTTTATAGTTATAAGTAACTAGTTACTTCCCCCCAAAAAAACAAAGTGACAAAAAAAAGATGAAAAAGACAACATAGAAACAACAAACAACGTAAAAAATGTAACAAGAGAGAAGGACGAAAAATGATGAGAAACAAACAAAAAACAACGTAAAAAATGTAACAAGAGAGAAGGACGAAAAATGATGAAACAAACAAAAAACAACGTAAAAAATGTAACAAAGAGAGAAGGACGAAAAATGATGAAACAAACAAAAAACTACGTAAAAAACGTGACAAGTCGAAACAGCGAGAAGTTAGCTTTTGTTAGCAAAACAGTAGCTAACTAGCCAGCTAATGATTGACTTCAATTGTAATTGAATTACATGTAATTAGTTACTTTATAGTTACAAGTAACTAGTTACTTCCCAACACTGCTGACAGGCGCACGTCCTTGTTAGCCTACATGCTTATAAACCTAAAATCCTAAAGAATATCTTATCTTAATTTATATCTAATATATATGTATTAATACATGTATAATTTATTATGTATGAGAGGTTATTCCACCTTAAAACGTTAAAGTAATTCCATCTTACATATAAATGTATACGTTTTGTTGTTATATTTGATTAAAATAAGTCGTTATTTGTCTCAGATGTTTTCAAAAGTGAGTAACTGCTACATTATGTGATTAGAAATCTTAAAACGTGAAGTCAAAGTAAAGTTAGAAATCACTTTAAAATCTTAAAGGACTTTTGATCAGCAGTGTTCCACCATTTACAGGCAGTCAGCAGTGATGAGGATGTGGTGTGTGTGTGTGTATGTGAGTGTGTGTGTGTGTGTGTGAGAGTGTGTGTTTGATATAAATAACTCCAGCAGCAGCAGCTCTGTCCTGAGCTCTGAGCTCTCTCTCTGCTCTCAGGTTGGACTTAAACTAAACTTAAACTCTGGGCCGTGAAGCTGGAAACTAAATTTAAACTCTGCTCCGACGTTTCATTGTTAAATTTAGTGTGAGCCGCTGCACTCCGCACTCACTCCTCACTCACTCCTCACTCACTCACTCACTCGCTGCATGTCGTGTTCCTCTCCCACATTCCTGCCAGCCCTCCATCTCCAGATACAGACCCCTCCTCCCATCCTCCTCCTCCTCCTCCTCCTCCTCCCATCATCCCCTGCTGGATAGAGAGGAGCACACAGGCATCTCTCCTCCCATCACACCCCTCCTCCCCTGCAGGCGGCTGCAGCAGAGCAGGAAGAGTCTGTCTGTCCGTCCGTCCGTCTGTCTGTCTCGGGCTGGTTCGGCCTGTTGCTGATGAAGGGGAGGGAGGGAGGAGGGGCTGGTGGGAGGACTGGGTGTTACCAGGAGTTTGGTTAGTGGCTAAATAACTTCAAAAAGTGTGTTCAGTTTAGTTTTGGAGGCTGTTCACCTCCTGCAGACAACTTCACAGTCAGAAGATCAGCTCTTCATTTACAGGAAAAAATATCTTGTCTTTGCAACAGTGAGATCAGAAGATGAACATCAATCGAAAAGTTTGTGTGTGAACTACAAAGCTGGAGTCAGGATGTGGTTCGCGTAGCTTAGCATAAAGACTGGAGGCAGGGGGAAACAGCTAGCCTCTGATTCAAGTTTAAAAATACACCCACAGAGACCTCTGAGGCTCAGAGACGAGCACGCTGCATGTGCTGCTCTGAGCTAAACGGTAAACATACCTGCTCAGCATCAGCATGTTAGCATCGTCACTGTGAGCACGCTAGCATTCTGGCATTTAGCATTCAGCTCCGAGCACCGCTGTGCTGCAGCAGCCTCTCAGAGCTGTTAGCATAGCTGTGTTTACTCAAGTAAAAGTACTGATACTTGAGTTAAGTACTGATTCAACTTGTTTACTGCAGTAAAAGTGAAAAAGTTCAGGCTCATACTTAAAAAAGTAAAAAGAGGACCTCTGAAGGACATTTCTACTGACTGCTTCTCTGTCTGTTTCGTCTCATTATGTCTTTTTTCCACCTTATGATGTCCTTTTTGTGTCGTTACGTCTTTCTCGTCATTATGTCTTTGTTGTTTTTGTCTGATTATATCTATTGTGAGTTTTTACTGCTTGTTAGATCTTCTTTGTCTCATGTCTTACTTCTTTTTTGCCTGGTTATGTCTCTCGTCTTGTTACGCATTTTTTTGTCTGTTTATGTCTTTTCTGTCTTTAGTCATTTTTCATTTTGTTATTTCTTTTTTCATCTTGTTATGTCTTTGTCATTTTTTTTGTCTTATTACGTTTTTTTTGTAGCTTTTCTTCTTGTTAGATCTTTTTCATCTGGTTACGTTTCTTGTTACATCTTTGTCGTTTATTTACGTCTTTCTAGTCTAGTTTCATCTTGTAACATCTCTTTTCTGTCTTGTTACGTCATTTTTCGTGGTATTACGTCTTTTTCATCTTGTTACATCTTTAAAGTTTTTAGTCTTTTCACTTAGTCTTTTTCTTTTTTGTATCGTCACATACATTTTTGTCTTGTTAATTTCTTTTTTGTCTTGTTACATCGTCTCTGTTTTATTAAGTTATTTTTCATTTTGTTATTTTTCTTTTACATAGTTTTTCTTCTTATATCTTTTTCATTTTTAGTGTTTTTAAATCTCCTACATCTCTTTCGTCTTGTTACATGAGTTTTTATCTTGTTACGTGTTTTCTCAGCCTGTTACCTCTGTCGTTTTTGTGTTATTACATCTTTTGTACTCTTTCTTCCTCTTGTTATGTCTTTTTTCATCTTGTTAAGTTTTTTTTCATTTTTCATTTTGTCTCATCTTTTTCATCGTATGTCTTGTTGCCTCTTTTACGTTGTTTTTCCATCTTGTTATGTGTTTCTGTCCTGCGACGTCTTTTCCATCTTTTCCATCGTTTTCACTTTTATGTCTGTCGTGCATGATAGGCACCGATTCATGTGAGAAATGAAATAAAATATGATATAAGATGCATTTTGTAATTTTGCTCTCTGTGGAACGTGACCTTTGTTTACCACCTGAAAACAGCAGAACGTCTGTTTCTTGGTTTTTAACAAATAAAGACCGTAGATCTGTCTTTTAAAGTTAAGATCACTCAGCCAAGAAAAGAAAAAAGTCAGAAAGTCAAGAAAAAATGTCTTTTTAACCCTGAAGAACTCTTCTTCCTCCACGGCTGCAGATTTTTATTAATGTTTTGTGTGTCGTGTGTCAGAGAGCTGCAGGTTCAAACCTCCTGATGTGATCAGAAGAATCTGATAGAGAAACAGAGCAGAAACAGAACTGTGTGTACTGTTGACATATGAAATACAGACTGCAGGAGCCTCCATTTCATTATGGACACACACACACACACACACACGCACACTCTCACACACACACACACTCTCTCTCGCTCTCTCACACACACACAGAGCCAGAAAAGCAGCTAACGGCATTACATCGCTAATCCAATCACTGCTTTTCACCTCAACCGGCCACTTTTCAATTCAGATTAATCTACTGAGATACAAAGAGCCCACCCCCATCACACACACACATACACACACACAGTTCAGAGATCATCAACATTAAGATGATAACATGAGGAACATACTTTTACTTTTCCAACTTCCTATTAGAAAAATTACAATGGAGCAGCTCTCAAAGTTGGAAGAAATTCACCACAACTTTTCTGACGTCACACAACAACGACAGCAGCCACACGTACGATCAAGACCCCGCTGAGAGCAGATGATGCACACGTTTTGAAGTGCGCCTGCTGTTTTAAACGGACAAACGTGCACTGAAAGTGATTTTAGGTGCTTCAAACTGCCCTGACGCTTCTGAGCTGGTTTCAATTTGAAGCATCGAATGAGGACGAAAGTTTTATTTCGTGCAGCTGCAGAACCTGTTAGGAGAGAAATAAAAGAAGCACAAATACCTCGTTTCTGTTCTTTACTTGATTATTTATTTTTCTGACAACTTTTTACTTTTATTTCCTACATTAGAACACAGATATCTCTCCTTTATACTCCCTGTATTTTCAAAACAGGCTCATTACTTTAGTTTTATGCATTTGAGGGAAATTACTGATTTTTGTAATTATTTTTACTTTGCATCATTGAACCAACATCAAGACTGATTTCAACCTAAATGACGGAACAATAACACAGAAAAGACGATTCACAGACATAATAAGGACAAAGGACAAAAAAGTCAAAAGAAGATGAAAAACAGACATACAAACAAAGAAAAGACAGAACAAGACACAAAGAAAAACAAGTTAACACGACAAAAAACTCTGTAAAAGACGTAACAAGATGAAGAAGACAAAACAAGACAAAAAACAACACAAGCCAACAAGATGAAAAACACGTGACAACACTCAGATTTTCATAAAAGAAACTTAATGCAATAATTTTTTGAGTTTTGAGCCAAACTCAAACTTTTACATTTTAAAAAAGTTTAACCAGCAACTGATCTTTTGTTCAGATAATTTACTTTTCTTCTGTAGATAAACTTAAATCTTTGAGTTTTAGAAACACTCCACAAAATGCATTCCAAAAATTACTGAGTAAACTCATTGAAACAAAAGTCAATAACAGTTAAAATTTTAGTATTTTCAATTAAAGCCACCCAAATAATGACAAATAATAATGACAAGCTCACAGCTCATTGGGACCAATTGAAATACGTTTTTTTTAATTGAGTTTCTAAAACTCAAAGATTCAAGTTTATCTAAAAAAGAAAAGTAAATGATTTAAACTAAATAATAAACTTTTTAAAGTTTACTTTAAAGTTTGAGTTGGGCTCAAATCTTCTGCAGTAAGTTGCCTTGAAGTTTGAGTTTGAGTTAATTTTGAGGGTTTTTTGATTTTTGCTCTTCAGCGATGCTGGAAAATATTTTTGAAAAGATCAAACTCTTGGCTGTTAAACCTTGTGACAAGCTAACCTCCGAGGGATTAGATATTTTATTAAATGTAGACGTCAATTGTTCATGTGACGGAGTCGACAAAATGTCACATATTTTCATTTCACAGCGCATTTTTAAACCATAATTCTTATTAAACTTTGATTTAGAAGGACTACAGAGACGACACATTCTGGTTGAGACACATCTGATAGAAATATTATTGAATGAATTTGTCTAAAAATAAAAAGTTTACCAGTGCTTAAGCAGTTTTCTCGCCTTTTTTCAACCAGGAAGTGAGACAGGGGTCCTGAGGGTTTAGCTGACCCTTTCTATGCCTGATTAAATCAGGTTTTTGTTGTCAGAAATCAGGGACACAACTTTAAAAAAGAGAAAAGAAAAAATCTATTTTAAAACAAAGATGACAAGATAACAACACATTTTACACGTCTGTTATCAGCAGGTGTTGTTAGTCTGAGATTTTGAAGGATTTTAACATTTTTAAATTGTTTGAAGTTGTAAATTTTAAGAGGCTGTTTTCTGCCACAGAGACCGTTTAGACATTAAAAATATCAAAGCAAACCAAAACATTTCATAAATTACATATATTTTTTACATATAAATCCTTAAAGAGTACATTTTTACCAAAAACTAGAGTTCGAGTGTTGGTAATAACATTTTTTAAGTTAAAGAATGGGTGAAATCTGCATCCATAACTCCTACTACTTCATTTCATCTGGGACTGTGTGCTCATTTCCATCTTTCTGTTGTCATTATTTTACTAACTTTTTACCAGGAGCTGTGATGCATCATGGGACAAAAAAAAAGAAAAAAGAAAAAGAAATTACAGGAAAAAAAAAAGTTTACCTCTCTTTTTGCATCCCGGCCTGAAAACCAGAGACGCAGAAGAGAGAGTGTGATGTTATTTATTGGACTGTAACCATGGAGCTGTTGCCCAGGAACGAACCATCGCCAACAAAAGGGTGGATTCATCCATTCATCCAGCGGAGAGCAGGAGGAGGAGGGAGAGGAGGAGGAGGAGGAGGAGGAGAGGCATCCCCAAACTCAGCCGAGCAGAGTCTCCAGCAGCAGGAGAAAGGAGATCTGAGCTGGAGGGTTTCCCAACACTGAGTTGACACAGTTGTTGTTGATGAAACTTTACACACTCCTCCTCCTCCTCTTCCTCCTCCTCCTCCTCCTCCTCTCTCTTCATTGGAGCGTTGTCCGGACAGGCAGGCAGGCAGGCAGTCACATGAAGCCAACACCTGTCGGCAGTGTGGGGGGATGACGAGCACATGCTGCTGCTGCTGTGTCTCTGTTTCCCCCAACCAGCTCAAAAACACATGTGCACGTTCTCCTCTGCTCCACGTTCTCCTCAGGGCCGTTCTCCTCTTCAAAAAGCATTAAAGGTGTTTGAAAAGTGCAGCTCAGACATGTGCTGTGAGGCAGTAGAGGAGTCAGGATGGTGGTGTGGGGGAGCAGAGCAGGAGGGAGGAGGAGGAGGAGGAGGGGGTGAAAAACCGGTTTCCAATAGTGACGGATGATTTGTAGGTAACAGTTGTTTGCCTTGCAGCCTGAGGCCTGCCCCGCTCAGGCACACAGAGAGTCTGCAGCGTGCAGTGTGAGTGCAGCTCACACTGAAGAGGAGCAGCTCAACTGTGAAGTTGTTGCAGATCATTTTATCCCTTCAACACTTCTGCAAAAGTAAAATGCATCAAATCTGTCGGTTGTAATGAGGATGTTTTCTGTCCTCTGCTGCGGGGTGGAGACATGCTGCAGAGGACATTGCTCAAGAGCAGTGACTGACTGACAGACAGAGAGGAAGCAGGAAGTGATGCTTTGTGAGCCATGTTTGTAGTTTTAACACGCCTGCACGCATGACACATGGGCTAGAAGGCAGAGAGGAAAGATTCATGTGTTTGTATGTGGACTGAAAATCTCTACTCAAGTACAAGTACTGTTACTCTACTGAAATATTATTCAATTACAAATAAAAGTACTGGTATTTAGTTTTAGTAGATATTTAATGTTCAAACTGATAAATTAGATTTTTGTAAATCTGCAGTCATTGTGTTGTGACAGCAGCATGTTTCTCACTGTGATACATCAGCTGTTCTTTTAACACTCAGTCAGTGTTTGTGAACTGAGACACTAATTGTTGAAGTTTTAAAGTGAAATTCTTCTCATTCTTACTTGATAAACGACTTCAGCTGCTCAACAGTCCTGTTTGGTCTCTGTTGTCGTATTTTGTGCTTCATAATGCACCACACATTTTCAGTGGGAGACAGGTCTGGACTGCAGGCAGGTCAGTCTAGTACCTGAACTCTTTTACTACGAAGACACACTGTTGGAACACGTCCACAATGTGTCTCTGCATCGTCTCTCTGAAATAATCAGGGACGTCTCTGAGACAGACGTCAGGGATGGCAGCATATGTGGCTCCAAATCCCCCCAAACCATCACAGCTGCTGTCTTTACAAGTTAGTGCTGGAACAATCTGGATGGTCCTTTTCCTCTTTAGCCGGAGGACATGACGTCCATGATTAGTGAAAACAATCTGAAATGTGGACTCGTCAGACCACAGCACACTTTTCCACTTTGCGTCAGTCCATCTCAGATGAGCTCGGGCCCAGAGAAGTCTGCAGTGTTTCTGGATGTTGTTGATATATGTCTTTCTCTTTGCATGGTCGAGTCTTAACTTGTATTTGTAGCTGCAGAGACAAACTGTGTTTACTGACAACGGTTTTCCAAAGTGTTCCTGAGCCCATGTAGTATCCTTTATACAATGATGTGGGTTTTTAATGCAGTTTTTAATGCAGTGCTGCCTGAGGGGTCAAAGGTCACAGACATTCAGTGTTGGTTTCAGTCTTGTTCCTTACGTGCAGAGATTTCTCTGGATTCTCTGAATCTTTTCATGATATTATGGATTGTAGATGGTGAAATCTATAAATTTCTGCAGTTTTATGTTGACAAACGTTCTTAAACAGTTTTTCACAAAGTGGTGAACCTCACCCCATCCATGCTGGTGAACCACCGAGTCTTTCCAGGACGCCCCTTTAATACCCAATCATGATCCTGTCACCTGTTACCAACTCACCTGTTCACCTGTGGAACGTTACAAACAGCTGTTTTTGGAGCGTTACACAACGTTCACAGTCTGTTGTTGCTCCTGTCACAACAGTTTTAGAACATGTTGCAGACATCAAACTCAGAATGAGTGTGTATTTACAAAAAACAATAAAGTTTATCAGTTTGAACATCTTGTCTTTGTATTTTTTGTTTTTGACTAAATACAGGTCAAAAGAGATTTGTAAATCATTGCATTCTGTTTTTATTCACGTTTTACACAAAGTCACAACTTTTTTGGAATTAGGGTTGTCAAAAAGATACTCAACTAAAAGCACGAAGTATTCATCTCGAAAACTACAGAGTATTAGTTACTTTTTAACCATTAGTATTTAATTAATTATCAGTAGCAACATCCAATCAAAGAAGTTTATGTTTCTCCAAATCTTCCATCTAAATGACTCCAAACTCTTCTTCTCTGTTCTGCTCAGTAGCCACAGTCATCTCTCCACACTAAGGTCGCAAATTTTCCACTTTCCTCAACCAATAGTTGAAAACACAAATAAATGATTAAGATTGATCATGTACCTCTCATTTTCATGTTTCTTCTGTTTTGTTTTGTCATGTTTTCCTCATTTTAAGTTTCAGTTTCCTTATTCAGCGAACCAAACAGTGCAGCTGCTGCCATGTATAGACTAGAGATGAAATATTCATGGATACAGTTTGTTTTTCACCCATATCTCATTGTTTTCAATTAGATCAATCAGATCACCTTATTGGCTACAGAAATGCAGATGAAAGGTTTGGATAATAATTCAGATTGTACTCAGTACTCAACTATGTTATTAAAAGAAACTTATTAGATAACATACTGAAATTCATACCTAAGTACAAGTGCAATTTAAAGTTTCACTTTTCATTTTTTTCTGGTCCTCACGTCTTTAAAGTGCTGTTTGAGGTACAGGAGGGTTAGAGAATGTATTATGTTAATGACAGGTCCTCACAAATAGAGTAATACAAGTCTCTGTGTGTGTGTGTGTGTGTGTGTGTGTGGTCAGACTGATGTGGTATCTGGACAGACCAGTTTTGTGATGCTGATACATTAGATACAGTCACCATGGCGACGACTCACCTGTTGCTGTCAGTGTGGGGGATGGGAGTTGTTGACACCTATGAAACACACACACACACCACACCACACACACACACACACACACACACACACGTGTCACATCATCTTTCAGGGTTACATCAGGTTGCTGTGAACTCAATCAGTGTTACAGCTGTTTGTATTTTAATGTTTAATACGTTTGCACTTCTCAGCCCGTCCTCACCTGAAAAATCCCAGAGGTCACCTGTGCACGTAGCTCATAGGTGAAGTCCCGCCCCTTTCAGGTGGACCACCAGAGGACCTAACTTCAGGTAAATATGAGCTGTAGTTTAGAGACAAATAATCTTTTCATCCTGTTCGATTCTGTCCAGGACGTTGGGATGTTGCGATCGCAACAATTAACGCAACATCAGCGAATCCAAGTGAACTCTGCACGAAATTTTGTGCTCGTTGTTTTGACTGAGCTTTTTTTTTGTGGAATACTCCCCAACAACAACAACGACAACAACAACAACAACGAAAACTATTACTCCGACACAAACAAAGACAACGACAGCAACCCCACACAACAACAACAACATCAATGATACAACAACCCCAACAACCCCAACAACAACAACAACAACATCAATGATACAACAACCCAACAACAACAACGACAACAACAACGAAAACTATTACTCCGACACAAACAAAGACAACGACAGCAACCCCAACAACAACAACAATAACAACATCAATGATACAACAACCCCAACAACCCAACAACAACAACGAACAACAACAAAAAACTATTACTCCGACACAAACAAAGACAAGAACGACAGCAACCCCAACAACAACAACAACAACATCAATGATACAACAACCCCAACAACCCCAACAACAACAACGACAACAACAACGAAAACTATTACTCCGACACAAACAAAGACAACGACAGCAACCCAACAACAAAAACAAATCAATGATACAACAACCCAACAACCCCAACAACAACAACAACAACATCAATGATACAACAACCCCAACAACAACAACGACAACAACAACGAAAACTATTACTCCGACACAAACAAAGACAACGACAGCAACCCCAACAACAACAATAACAACATCAATGATACAACAACCCCAACAACCCCAACAAACGACAACAACAACAACAACGAAAACTATTACTCCGACACAAACAAAGACAACGACAGCAACCCCAACAACAACAACAATAACAACAAAAGTTTTTTACAACAACAAGTAACAATGAAAACAACAATGACAATGACTACAATGACCAAAACGTCACAACAAGGAACAACAACAACAACGACAATATCTAGAACCCACCCAGGACGTTCCACCAAGAACACTTTTATATTAATGTACAAAGAACCCTTGATGAAAGAGTTCTTCAAGAATTTCAACAACCCTTGAGGAACTCTTTCTTCAAAAAAGGGTTCTTTACAATAAATGGTTCTGGGTAGAACCACAGACCTGCAGGAAGAACCCCTTTGGAACCCTTGTTTCTAAGAGTGTAGGCAGCAAAATGGCTCCTGTCATTGTGATGCAACAGTATCATAAACTATATTATCAGATCATTATTATTATTATCATAACATTACTATTATAATGAGTCCTCAGTTATTCTTTACATATAATAAATATTATTTTTGATGGTTCAACATTCATCATTTCATATCTGAAGTTTTTGCAACCTGTAGGACAACTTTTCAAAAGATCTTTTTTGTTTCAGGAAACAAAAGTTAAATTTGTAGAAGTTTAAAATAATTTCGGTCTGAACACTCTGAGAGTCACATGACAGAGAACCTGACAAATCAAAATGTAGGAAGTCTTTAACAAACAGAACTGCTGCTCAGGTCTGAAGATTAAAGAGACACTTAAAAAAAGACTGCTGGCTCCCCCTAGTGGTGAGACTGTGTAACTGCAACTCACAGCTTCTCTCTCTCTCTCTCTCTCGCTGTCTTCTCTCTCTCTCTCTCTCTCTCTCTCTCTCTCTCTGTCTCTCTCTCTCTCTCTCCACACACACACACACACACACAGTGTTTGTCCGACTCTGTGGCACTTGTACTTAACTTGAATATTTCCATTTTCTGATACTTTATATTTTCACTACTGCACACCTCAGAGATACTCCACCACAATTATTTGATGCCTTTAGTTACTTTGCAAATTCAAATTAATACAAAATATTATCAACAAACAGATGATCATGTATTGTTATACGTTAAGATAAGACTTTATTGACTTGGATATTAAAAGTATACATGTGATTGCATAAAAATAGTTCCATCTGTACCTGCTGCAACATTAAAGCGACACATATGAACACATTAATGCATCAATAATTTTAATCCACTAAATTATATATATTGTTATGTAAAGTTTGATTCTTTGCTCTGTGGCAGTGATGGAAAAAGTACTGCAGCAGAACTTTGAAATAAAGTAAAATGAAATAAAATAAAGTTTTTATTTATGTTCTACTACTTTAGAGCAGTATATTGTACTTTTCTACTCTACTACTTATTCTGACAGTTTAGTTACTTTTTACATTGAAAACAAAACAAAGACTGTCAGTGTTTTTTAAAAATGTTTTTATTAGCAGTATTTAAAAAATCAGCGTTAATAAAGGTATTAAAGTCACAAAGACAAAGTATTATAATCACGTTTGATTTAAATCAACAAGAATCAAAAATGAAAACTCCTCATTAACTTTGGTATCCAGACAGAGAGGAGGCTGTGGCTGCCCTGAGGCTGTCACCTCTTCACTGTCACCTCTCATTTATTGATTAAAAGCTGTTATGACTGATGAATATTTCATATCAACTCATTCTGATGTGTGATGGAACAACTGTGTCTGCCTCACTGTTTTCTGCTCATGTTTTAGTTTGAAAATCAGATTTTTATCATGAAAAGGTCGAGTTTTATTTTAATTTACTGATTAAACTGGAGGATAACAATGCAGTGCTGCATGAAACTTAAGGTGACTGAAGGGTCAAACACGCTGCAACTGAAGAAGACACATGCAAACAGACAAAACACATCATCAGTTTGACAACATGTGTGCAGCATTTAGAAAACATGCTGCAAATATACAGACATACTACAAATAAACACAACCAAATACATAAATGAGCCGCAAATAAAAACCACAGAAGTGTTTCCAGAACACACAGAAAACGCTTGTGATTGCTGTTCTACTCTGATTGTACACTGACAGGGACCGCTGCATGCAACAAGCAAGTTTCTGCAGAGCATGAAAATGAAATTCTACCAAAGTAAAGTTTTCGCAAACAGTGTAACATTTTGTTAAGTTTTTAGCTAGCCTGTAAGCATTAAATGAAATTAAAGAATCATCAAAGAAGTTATATTTGTGGTTCGCTGGTTCTGCCCGCTCTGTGACTGGTGGAAGCATGGTGGAAATGCGGAGTCGCATTGCTGTGAACTTAACATTTCAGGCCATGACGTTGACTTCAGCTGTTCCTGACACCTGAAAAACACAACACACCAACAAAGTGCTCATACCAGTTAAAATTAAAGTTAAAATCTTGTTGCTAATAAATCCAAAGGTTTATTCTCCTGGTGTACGGTCGTTATTATGTAATGTAAAAATGTTGAATTGTGAATTAACTATATAAACAAATACAAAATTTATCTTATAATCAAATGAAAAAAGTACTGGTAAATCCTTAAAACTATCAGCCTCCCTTGCTTTATTCATCACAGTGACACAAAATCTTATTTTAATTGATAATACACTAAACCTTTGTCTTTTGCCACGCTTGTGGCCAGAAGACAAATTTTGATTAGGTGGAAAATTGAAACGCTCCAACATTTGCACAGTGGATTAGGGATCTGCTGCATTTGATTAAACTGGAGAAGACAAGGTCTGCTGTCAGAGGTTCAGCTGACAAGTTTAGACTGATATGGCAGCTGTTCCTGAGTCAAGCTGTTTTAAGTTCTGATAACTTTATGGATGAGTCGTTTTTAGTATGTAGGTATGTAGCTGGGATTTTATTCTCTCTGGAAAAGTTGCCTCTGATTTTTAATGACACATAGAAAAAAAATAAATAAATAAATAAAACTTATGCAATTTTTGCTTTTTCTCACACTTTCGTTTCAAAAAACACCTAAAACATTGCATCAAAGGTTTGTTAGAAAAGCCACTGTGAAATCAGACATTTCAGGCCACAACAATCCTGAAAAAGCCCACAAAATCCTGGAGGAATATTGATTGAATATTGGATATTAAGCTAAAATGGTCTTGTGAACAGAGGAGGTTGTGAAGGTCACCTGAGGGAGGTTGCTGCAGTCCAGCACTGCGAAAAGGGTCGGGTCCATCCAGCCGAGGGAAGAATGACTCCTTCCAGGAGATGGAAGACTGAGGATCGATGACACTGAAACACACACACACACACACACAGAATAAATAAACAGCTCACACACCCACAATAACACAACATCAGACAGTCAGAGGTGTGTGTACCTGTAGTAACGTGTCCTGTGGTTCATGAGTCCAGGTCCCTCCATGGCAGTGGACGTTCTGCAGAGCGAAGTTGAAGGGGTCGGTGAAGGAGACGGTCACAAACATCTCCTGCTGCACCTGAGGAAGTCCACTCACCTGCAAACACAGAAGAAGAAGAACTACGTTTCAGAATTAATTTTTTTGGATCATTCCACAACTTTCACAGTCTGTTGTCCCAACTTTTTTGGAACGTGTTGCAGGCACCAAAGATTTTGGAAATCATTCAATCAGCATTCTGTTTTTATTTACATTTTTTGGAATTCCAGTTTGAATATTTTGCTTTGAATGATTTCCTGTTTGTGGTAGGTAGCAAATTTTTGGTAAATTTATAAGCACATACATATACATGAAGTTTTACCGTCATGGTGAGTGTGGGGTCTGCAGGTTGACCACCTTGATGGCGTCATGATTGGTCGTCAGCCTGTCCCGTCACAATAAAGTGCAGGCAGAGCTGAGAGCCCAGGTGAGGCAGGTACTCCTGAGCTGTGCTCTTCAACATCCACGCTCCGCTGCACACACACCACAACACAACAACAACACACCACACACACCCTCATTGTTACAGTTTTATTTGTAATACCATAAATTCACAGCCTCTCCCACTGATGTGCTCACTCTGATGGGCCGGCACGGTAACACTGAAGTCCTGATCTTTGAACGTTGGCTGGACACCAGTGTAGAAGTGCGGCGCGGCAGGTGAGCTGGACTGTTCTGGGACTTCACCCTGGTTCTGGAAATCACGGCAAGTTCACGTCACTGACCCAGCTGGACTGAGGGGGGGTGGGGGTGGGGGGGATGGAGGGATGGGGGGATGGAGGGACGGGGGAAGGTTGAGCTGATGGATGAAGACGTGTTGTGGAGGTCAAACAGTAGGTTTATATAAAACTGAAGTCTATGAATAATATTTACATAGATATATAGAGAGTATAAATGTGACATCTTTTGGATTTACCTGGGTTGTCTTGAGTCCTTTACATAAAAATTAGTCCAGTTGGTTATTGACAACCAAGAAAGTCGAGGAAGGTCTAATTTTTTAAGCTCCACTACGATCCATTCACACAGTGATTAATACGTGTAAATTGTGTCACATAGTACAATTAAGTAGCATGAGAAGACAATACTCAAGTAAAGAACAAATACCTCAAATCTGCACAAAAGTACAGTACTTGAATACATGTGCTTAGTTACATTCTCCCACTTGTAAGTACTGAGAGTGGACAGATGTGTCACCTGTTTAGCTATGATGCTGACAGACAGCTCAGCCTCAGGCAGCTCAGACTGATCCCTCTCACAGCTGTAGGACTCCGCCCGAGCCATAATGTCTTTGTCCTGTGCACTACCTGGAGACAGAAAACCAGTTCAGTACAGACGGGGCTTCTCCCAGCTACCCCAGGTTTTAATTAGAGGACCAGTGTGTAGGACATCTAGTGGTGAGGTTGTAGATTGCAAACACCTGGTCTCACTCTTCCAAGACGTGTAGGAGAACCTATAATGGCAGTGAAACTAGAGCAAAATGAGAAAGGCCGTAACTAGAGCCAGTGTTCGGTTTATCCCTTCTGTAGAAACATGGCGGTTCAACATGGTGGGCCTCTGTGCTTTTGAGTGTGTGTTACCTTCAGGGTACTTGTAGGTGTATGTGACATCCATAGGTGCTTTGCTGCCTACAGCTTTGGTGTAAAGAGCCTGTCCAACAAGAGTTTTATCCACTTTGTGTGGAGTCAGAGTCCCGAAGCGATCCCGCTTGTGGAAGACCACGTCACTGTTCACCTGGAGGGAAAGAAAAACTCAGCATGTAGGTGGCTACTAGGAGGTTGACCTTGTTTCCCGGGACTTTGAAAATGTAGATAGCTGACCTGGTGACGTCGCTCGAAGCAAGCAACCAATGGCAGGACGAATTACTGTGCATCTGGTCAGACTATGTTGAAGGTTAAGTCTTAAACTAAGTTAAAGGCACAGTATGCAACCCTTTCCTTTATGTTTATAGACTCATATAAAGATAATCCTTTCAATCATCACCTATGACCCACCAGAAGTGTGTGGTGGTGGCCTCATGGGGTGTTCACGCCATCGTAAACTGAAGTTGTTTATGACTTCCATGTTGTAATTGCCTGTTCAGGAGTTCCACATGAACGAAGCAATAGTCTATGATCAAGAAGTACGTCCATAGCAACAATCTGTTCTTCATAGCAAGCTTCTGATATACGGTGTGTTCAAATGGGGTTGTGTTTACCGAGTTTACGAAACAAGTACACATAAACACCCCCCTCATGCTGTATTCACCACACCGTGACCTGGTGATGGAAGTGACATCACTCATATAGTACTGAAACGTGGAGTTCAACTGTTAAACTGTTGATGTGTTCAGGAGCTTTTGGGTGGACCTCAAACATGTCGTTGTTCATCGTTCTTTTTGGCTGGGTGGTGGTGGTGCGACAAGTCAACACACACATTTATTGATGCTTTACATGACCTTTAAATTTTGTTACGTAGGCCTACGTGACTTCCATCATGTGAGTTACATCACTTCCATCACATACGTAACGTACTTACTGTAACTCTCACCCAGAAGACTTCGGTACGAGTCTTGTGTGAGCAAAAAAGTCGATGTGGAATTATTTAAAGTTTAAAGTTACTAATGTTGTCTTATGTATGTCACATACGTAACATACTTGTGAGATGTGTTGTCAACCAGCCAATCAGAGAGGAGATCTGATTCAGACAAGCCAATCAAAGGGGAAACTTTCCAGTCAGAAACCTAAGATCTGGTAACATCAAGTGACACCAGCCAATAAGGCGTCAGATCAGAATTCAAACTCACCGATCCTGAACTCCAGCTGGAAGTCGTCTTGTTCGGTCAGCGGGCGGCTGAAGGTGACTCATATGACGAACTCCTGACCGCGACGGACCACCAGGTTTGGGATGTCGTAGGCGGTTGTGTAGTGGTTCGGTTTGTTGATCTGCTGACACATTTCAACGCGCTGCACTGACAGAGGCGCTGACACCGAAGAATAAAGATTATTGATCGTTAATCAGATAATATTTGATTTGTGGACACAGACAGATAAATAAAACAAATCTTACCACCAGCAGGTGGTAATCCTCTGGGCGTGGCCTCGTCTTCAAAAGGTTCAAATTCTGGGATATCATTGTCATCATCCCAAGGTTGGAGGTCGGCACCTAAAGATCATAAAATAAATAGATAGACTATCTATAGATATCACAACAGAACCAAATATTTAATTTTTCTTGTCTTGTTGTTGTTATCAGTGGTACAGTACCGGCTCGCTGTAGCGCCCCCTGTAGTTGTTGGCTGGACGAGACATGATGGTCGAAAAGTCAGAGTTATGCTGAGGTCACTGGACAGAAAGAGAAAAATATTTTTTTTTCCACATAAATTGAAATTAAATTATGTGAGAAAGCTATCACATAGGAGACAGAATTTCAAGAAATGTCCATAAATATTAAAACATCCATTTACAAAACAGATGATGAACAGTGTGAGACGTCTAGTAGGAAAAATAACTGCAATTTCAACGTCTCAGTTTTTCTACATTCAGTCTGTCTGCTGTCATTACATGTATATTATAACATACAGATCACAGTGGAGAAACAAATCTACAAAACATTTATGTGTTTTGGAGCTGAGAACAATACAGTATTTTAATTCTTTATTATTCAAACAGCTTGTCGAGATCTTGCAATTCAACTATTTACAAATTAAAAAATCTGGCAGCGCCTTAGCAACAGAGTATCACTTTAAAGTCAAAGTCTGATAGAGATTATTTCATACTCAAGCTGCTGATTCACAATATTTTGCAGAATATTCAGTATGTTTGAATACAGGCTTGTGGGGGTGATGGATTACATAATCTGGATACAAACAAGGTAACTGTATTTTATTACAGGAGCAGATTAAAAAAGACGTGTTCACATTACAGTTACGTTTAGTAAAAACCACCATGCACAGTGCACACACAGCTGCCAAAAAACGCTTCACTGAGGTGGAAATTTCAACATTTTTTGTCCTTAAATCAATAAATCAATCAATAAATTGCACATACCAAAAGGGAATGGAACAGCTGGACAAACAAATAAACCTAATCACAAATCAGCTTGAGTAATTTTTAATTTAAAAAAGTCCAAATTCTCTGATTTCAGCTTCTTGAATGTGTGTCTCACCGCTCAGATGAAGAACAGAAGTTTGTCTGTCGAGTCTCTGATGATCCGATCAGATGATGATCAGATCGACTTCAACATCAGTTTATATACACACACTGCTTCCTCTTTTTACACACACACACACACACACACACACACAATTTTGGCATATTTTTTCTTTATTCGAGTATTTGCATTTTATGATCTCATGTACTATCCTCCGCCGACATTATGTCAACGTTTAGTCTGTCTGCTGGGCTAAATCGTGTTGGCTCATTGTGGCGTTTATTTAGCCCAAAAATAGATTTCGTTTGTATATATTTCGTCCAATTTGGTCCAAATTTAGCCCAAAACCTTTCAAACGTTTCTTAGATGACTTGCAAAGCCATTTTGTCCAGCGTCTCTTTCAGTGTGAGCGCCGCGTGTTTCTCTCAAACACTACACAGGTAAAAAGAAACTGATTTAAAGTCTGTACTCATGTTCAACATTTTCACTGTTTTCTCCTCCACTACATTTATCTGAGGTTCCTGTGAAGAATTTGTTTGTTAAATATATTATAATGTGCAATAGTACAGATAATGATGGTCCAGAGGGTTTAGAGCTTCTTTATTAAAAATCTTCTGAGATGTCAGAAAAACACCACAAACATTGTGTAGTTTTGTATATTTTTTTGTGTGGTAAGCTGTTTCCTCTGCAGGAACTTCCTCTGACCTTGACCTTCAGGCTGTGAGGTCATCCTCACACGCTGCTGCTGATTGGTCAGGTTCCACTTCCTGTTTACTGACTGACATCTCTGCTCTGAGAACATGTGAATAGAGAGTTAGTACGTTGGTTCTGAAGGAGCTGCACTAGTTACTACAGATCATAGTTGGGTATGTTAGAGGCCAATCGATCACAGTGCTGCCTTCGACCTTTAACTCTGGGTTCTCCGTCATGATGCACGGTTTTTGAATCCTGTAGAGTTTTCCTCAATAAAACGAAGGCTGTTGTTGTCTGTTACTTGCAGAGGTTAAAATCTAAATATGGCGGTCATGTGAGGAGACTTTGTGACCAGGCCTCAGCTTGCTTGTGTCGTTTTGTCACACACGTCGTAGCTCTGATTGGTTGTAGGCAGAGGAGGCAAAAGTCCACACAGTCTTTACTCAAGTAGAAGTACAATACTTGAGTAAACAAAGACTCTGGTAAAAGTAGAAGCAGTGATTCAACTTGTTTTACTTCAGTAAAAGTGAAAAAGTTCAGGCTGTGAAATGTCCTCAAAGTATAAAAAACTAAAAAGTAGCAGTTTTTTATGTTGTTTTTTTGTCTTGTCACAACTTTTACCCTCTTTTTTGTCTTCTTTTTTTGTCTTTTGTTGTGTTATTTTTTGTCTCATTATGTCTTTTACTCTGTTATTTTGTCTTGTTACATCTTTTATGCTTATCATGTGTCTTATGTTGTTTTGTTCATTGTCTTTTTTCTCGTTATGTTTTTAATGCTTTTTTCTTGTTACATCTTTTTTGTCTTATGTCTTGTTGTCTTTTTTGTTGTTTTTGTCTTAAACATGTTCTGTCTCAATAAATCCCCTCAAACGCATTAACACTAAAGTAATGAGCCTGTTCTGAAAATGTAATGAGTGGAAAGTACAGATATTTGTGTTCAAATGTTGAGAATAAAAGTAAAAAATGTGTCAGAAAAATAAATAATCAAGTAAAATACAGACACCTGAAAAATCTATGTAAGTACAGTAACTATGTATTTGTTATTTCCCATCGTATTTGTTGTATTTGTTATTTTATTGTATTTGTTATTGGTTGTTTCCCACCTCTGGTTGTAGGTCTGTCTAGGTGCATCTAGAGACATTTCAATCTGCATTAGCTGATAACTGAGACATACTGGACTAATTCACATGTGAGATTTTTAAAATGCATCAATCAGAGACGTAAAGACAGACTGTAACTCACCATCTGATTCTGATATGTTTTTGTTTTTTTTAATTTTCACTTGAAAAGGCTTCAAGGTTAAAATACAGCAAGTGTTCATCTATCTGGACTTATCTTTATCTTCTGGATCAGTTATCTATCTGGATCTGTCTGGATCTGTCTGATCTGTCTATCTGGATCTTCTGGATCTGGTCTTGGATCTATTCTGGATCAGTCTGGATCTATCTGGATCATGATCTATCTGGTCAGTGGCCCTTGATCTTGGATCTGTCTGGATCATCGGGATCTTGGATCTGTCTGGATCAGTCTGGATCTATCTGATCATGGATCTATCTGGACTATCTGAATATCTATCTGAATCTGTCCTGGATCTGTCTGGATCTGTCTGGATCTATCCGGATCTATCTGGATCTATCTGGATCTTAGCTCTGACAACATTTATTTCAGCTACTTCAACAAATGAAGGGAATTTAAACACAGTCACTGAAAGTAAAAAAAATGTTCAGACTATTCAGCCTGTCCTCACTCCCAACACGCTGTAGGTAACCCTAGCTCAAGGATTTGTTACAATCCAGTGAGAGGAGCCCCAGGTTTGGGTTCATGTCCTGTGTGAGACGAAAAACCTTTTTTAGTACCTAATTTAGTTAGTTAGTTTTTTTAAGATTGTGATGTTCTATTTTTACTTCAGTAAAGGATCTGAGCGCTTCGACCACAACTGTTACTCACATTAAAACACATTTTTTAATAATCAACAAATGATTTTCTTCTGTAAATACTGAAAAACTTGAGTTTTTTGGTCATAAATGTTCATAATGAATTTGAAAATAACAGTCAGTGACACTGAGTGTCATTTTGAAAATGCTTTTATTGTTAGTAGAAAGGTTCAGCATTAATAAAAGTGTTAAAGTCACAAAGACAAAAGTTCATGATCACATTTGATTTCATTCAAAAATGGAGGAAAATTAAAATCCACACTGAGAGGAGGCCGTGATGTTTCTTTGTGTCGTCTCATCAAACTGATGACTGGTGTCGTTTATTGATCGAAAGGCTTTATGATTGATTAATATTTCATATCAACTCATTCTGATGTGTGATGGAGGACAGCTGATCCAACTGAGTCCAACTGGCCGTTTCCTGCTCATGTTTTAGTTTAAAATCAGATTTTTATCATGAAAAGATTGAGTTTTATTTGAATTTATTGATTAAACTGGTGTGTAAAGATGAAACTACCTGAGAAAACCCTTCATTTTTTTCTAATTAGAGTCATTATTGGAGAAGTTTGTTATTTATTGTCAAATAACACAGAAAACTGTAAATGTTGCATTTAATTATTTTCATTAAATTTAGTTTAATTATTGAACTATTACTTATTTCGGTAGATTTTGTGTGTCTGTACACTCATAAATTATAATAACTTGTAAAGATACCAAATGTTTGTGTTTTCACTGGAACCAAACGTCTGATTTTTGTTGTTTGTATGTTGTTTAGTTTCCTGTTGTCATGAGGATTTTATGAATCTAAAATAGGAGCTTTATCAATAAAAAAAATCCTCTAATTTCTTCAGTTTGCCTGAAAAAGGGTTTTAAAAAAGTAAGTTCATCTTCAACATCTGTGGAGTAAAATATCACCACTGAATTTCCTAAATTTGTGTGAGTGAAACTAAAGAAGGAAACAAATCAAAGACGTTATATATGTGCGTTTGTTGGCTCCGCCCACTCTGTGATTTGTGGAAGCGTTGTGGAAATGGAAGGGGCGGGGTCACATCTCTGTAGGTGTGATGTTGGTTTCAACCATTCCAAACACCTGAAAAACACAACAGGGCATCAACGGATGAGCTAACAGCGGTTCAGTTCCCCTGTACGGTGGCCACGACAGGACAGAAACTACATTTTAAATTAGCAAAATAAGCAAACACAAAATCAAACTTACGCACAAATAAAACAATGTAAACACAACTACTGGCTGATGCTAATGCTAGTATGTTAACACAACCAAACGTAACATATGTGCTTTGAGCTGACTGAAGGAAATTTGGCAGTATGGGTGTAGATATTTGTTTGTACTGCACAATGTTCAAAAAGACAATAAATACAGATAATGATATTGAGCTAAAATGGTTTAAAAAAACAAAAACAAAAACAGAACAGTAATCTGAACAGAAGAAAGTCACCTGGTTGAGGTTGTTGCAGTCCAGCACTGCGAAGAGGGTCCGAGGTCCATCCAGCCGAGGGAAGAATGACTCCTTCCAGGAGATGGAAGACTGAGGATCGATGACACTGAAACACACACAGAATAAATAAACAGCTCACACACCCACAATAACACAACATCAGACAGTCAGAGGTGTGTGTACCTGTAGTAACGTGTCCTGTGGTTCATGAGTCCAGGTCCCTCCATGGCCAGGTGGACGTTCTGCAGAGCAAGTTGAAGGGGTTGGTGAAGGAGACGGTCACAAACATCTCCTGCTGCACCTGAGGAAGTCCACTCACCTGCAAACACAGAAGAAGAAGAAGAAGAAGAAGAAGAAGAACATGAAGAGTTCAAAAGATCTTTTTTCCTGTCAGCACACAGTATTTTGTCCTTTCCTGATGAAGACTGCAAGTTTTGTTGGTGGAGTAACTGTAATTTTAAAAAAGTTACTTTTCTTCATCTTAACACATTTAAATATGTAACTTAACAAACTGACTGTTGTGTGTGTGTATCTTACCATCATGGTGAGCTGTGGGGTCTGCAGGTTGACCACCTTGATGGCCGTCACTGATTGGTCGTCAGCCTGTCCCGTCACAATAAAGTGCAGGCAGAGCTGAGAGCCCAGGTGAGGCAGGTACTCCTGAGCTGTGATCTTCAACATCACACGCTCCGCTGCAACACCACACACACACACACACACACACACACACACACACACACACACATTGTTACAGTTTTATTTGTAAAACCATAAATTCACAGCCCCTCTCTCACTGATGCTGCTCACTCTGATGGGCCGCCACGGTGACACTGAAGTCCTGATCTTTGAACTGATTGGCTGTGACTCCGGTGTAGAAGATGACGGACCCGGCCAGGTGAGCTTGGACCGTTCTGGGGACTTCACCCTGGTTCTGGAAATCCACGGCCAGGTTCACTTCCTGGCCCAGCTGGACCTGGAGGGGGGGGACGGAGGGACGGAGGGAAGGTTGAGACGTGTTGTGGATGTCAAACAGCAGAGGTGTCGACATGATATAAACTGTCTTTGGCCATCAAGTCTCATGATGTAAATGTCTACAATTCTGTGGTTTCCGCTGCAGACTGGAGTCTCTGTGAACAAACTAGATCTACGTTAGACGTGTTCGTCTCCTGCTCACTGCTGGATGTGTTGTCTCTTTCTGTGGAAGCCTTTTACTGCCAATGTGATCAAAAAAAGATCCTTTACATCATAATGAAAAAAGCAGTGAGAGACCTGTCTCAAAATAATGACTTATTATCTCAAAATTATGAGCTGAATGACTCATTATTTCAAAATATTGACTTCTTATTGCAAAAATGACATATTATCTCAAAATAATTAGACATTAGCTGTAAAATAATAGCTTATTATTGCAAAAATAATGACTTATTTTCTCAAAATAATGCCTTATTATGGCAAAATGAATGAGTTATTATTGCAAAAACAACATATTATCTCAAAATAATTAGATATTAGTTTTATTAGATATATTATTAATAATGAGTCAGTGTCTCATTATTATTTGAGGTTCACATTATTTTTCATTATTTTGAGATACTAACTCATCGTATGTTGCCAACTAGACTGACCTCTGACTGACATCCAGGGACTTAAAAACTGAATAAGAATAAAATCATCATTTTATTTGATGACCTTTCTGTTCTGGCATTTGACCTTTGTGTCCTGAAAAAACTGACAAAACTAAAGGCCTTTGGTGTCCTCGTCCCTGAAATGATGAAATAAAAGACGTGACAGACAGACAGAGGTGAGAGACAGATGTGTGGACAGATGTGTCACCGGTTCACATGAGATGGTGACAGACATCTGGGCCTCAGACAGCTCGGAGTGATCCCTCTCACAGCCGTATTCCTCCGCCCGAGACATAGTCCTCTCGTCCTCTCCACTCCCTGGAGACAGAGACCAGTTCAGTTCAACTGCTCATAACAGCTTATAACACTGTGAAGCTTCAGTGAAGTCACGTTATTTGTTGTAATAGTTTGGAAGTGCTGGCTGTGTGTGTGTGTGTTACCTTCAGGGTACTTGTAGGTGTATGTGATGTCCACAGGAGCTGGGCTGCCCACAGACTTGGTGTAAATCACCTGTCCAATATGAGTCTTCTCCACCCTGAATGGAGTTGTTGTCCCGTAACGATCCCGCTTGTGGAAGACCACGTCACTGTTCACCTGGAGGGACAGAAAAACAACGTAAAAGATGTAACAAGACAAAAACTAAGCAAGAAGATTTAACAAGACGAAAAACAAGACATAAGAAGACAAAAAAGACAACAAAACAAAAAGATTTTATGAGACAAATCATGTACAAGACTTAACAAGACAAAAATTACATAACACACAAGACTAAAAACGATGTAAAAGATGTACCAAGATGAAAACGACGTAACGAGACAAACATGACGTAAAAGACATAAGACAAGAAAACAACTTCAAAGATGTAACAAGATGAAACATAACGAGTGAAACTCTGAGTAAATACTTTTACTTTCGGTCCTTTTTGATGCTTTGTTAATAAGTGGACCTTTATGTGTAAGAGTATTTCTACTCTGCGGTTTTACTTCTTTTACACTTTCTGAACACGTCTGTCACGACTTTCTGCTCTGAAATGAACCTCGGCGAAGACGAATCCGCAGTCGAACGGGTGACACAGCAGACCGTCCTTGATGGCGGCGACCGAGGCTGGACCACAGCGATAATGTCCTGTAAACCAAACACACTGTCACGTTTATCATCTGTCCATCTGTCTGTCTGTCTGTCTGTCTGTCTGTCTGTCTCACCATCACTGGTCTCCTGAGGCGTGGCGTCCACCACCTGCCATCCACTGAGACCAGGTGGCAGATCTTGGCGCTGAAGGTACACCTCGTTCCAGCAGTGGTAGTTCCTGCAGACAGAAAGTACTGTTATAACCCCATCCTGTAAGTACATTTAGTTAATTATATCATAGATTAGATCAATTATAACATCTTAATTATTATTATTTATTGTATTTATTATTTTGTTCCTTTTTAGACTGATGAAGAAAACCAGTTATTGCAGTTTTTGGAAAATCTCAAAGTCACTGACAGACACAGAAACACATGTTCCCTCCAGTGGTGGAGAGTAACTAAGTACATTTACTCAAGTAAATTACTAATCTGAGGTGCTTGAACTTTACTGAAGTATTTCCATTGACTGATACTTTATTCTTCTGTTCCATTACATTTTAGTGGAAAATATTATAGTAGCATTGTTCTGAATATTTGTAATTGTAATGTAATAGACTACATTTTAATATTCATAACATACCGTGAAGTTGTTTTATGATGTGAAATTATACTAAAGTGTGTTCTGTTTCATTCTTTTAAATGTAATGGTGACTGAGAGTTACAATGACCCTTAAAGGAATGAAAGCAGAAGGTTTTTTTTGGTTGGACAAACACTTATGTCCTATATAATATAGTGCTAATACGGTACAATTCAATATTATTTTAAAAACACTGATATGTGGAATTAAACACCGTAGTTTAGCAAATGTAAATGGCATGATGACTGAAAATGTTCGTACCACGGTGTACTGTGAAAGAAGTTAAAGGGAAGATGTATCACTTTTTGTTTTTGTCATAGCATGAAGCTGTGTAAACTGTATATAAACTGTATAAACCGTGTGTAACACGGTGTGATAATCATGTCAGAGAATATCACAGTTTCACAGTATACGGTTATTAGTATCATTTTTATTTTTGTTTTTGGTGGAACAAACTCTTTAATAAACGTTCAGAGAATATTATGTCTTTAATAATGTAGTCCAACATAGAATTCAGTATTTTTTAAATAATGATCATTTGGTCTATACCAAATGTATATGGCATGATAACTGAAAATTTGGGAACATTGTCAAATCTGTGCAGGGGCAAGTAAAGAAATTCTAACAGATGTGACTGAAAGTGATTTGGACCAACCAGATGGAGTCCCTGGTGTGCCGTTTGTCCGGTGTGCCGTCAGGCTTGAAGATGAGGTCGGTCTTCAGGTTGCCCGTGTTGTCGTGAGCTGAACTGAAGTTGGTGATGACCCTCGCCGGGATGCCCAGGCAGCGTAGGACTGCAGGGATATAAAATAGCACAATTACCAACATAACATAACTTAAATAACATCATTCCCTCATGTCTATCACTTTCCAGCCCTACAACAAACACACTCATGGCTCTGCTCCCTTTGGATTTATTGTAATATATATGTGCACATATATATAAAGCAATATTATGGCTTTAATGCATCTGGCAATATACAAAATGACACTCCTGATTGTTCAGCAGCTGACAGGACATGAACAGTGAAAATCTGGGGGGACATCGGCATCGACATAATATTTCAAGCTAAAACAACACATTTGATAACCCATTAGTTACTGTGAGACAACAGCTATTCACCCACTTCCTAGCTAACGTTAGCGTTTGATAGTGTTGCACAATACGATAGGAAAGTAAATTAATTCTTAATATCAACACACATCTTGGAAAAGTTTATTTAAGCCTGGAAATAAAAAGCACTGGATGTAATAAAGCTCACAACTATATGCTTTTTGTACTTGTTTTGTGTGTCTGTACATGTCTGTGTGGTTGTCTGTTGTGTCTCTTGTGGTCATTTTGTGTTTCTTCTTGTTGTTTTGTATCTGTGTGGTCTTTTGTGTCTCTTGTGGTGTTTTGTGTCTCTGTGGTTGTTTTGTGTCTCTGTGGTTGTTTTGTGTCTCTGTGGGTTGTTTTTGTTTCTCTGTGTGGTCATTTTGTGTCTCTTGTTGTTGTTTTGTGTCTCTGTGTGGTTGTTTTGTGTCTCTGTGTGGTTGTTTTGTGTCTCTTGTGTTGTTTTGTGTCTCTGTTTTTGTTTTGTGTCTCTTGTGTCGTTTTTGTCTCTCTGTGGTTGTTTTGTGTCTCTGTGTGGTTGTTTTGTGTCTCTGTGGGGTTGTTTTTGTTTCTCTGTGTGGTTATTTTGTGTCTCTTGTTGTTGTTTTGTGTCTCTGTGTGGTCATTTTTGTGTCTCTGTGTGGTTGTTTTGTGTCTTTGTGTGGTGTCTCTGTGTCTCTTACAGGTGTTGAGGACTCCGGCGAACACCCAGCACTGGGCGAAACAGATGGGGACTCCTGTGTTGGCGTACTCCAGCAGGATCTTGACGCTGCCTGTCCAGGATGTCGGTGACGTGCCCATGGAGTAGTCGTCACTCCAGTTCCCGACCAACACACCGCTGTCGTCCTGAGAGTTGAACTGAAGAAAGATGGAGGTCAAAGGTCCGCGTTGATGCAAAGTAATTAAACATACTTCTATCCTGTATCTGCTGAGATATTTCAGTCATGCTGGACTGACTGACTATTAGCTAAAATTGAAAAAGTGCAAAGTTTTGGAGGCAGTATTCTCACCACGGCGGATCCCTTCCTGACCAGTTTGATGATGCTGCCGCGGTCGTAGATTGGCATCCGAGACATATCCAGGATGTAAATGCAGGCGTCCAGAATACCACGTTCAAACTGCAGGGAGATAACACATTAACTTAAAGTTGAGTCTTTATCGTCTGTTATGATGTGTTTGAGTATTTGTGTATTGTTGTGTACCTGTCCATACATCCAGTTGCGGTGTGTCACAGCCCCAGTTGAACCCTGATAGATCACACCGGTGTCGTTCAGGACGTACTCCCTCCGTTCTGATTCATCAGGAAGAAACGCAGCGTCGGCTGCAAGAAGACAAACACAGAGTTTATTAATACTGCTTATCAACAGTCATCCAAAACCCAAAACTAATAAAATTCTCAAAAACGTCACTTTTCATGTGTAGAAAACATCAACACAGTGACTGTTTACTGTGTCAAAATTAAATGACCAGTTTTTAAGAAGAGGGGGAAGAAGGATGTGTGGATTTAAAAATGAGGAGTTCTCTGGTTCTGCTGCATTTATTTGGATCCTTAAAAACTAAAACTGTCCAGCGTGAGTCTGACTGTGTCACAGGTCTGAAGCGGATTCCCCAAAATCTGCTTTAACACCAAGCTGATCGGAGACACTGAAACTATCTGATACAGCTCAATAAATTTACTTTAAATTCATTTGAGCTTAAAACTCTCGAACCAGCAGTGACACCACAGGACAGAAAAACTACCTTTGATGCCCTGCAGTACCAAAACCGAACACTGGGGGGCAGTGAAAGGACAGTACGAACATGTGTACACTAAACACAAAAATAAAAATAAGATTTGCCAAATTAAATTGCCTCAAAATTTCCCTAAAGTGCCACGGATCACCAAAACCATTTTCACTTCATTTTTTAATGTCTTTTTTTTTCTTTTTTTTTTTTTTTTTCACTTTTCACTAAACTTTTGCTGAAAGATTCCCATTAAAAACAAATTATGGAAACTCTATGCAACATTAAATTTTTGCAGAAAAAATCCCTATAATACCACAGATCACCAAAATATTATGCTTTACTTTTAGTTGTGTGTCTTCTTCTTTTATTTTGTTAACTCTTCATTAAAATCATTAAATTCTCAGAGAAATCCTTAAAGACTCAAATTAGACCACAGGACAGAAAAAAAAAATCTAATTTTAAGGGTTAGTTTTAAAATACTTTTTTTTTCAAACAGAACTTACTCTGAAAGAAATCCATCCCTCACTGTTGTAAAGTGAAAATACACTGAAAACCAAAAATTAAATTCCTGGAAGTTTTCTGTACACTAAAACTCTTCACTTAATTTATTAAATTAAGAAATCCTGAAAGACTTATCTCCCACTGACAGGACAAAAACACCTTCCTCTCTGAGCCACTAGGAGGCAGTAGAAGAGTTCGTACTTTCACACCAGGCGTTGCACAGCAGGTACAGGTCGGTGGTGGCGTCCCTCTTGGTTCGCTGCATGCCGCTGCCGGTCGCGATGGCCACATAGGTGCGGAACTTCCCCATGATGGCGTTGGCCGTCGGCGTGATGCCCAGCACCACCGCTGCACCCTGCATCTCCAGAATCCTCCCCGACCAGGGACCGCCGTGACGGGACCCGAAGGTCACCACCACCAGAGAGCCCTTACTGGCTGAAGGGTTGGCACCTGGAGGAGGAAGAAGAGGAGGAGGAGGATGAGTCAGAGGTGGGAAGTAACTAAGTACAAATACTGTGTTACTGTACTTAAGTAGAGTTTTCAGGTATGTCTGTTTGAGTATTTATTTTTCTGACAACACATTTTAACACAAATATCTGTACTTTACTCTTTACATTTTCAAAACAGGCTATTGTTTACGTTATTATTATTTATTTTAATGGCTTTGCGCGCTTAAATAGATGAGTCATATTTAAGACATCGTCGTTTCCTCCTTCCACATCAGACAGAGCAACTAAAAAGAACGATTTTGTGCCAGAATGCAACATCAACAAAAGCCAAAAGACAGCAATGAAAAATGATGTAACAGTGCAAGAACGAAACAGGCGATGAAAGCAACAGAGCAAGGCCAACAAGACAAACAAAAAAAATGACTAACAAGATGAAAAGGACTTAAAAACCAACATACAAATGTAACAAAAACAAAACATACAGTAAAATGACTCAACAAGATGAAAACAAAAAATCAAAACAAGTAACAAGAATAAAAAAACACTAACAAGGTGTAACATGACATAACAAGATGTAAACAACGTAACGAGTAAACAAGTAACAGATGAAAACAACATAACAAGATGAAAACGAGCAATAACAGGTAAATGACATAACAAGATTAAACAACGTAACAAGATGTAAACAACGTAACAAGATGAAAACAACATAACAAGATGTAAACAAAGTAACGATGAAAACAACGTAACGAGATGAAAACAACGTAACGAGATGAAAACAAAGTAACGAGATGTAAACAACGTAACGAGATGAAAACAACGTAACGAGATGTAAACAACGTAACGAGATGAAAACAACGTAACGAGATGAAAACAACGTAACGAGATGTAAACAACGTAACGAGATGAAAACAACGTAACGAGATGAAAACAACGTAACGAGATGAAAACAAAGTAACGAGATGAAAACAACGTAACGAGATGAAAACAACGTAACAAGATGAAAACAACTTAAGAGTAGAAATAGTCAGTAGAAATATCCTTCAGAGGACGACGTTTTACTTTTGTACCTTGAGGACATTTCAGAGCCTGAACTTTTTTTGGATCAGTGCTTCTACTTTTACTCGAGTATTTGTACCTGTACTTCTACCTGAGTAATGAACATGTGACCTGTTGCCACCTCTGAGGTCCGTGATGGAGACGAGAGCAGAGGAAACAAGAGAAAACTTTCAGTATTTGTGCACTGATTACTGACGGCTGCTGCCTCCACTGTTTGGGAAAATAAAATGTAATAAAATAAAACAAGTAGAAAAAAAGATCAAGTTAAAAAATCATTAATAAAAACATAAATGTAATTAAATCTAATTATGTGGTACTGGGGTTATTTAAATTGAACAAATGTTGTATTTGAGATAATTTTTGTCATTTTATTGAACTGAGGCCAAGATGGTGAACATCTGTCAGACACAGCAGCTCTGTGTGTGGTGTGTGTGTGTGTGTGTGTGTGTGTGTGTGTGTGTTTTCTGATGACAGAGCCACCGGGAGTGTGTGTACTAATTAGCCAGCCAGATGAATGTGAGGCTGCCTAATGAACTGACAGTTGTCTAATTGTTCGGTAGACGAGTGTTAACGAAGACATTTTCATCAGCTAATTGGTTAACGAGGGAGCTCTGACTGTGAATCTCAGGTGGGCCGAGCTGCGGCCACTGAGCATGCTCCGTAACGGAAGCCACGCCCCCCTGTATGTGTCAATAAAATAGACTGAAGCTGTTCAGTCTATGGGGAAAATGAGAATAACAGTTTGATCTTTGTAGGCCTGGCTGGTAACAAAAATCTTCCATCGAAGCTGCTTTTTCTTATCCCGACTGATATCTTTATCCATGGATATTTTTTTTTTTTGCCAACTAATGCAGCTGTAGTCAAGATGTGGTTAGCCTAGCTTAGCATAAAGACAAGCTAAAAACACCTACAAAGATTAATAACTAACACAATGTGTCTTGTTTGTTTAAAGTATTCATATTAATAGAGAATTAAAAAAAACATGCAGAGACAGTGACACCAGCCAATGGAAGGCGAGCTCAGTGTTCAAACTCACCAATCAGGAACTCGACCTGGAAGTCGTCTTGTTCGGTCAGTGGGCGGCTGAAGGTGACTCGTATGACGAACTCCTGACCACGACGGACCACCAGGTTCAGCATGTCGTAGGCGGTGGTGTAGTGGTTCGGTTTGTTGATCTGCTGACACATGTCGACCTGCTGCACCGACAGAGGCCCTGACGGGAGGAGGAATATTGATCATTAATCAGAGAATGTTTGATTGGTGGACACAGACGTATTAAAAATAAATAAATACATAAATAAACAGATCTCACCACCAGCAGGTGCGTAACCTCTGGGCGTGGCCTCGTCTTCAAAGGGTTCAAACTCTGGGAAATCATTTTCATCATTCACAAGGTTGGAGGTCGGCACCTAAAGATCATTTAAAAAAATAATAAATAACAATAAATAACAATGAATAAATAAAATAAATTGATAGAAAATCAAGTAGAGTGATTGGTGAGTTCCAGAAAATTCAACAGATCCAAATATTTTAGTTTTTTATTCTTGTCATATTGTTGTTGTCAGTGAAACAGTACCGGCTCGTTGTAGCGCCCCCTGTAGTTGTTGGCTGGACGAGACATGATGTCAGATGTTACACTGATGTCGATGAACTGAAAGAGACAAAAAATATTTAACCAAAAACGACTCGCTCCAGTGACATCCGAACAACATAAAGGCAAATTAACAGCAAAGGAAAACTAAAAATAAATAAAGAAAATGTCATATAATAAGAATACAAACGTAAAATGTCCATTAAAGGTTCAAATATTATCATGTAACAACACAGATTGTCTGTCGTAGGATTTTAGAAATATTCAAGAATATTATAACAAGAAATAAAAATACTAAAGGCCACATTTAGATTTCAAAATTAAATTATGTGAAAATGCTTTCAAACAGAGTCAGACACAGGAAGGACGTTTTTTATTTTTGAATTTTGCATTTTGAGAATAAAAGTTGATCTGATTGTGTGTGTGTGTGTGTGGTGTGTGTGTGTGTGTGTTGTGTGTGTGTGTGTGTGTGTGTGTGTCTCTCACCACTCAGATGAAGAACAGAAGTTCGTCTGTCGAGTCTCTGATGATCCGATCAGATGATGATCATGATCAGCTCGACTCCAACATCAGTTTATATACACACACTGCTTCCTCTTTTTACCCCACACACACACACACACACACACACACACACACAGTGAGAAGAGGGAAGTGTGTGTCGTGGTGACCTCGACCCAAACAGACCGGTGATGAAACTCTGATCAGTTTCTGATCAACACTGACATGAACATTAAGTTCAGCTGGTTCACTGAGACTCACTCGTCTACAATTTAAATTCATGTTCTGGAAATAAATATTACTAAAAAATACTAAAAATAAAACAAAATATTACTAAAAAATACTAAAAATAAAACAAAATATTACTAAGAAATACTAAAAATAAAATAAAATATTACTATAAAACCTTCACTGTGGGTTCTGATCATGATTCTTCCTGAGGTGATGGCAGTGATATTAAACAGGACTCATTTTGTCAAAACACTGCAAACAGGAAGCAGAACACCTCAGAACCTTTTCAAAATTAAACACTTTACAGTACAGTAATTTAAAAAAAACTGTCTCACACACGCTTCATCTGATCTGATTCTGTTTGTGATCAATCTAAAACATGTTTAACATTATTACTTTTCTAATGACAGTCTGGGTGTTTTTAGAGAAATTGATAAGTTTTGTTGTGTATTGTTGAGTGATGAATATATGGATCAAACACAACACAAGAGCAGTGCTGCACACTGGGGAAAATCTGTGGAAGCTCATTTCTGCCACTGAAACAAAAAATCCCCACAGTAAGTCACAACTAAGGGATAAAAAGTCATAATTATGAGATAAAATTCAGAATTTTGACTTTTTAATCTCAGAGTTTTGACTTTTTTTAATCTCATAATTATACCATGGGGATATGTCTTTATTTCAATGGTGGAAATGTGGTTCCACAAAAATCAGTCAATGCATCCATACGTTTCCAAAGTTTGCATTCTGCAGTGAAAATCAGAACATATTCTACACAGCATACAGGACATAAACACAGCAAAACATTTTTACACAAATACTCTGCTGATCGTAGGGGAAAGTTGTTTTTCACCAAATGACCCACAGTATCCTGCGATGTTAAAAAAGTAAAAAATAATTTATGTATCTGCTCTGTAAATCTAACAGGTTCTTCCTCAGCTGATGCTACACTCCTCCACCAAGTTTCATGAAAATCAGGCCTGTAGTTTCTCTGTAATCCTGCGGACAAACAGACACACAAATGGCCACAGAAACGAACTTCTTTGGTGGAGATAACTTCACAAGAAGCACAAACTGACCTGTCTGAAGAAAAGCTCGAACTCACACACACAGGAGAACATGATTTATACTTCAGCTCTTTATTTTTGTGTTTAAGAACAGGTGTGATCCTGCTGAATCATCTGCAGCTGCTTCTGCTTCTTTCACTTTCATTTTCACGACAGAATGTAACTCTGATTCATTAAAAACAGTGTGAGACACTAAATATTCAAATCAAATGAGTAAACATGTTTTTCTCTCAGAGAGCAGGTGGAAAGAAACTCATTTAAATTCTGCACTCATGTACAACATTTACAAGAAAAACACCACAGTAGTTGTGTAGTTTTATATTTTTTGTGTGGTAAGCTGTTTCCTCTGCAGGAACTTCCTCTGACCTTGACCTTCAGGCTGTGAGGTCATCCTGACACGCTCACGCTCACATCTCTGCTCTGAACTCAGCGACAAACTTCTGACTTCAAACTTCTAAAATACAACAACAACACAACGGAACAAAAAAGAGTTAAGAGTCAGAAACAGATGAATCAAAGCAGCAGCAGTCACAGATTTTCTCACTAACTTTGGGTTTCAGCCAGACTCCAGTGTTTACCACTGTTACCATGACAACAATAAGAACGGTAACGGCCTGCTACAGAGAAATTAATTAAACTACTGTTCTGACAGCAATGTAACTTGATTACTCTCTGTTACTTTTGGATTACCTCAGTATAAAATGTGGTGAAACTGTTCAACCTAATGTAGTGGGTTTTTTAAGTTATTTTTATCATCGATCAATTGGTTGATTTTTTTCTCAATTGATCGATTAGTTGTTTGGTCCATGAAATGACAGAAAAATATTGATCAAAGTCCAAGATGACGTCCTCACATCCTTTACTGTCATTTCCACCATTTTTGTGACCGTGAAAAACGTTGATCGGACGAAAGACGGAAAAGACGACGACAGAAGAAGACGTGACAAGACAAAAAAGACGTAAAAAGACGAAAAAGACACAACAAGATGAAAAAGACGAAAAGATGGAAGAAGACGAAAAAGACGCAGCAAGACGAAAAAAAAAAACATGAGATGTAACAAGACATGCCGCTGAAAGAGGACGTGGGGACGTACGTACGTGTGCTCCACATGTTTGGACCTACAGTCTTACCTGTAAGGATTATTTTCATTATTGATTAATCTGTCAGTTATTTTCTTGATAAATCAATTAGTAGGTCTACAAAAAGACAGCAAATGTTGATCAAAGTCCAAGCTGACGTCCTCAAGTGTCTCCACCAGAAAATATTCACAGTTCAGAAGCTGAAATCAGAGAATTTTGACTTTTTTTAATTAAAAAATGTCTCAGAATGATAAATCAGTTATAAAAATAGATGCAGATTAAATTATTAGTAGATTAATAACAGATTAATGGTTGCAGTGTTTTATGTTCTGCTCATAAAGTTTGACACACGGAACCTTTAAGGAACAAAGTTATTTTGTCGTGTAAACAACAATCAAAGTTTTCTTCTATAAAACTAAACTTCACGTCTCTGCTGCGACGCCTCATCAGTCACCAGACGACAGGATGAAATATAAGAGTGATTCTTCTGGGCTCAGGGCCAGTTATCTTTAAAAACCAAAGTCCTCGTCCCCCGGAGGACGAGTCTGCTGTCTCTCACCTCCGACAGGCTTTAATCCGTCTGATTCATCAGGACTGACTGAGGGTTATTATGGTCTGTCAGCAGATCTGCTCACGTCTCGCGGTGTGAGGGACGGGGAAAAAATCAGAACCAGCAGGACAGAAAAATGGACAGGACAGACAGAAAGAAGGACAAGAGGGTAAAGACGAGGAGAAATAAAATACAATCCAGTTTCTCTAAAATCAGTGAATAAAAATATGAAGTTGTGTTTTTGTACAGTGAGGCTCAGCCGGCGTCATAAAAAAAAAGAGAGACAACGTTTCATTGGATGCAAAATCAATATACGTCATAATCGATACCAGTGACAAACTCTAAAATAATATTTAGATCATCTGCTGACTAATATCGACTTTTTTGGTCATTGTTGGTCCAGATCCTGGTGCACAGGGGACATGAATACCACAAGACACATGATGAAAATACTTAAACATCAGACCGACTTCATGGGAACTTTAAGAAAGAAATGTTGACAAAAATGTGAGGACAGGCAACAAAATGATGGGACATTATAGAAAACATGAGCACGGAAAGAACGGAGAGGACAGGGAGGATGATGGACTAATCTGAAAGAAAAGGACAGACAGTAGGACAGAGAAGTGAAAATGACACGACAGGAGCTAAAAGAAAAGGACAGAAATCAAAGTGACCTGTTTAAGACGAGCTGTGCAGGTCAGCTCGTCTTTAAGACGGAGGAGGAAGTGAGATCAGAGGAGGTCACTCTGCTCCAAAACACACAAAACACACGGACGTGTTCCTGCTGAGTTCACAACAGAATGACAAATAAAATTACCTGTTTATTAAAGTTATACCACCTGGATAAATGAGCAAATATTTTATTTATTTACTGTTTATATCATCTTTATTTTCTCCGCATGTTCTTCACTGTGGAACCTGCTGATCTTTATTTTAATCTGTATCCAGGAGACTTGTTGTGATCAGTCTGGAGGGAGGATAAAGTGGTGAACTGACCTTAGAATCTGATTGTGTAAAACACAGAAGAAACACGATGCTGCTGCAGAGTGAATCTCACCGACGTTACAGGCATCAGAGAGCTGAAGGTCAAAGGTCAGAGTCCTCTCTGAGGTCATAACGAGACACAAACACAAGAGGCCTGATATCGACTTCTTCTCCTTCTGTCTAAACTTGAGCAGCGTCCTCAGAGGTTTGGTCCAGAAATGAGCCGAGCGTCTCCGAGCAGCAGAACAAACTGCTCCGCGCCGCCGTGGGAGAACGAGTCAATACCCAGCAGTGAGTCACCGCCGCCAGCCGCCAGACCGCAAACCAATTACAGCCTCAACAGCGCTTTGTTCCGAGGCAGCCCTGTAATTATCCTGCGGGGATTAACAAACCCTGCTGCACACGCCGCCGCCGCCGCCGCCGCTAATTGATAAATAAGAGACAGAGACGAGGACGGACTCAACTGTTCTGAAGGTGAAATATAGTTTTACTGCTGACCCTGTTCTTTAGATTCCTGTATGGGTTCTCCTGCTGGTTCTCCAAACTGCTGATCACCATATACTGTAGGTACACACACTGAGTCTGGAGAAGAACCTCGTAGAACCACACTTCAGAACATCCTGACAGATGTTAACAGCTGTCAAAATTTAATATTTACATCTTTTTATTGTATAAACAGCAGAATAAAGTATAGAACAGTCACTAAAAGCCCTTTAAAGGTTCAGTGTTTCAGGATCGTCTGCACTCTTGGAAATAAAGGTTCCTAAAGGGTTCTTCCTGAAGGGCTGAGGTTCTACCCAGAACAATTTACTTCTGAAGAACCCTTTTTTTTTGTAGAAACAGTATTTCAAAGATTGTTGAAATTCTTAAACCCTGAGTTGGGCTGTTGATAAAACCCTTAAAAAGGTTCTCTGTAAACGACCCTGAGTGGGTTCTAAAGAAGACCTTTGGAACATAAAAAATGTTCTTGGTAGAACCTTCTGGGTGTGTTCAAGATAAAAACCCTAGAATACAAAAAGGAAAAGGTTCTCGGTAGACCCTACTAGATAAAACCTTTGGACTATAAAAAGGTTCTCATTTGAACCTCCTTGGTGGGTTCTGGATAAAACCCCTGGAACTAAAAAGGTTCTCAGTAGAACTCCATGGGTGGATTCTAGATAAATCCCCTGGAAAACAAAAAAGGTTCTCATCAAAATTCCCTGAGCAGGTTCTAGATAAAACCCTTAGAATATAAAAATGTTCTTGGGAGAACCCCCTGAGTGTGTTTGGCAACACAACAACTTCTAAGTTCTTTAAACATTTAAAGTTTCAGAAAGAACTTTAACTCAAAGTTCTGATGTTAAAATGTCGTTACATTTGGTGAAGAGACATTCTGACCTGTTTGGGACTTGAAACTCAGAGTTAACACAGTTAAGACTTGAGACTTACTTGTGACTCGTGAAACAGTGACTTGGTGCCGCGTCTGCTGCCTGCTGATGTTCCTGTGACTCCTGTGTGAAAGAGGAGAAGAAGAATCAGAAGTCAGGAAGGTGAGAAAATAAAAACTGAGAGAAAATGTTATTTTTGTTGCACAAACAGGAAAATAACAAAATACTTAATGAAGCAAATATAATTTGAAACAGGAGAGAATATATATAAATTCATGTGTCGTGAGCTGCATAAAACGTTCAGTTACAGGCACTGAGGTGGAGATTTAAAGGACTATTCCAGCTTTTAGTTTTACAGTTTTGTTTTTACATGCTTCTTCTCTTTGGGTGTTCATGAGGAGCAGATCCAGACCGGAGATGTTTTTGCAAACTGCTTCACTGTGATCGTTGTGCACTGGACAATAAATAACTTAAATTTGAATACTTTTTCCACCACTTGTTAGATAAAAAAAATCTCTCAACAAAATGACTAATATCAAAGATCAGAACCTGCAAAGTTTTCTTTGTTTCACCATCATCATATTAGGTATTAATCATATAAAACCACTGTGTTTAAAAAAAGGAAAATAGTATTTAAAAAATGGACGTGCCAGTCAGATCAAGATCAAGAACGCTACCATTTGTGTCCACAGGGGGCGCCAGAGTCAACATGATATGAAAGTTCCATGTAACTGCTTTTAGTAAAAGTCCAAATGAATGAGCATATAAATATACCAACATATTGACCAACCAATATGATCAACTTGATTTTATTTTATTTTTTTATCTCTCTTAAAATTATAATCATTAAAAATAGTGGTAAAAATTACAGTTTCAGTGCCCAGATGATATTTTGGACAATAAAGTTTATTGTTAAACTGTAAAATATCTGAATGTTTGTTAACCTCATTGCAGAAAAATGTTTTTATTCTATATTCTACGTTCTGTATAAAGAACACTGGCCAATTTTTCAATACAGGAAGTGTTTGACTTCCTTAAAATCAGTCAGGCCCTGAAGTTAAAATATGTATGATGCAGAATGTCCCATCATATTAATCACTGCTGCATTGATAAGTTCATCACTTTAATGTTGCAGCTGATAAATGTGGGGCTCATTATAATTGATTTATACTTTTATATTACTTTATGTGACAAACGGAGGCAATCAGACAGAAATATAAGAAAATATATTAACTATCAGGAAAGAAAAATTAAAAAGCTGTTATGTGAGTCAAGTAAATTGATAAAACAAAGGATGGAGACAAAAAAAAGGCAGAGTGAAGCTCAGCAGGAAGAGTTTAAAGAGATTTAATGTCCAAACAGAAAGTAAGTGAGGAACAGGCTTACATGGACGACAGGGAAGTCGAAAAGACAAAACTAAAGCTGGTGAAATCCAGAACAAGGTAAAAGTCCAACATGGCAAAGAAAACACAGACGAGGCTCGGACACTCGACACAAAGGACGACAACAAACTGACACAGAAACAAAGAAACACAAGGACTCAAGAGACAAGCAGCTAATCAGACACAGGTGGAACAAAAAGTGATCAAAAAGGGCGGGAAAAGGACAAAGACAGGAAGTAAAGTCAAATCAAGACACAAGACTACAAAATCAAACCAACAAAAAAATCATTAAAAGGCCAACAAAAGTCATTTTGTTTAAACCCCTGATGAAGACCTACAGTGAAACACTTGGTTTTTTTAATGATTTAATATTTCCTTCCTCGCTGTTAATATTTCGTCTTATATTCTGGATCGTCTTCCTGTTTATCCTGTTTTTTTATTACCTGTTTTCAACCCGACACATGTTTCATCTACAGTTGAGTACACAGAGCAGCCAGTCCTCTCCTTTTCCTAAAATATGACTGCTGGGTAGCTTGTTAATTTCCCTCCTGGGAGCAATAAAGTCTTATTGATGTAATACTGTCATTATTTACTCGTTGACTATAGTTTGCATTATTCTGAATCTGGAAAGTAACTTAAATTATTAAATAAATGTAATGTAGTGGAATAAAAGTATTTCCTTAGAGATGTAGTGAAAAAGTAGAAAGTAGCAGAAAATAGAAAAACTCAATTAAAGAACAAGTACCTTGACATTGTACTTAAGTAAATGTACTTAGTTACTTTCAAAAACTGCTGAAGACAAAAATAAAAAGCTGGAGATGAGCTGCTGTTACAGGCTTTTAACACCAGATGGCGCCACTGACTGAGAAAACAAATGGAGGCAGTGATGATAAATGATGCTGCAGCCTCACACACACACACACACACACACACACACACACACACACAGCCCCATTGAAGAATTCGCTCCTGTGACGTCACCCGTCCTTCCTCTTCATTCTGCTCAGCTCTGCTCCTGGCTGACATCATCGCGTCATCACCCTGAAAATCTATAGTTATGATGTTTTATGTATGGTTTGTTCTTATCGTTCCGTCTCCCTGCAGGATCAGTGAAACCAATCAGTGTCCCAAATCAAAGCTTTAATGGTGAGTTTACTGCACCAACGCTGCTGCTGCTGCTGCTGCATACAGAAACAAGCATCAGCGCTGCAGCATCAGTGATGATTTACACGCTTTAATAACCTCAGAATACTCACAGAATCACAAACATGATGTAATGTTGGAGCTCGGTGGTGTGTGGAGCAGACGGCGATGATGATGATGATGATGATGCAGGTTGAGCTGCAGAAGTGACAGAAAAGTGAATGAAGTTTGGTGTGAAGTGGGTGAATCGGTCTGAGGCTCCGCTGGGGGAAATTTTCTTCTGATGGTTTTTTTTTTTTTTTTTTTTCAGTCGTTTCCACCAAAAACACGCACGGTTATTTCTGGAGGAGATTAAAGCTGCAGGCAGAGATGGAGTCGGTGTTTTAAACACACTGAGGTCATCGATACAGAGCGATTTCACTTTGTTTGATTTGAAAAATGACAGAAGATTAAAGGCCACTGCTGCCACTGTCTGCAGAGACACTGAGTTCTTTGTTTTCTTGAGCCTGAACTTAAAGCTGGAGTGGTGACGTCTCACAGAGACATGTTCCCAGGGTTCTCTGTTCCCCATATTTATGTTCCCAGGGTTAGTGTAGTTAGAGTTAATGTATTTTAACAGGTGATTGAAGGGGGAACATAGTACCCTGGAAACACAGGAACCTAGAAATTTAGGACCCTGGGAACATACGGCCTCGCAAAAATTTTAACATTTTATAGTACTATAGGAATTTAGGATCCTGCAAATATAAAACATTGGGAACTTAAAACCCAGGGAACATGGGACCCAGGGAACACAGGATCTTGTGAATGTCGGACTTCGAGGACATAGGACCCTGGGAACATATGCCCTTGTGAAAATTTGACCCTTCATTATATATTCCTTTAGGAACTTAGGACGCTTGGAATATAAGGCCTTGGGAACTTAAGACCAAAGGGACACGTGACCCTGGGGACATAGGCGCCTGGGAACTTAAGTCCCTGTGAATCTTAGGAACCTGGGGACATAGAACCCAAGGAACACATGACCCTACATTATACAGTTCTATAGGAACTTAGGACCCTGGGAATATATGACCCTGGGATCATAGGACCCTGTGAACTTATGACCTTGGAGACTTAGAGAACCCTGTGAACTTAGGACCCTGTGAACATAGGACCATGGGGACAGAGGCCCCAGGAACTTATTAACACAGAACCCTTGAAACATAGGGACCTGAGAACATGAGACTTTTGGATCATATAACTCTGGGAGCATACAACTTTTGAAACTTGGCATCCTGGGAACATAAGACTAATTAATCTAATTAACTAATTAATTAATTTACTAACCAGACTGTGATATACACACTGTATGTGTTAGTGGAAACGTTTTGAGTCTGAACATGAAGTAAAATACAAAACATCACCACACTCACATTTTAAGAGAAGGTGATGAAGGGGATCACATCAGGGCCTCTCAAACAGTTGGAGCTTCCCTGCAGCTGGATGGGGGCCCACCTGCAGTTCCTCCTGTCCACCAGCAGGGGTCACCGCTGACATCAAACCCTTTTAAAGAGTCATAAGTGGGACACTGAGGTGAAGAAGTGAGAGTCCATCTGTGAGAGGAGGACGGATCGTATTTGAAGGTCAAACTCAAAGTCACACAACAAGGTCACTCTCTCTCTCTCTCTCTCTCTCTCTCACACACACACACACACACAGCTGGCCATTTTGTGTCTGTGCAGGAGTTAAATGTTTTCAGATTTGAGCCGCTTGGAAACTGTCCGGGGACCCAATTACTGTTTGTGTGTGTGTGTGTGTGTGTGTGTGTGTGTGTGGTGTGTGTGTGTGTGTGTGGTGCGTGTGTGTGTGTCCTCCCGCTGCAGCACACTGCATCGCCTCAGGGAAACATCTGTGTTAATATGCAGGAGAGACGGAGAGAGAGTTGGTTTGTTTCAGATTCAGCTGACATCAGCAGGAGAAGACGAGATCCCCCACATATCACACACACACACACACACACACACACACACACACACACACACACACACTATCACATCATGTTGTGAGTATGAATGATGTGTGTGTGTCTCCTACGTCATTCAATCCTCTTCAAGTCTTCAGTGTGCAGCTTCCTTCTACATTCTTCCTGAAATAATAATAAAAATAATAATCAATATTCAAACAGGACGTGTGGCACGTTAATGTTTCATTAATGTCGTCTCCTGTAGACGGAGGTGGAAGAAGATCCTTTACTTTGAGGTCCAGTGTGTCAGATTAAGGGGATCTATAGAACGAATCATAATGTTTGTTTACAATAACCTCTGAGTAGAAAACATCGGGGGAAACGGGACTTTTGCAACATAGAAACATGACCTTGGTAACTTAGGACCATGTGAAGTTCAGACATCGGGAACATAGGACTGAACACAGGGCCCTGGGAACTTAGAGTCTGTGAACATAGGACCGTGGGAACATAGGACCCAACATAGGACCATAGGACCGTGGGAACATAGGACCCAACATAGGACCGTGTGAACATAGGACCCAACATAGGACCGTGGGAACATAGGACCCAACATAGGACCATAGGACCGTGGGAACATAGGACCCAACATAGGACCGTGCGAACATAGGACCCAACATAGGACCATAGGACCGTGGGAACATAGGACCCAACATAGGACCATAGGACCGTGGGAACATAGGACCCAACATAGGACCGTGCGAACATAGGACCCAACATAGGACCGTGGGAACATAGGACCCAACATAGGACCATAGGACCGTGGGAACATAGGACCCAACATAGGACCCAACATAGGACCGTGCGAACATAGGACCCAACATAGGACCATAGGACCGTGGGAACATAGGACCCAACATAGGACCATAGGACCGTGGGAACATAGGACCCAACATAGGACCATAGGACCATGGGAACATAGGACCCAATATAGGAACCCGGGATCATAGGGCCCTGGGGACATGTAGAAGTCCTCTGCAGCAGGTGAGTTCAACAGCACCTTTACATTCTGCCTGAAAGATAATCAATAATTAATATTCACTCTGAACATCAGACATGAATATTCCTGTAACGTTGTTATTGTGTGAATCAGTCAACAGGAAATTCAAACTGGCCTCATCCTGGTTTGTGTTTTACAGTTTTAACATCGTTTACAGTCTCATTGATCTGTGAGCTGTTCAGAGGTCAGACCCTGATTTAACATCAGAACTAGTTCAGATTTAAAAATGAATTTTATCATCGGGTGTAAAGTGAAGTGGCTACAATCAAAATCAAAAACACCTCAAATTAATCACATACGGGGCTGCAAGTAATGATTATTTTCATCATCAATTAATCTGTTGATTGTTTTCTTGATTAATCAATCACTTGTTTGGTCCATAAAATATCAGAAATGTTCTCAAAAATATACAGAAAAAGAAACCAGAAAATATTCACGTTTGAGAAGCTGAAGCTGACTCAAATCAATTAATTGATTATCAAAACAGCTGGCTATTAATTTAATAATTAATCACATTACTATTATTCTAAGATTTTTTTTGTATGTGGTTCAAATGATTTTATTTGTACGCATTCAAAGCAAAAGTCTGTTTCTACTTTTTCAGTTCTAGTGGTGACAAGATTCTAATTATTTGAATTGAAAAATAAATTTAAATAAATTTAATAAAAAATAATTTTACATTTAAATTTGGTGACAAACGAGGTGTTTACACACAACTGGGTCATGTGGCTCAGTTGCCATAGTAACACTGTGATGTTAACATATTTTGCTCAAGTTAATTTTAAACCAATAACCTCCAGATAAAATTAATGTAAATTGAAATGAACACACACACGACTTTGTATACTTTTGTACGTCACAAACGCACAATAAACACAGTTACAGATGAAACTGATGAAGAGCATCATTCTGATTATTTTTCACATTTTCTACAGATATGGCAATAATATTGTTATTGTGAATTCTTTTGGCCACTGATATGGTGACAAACCTAACATCGATATTTCATTTTTCTAAATAAAATATCTTGGCTATTGTCCATACACCACAAATTTAAATAAAATTCCTTTTTAAGGAACCTTAACCTTCTAAGTCCCTGAATTGTTCCTCAGAGGTTCTCTACTGGTTCTTAGGATTGTTGCAGCCTAAAATGTCTGATTTCTCTGCAGGTTTTTTGAAAATTTGCGATGCATGTTGCAATATTTTTAGGCTTTTTTAAATTTGCAATAAAATTACAGGAGCAAGCAAAAACTACAAAAAAGTTCAAAGTAACCTCACTAAAAAAGCTCATGAGTACAAAAACTCAAACAAAATCTGCTTCATGTGTTGATGAAGAGGTGCATGAAGAGGGCGGATATAAGGCCCCAGTACGACCACACTGCCTGCAGAGAAAATACAGAGTATATGGTACCAAAAGAGGTTCTCCTGAGACTGTGATCGTGAGACAAAGAACCACAATTTAGCAACATTTTTATTTCATGTGCTGTCTTTGAGTTAAGAAGGAAAATGTAAAAAATGTTACAATTGTCCCCGGTCTCCCCTAAATTAAAGGGTACTTTTTTCCCCCCAAAATGTGATTTTATTATTAATTCTGTAATTTTATCTTTAATCTGTGTTGTTGGTGCCACTGAAGACTCAGAGCTCAGTGTTTCTGAACATTAAACGAAAAAAAATTAACGAAAAATGAAATAAACGAAAGAAAAAGATGAGATGAGATCATAATGAGGAGAGAGAGAGAGAGAGAGAGAGAGAGAGGAGGGGCTTTATCTCTCTCTCTCTCTCCTCTCTTCTTTTTTCTCTCAGACGTAAAAACAGGCAGGAAGCGCAGAGCAGCGCGCGACACACAGCAGAGCTACAGAAGAAGAGAAGAAGAAGAAGAAGAAGAAGAAGAGCACACAGAGGAAAGAAGAGAAGAAGAAGGAGGAGGAGGAGGATCAGGAGGAGTGTTGCTGTGTTGGATGTAGCTGCTGTGGTTGTTTTGCGGGTGTTTTGCGGGGAATGTGCGGCTGCTCTCCAACTTGGTGAATCTCTGCTGTCTCTCATGGTGAGAGGAGGACGCAGAGGATGGGAGTAACCTGGTCCTCCAGATGCCTCGCACTCTTTCTAGCTCTACACATAGGTGAGTGACCCGAACTCTCACGATCTTATAAAAAACAACAACTAATTTTAACGTTTCATTTGATGGTTTTGTGTTAAATATTATTTATTTAGAGAAAGGTGATTTCCCGGCTGTGTTCTTGTGTTTGAAAAAGCATAAAAATCTCTTTTATTTTGAGACATTCTGGGTAATTTTTACACGTGAAGGTGCTTTATATTTTTAACAATAATTTAAGATCATTTTAATAGCGAGTTTTACGAATATTCGTCTTATTTTTTTAAATTCCACGTCAGAAAAAGACAGTTTTCTATAATAATAATAAAAGATCGTCAGTTTTGCTTATTTTTACTTGTAAAAACTTGAATTCGTTTTTAATAATGATAATATATATTTTAATAATCTTCTTCTTCAGTTGTGTGTGTGTTGGTTTGGCTCGTAATGTAGCGGGACTCACTGTGGGCATGTGAGCAGCAGCAGCGGCTCATTTTAACGGAAGCTACTCTTCACATTTGGAGTGTGTGTGTGTGACACGAGTGCGCGTGTGCATGTGTGTGCATGCGTGTGTATATGTGTGTGCGTGCTAACAAGGGGAATGCCCCCCTCCCTCCCCTCTCCCCCTCCTCCTCCCCCCTCCTCCTCCTCCTCCTCCTCCTCCTCCTCCTTCCTCACTCCTCCTCTCTGCAGCTCCGTTTGTCCCAAAACTGGAGACATTTTAATGAATTTTTACACCTTGAAAAATAAAATAATTTAGCATTTTTAATATTAAAAAATAAGATCAGCTGTTTTGGCCTCATGTTGATCAGATTGGAGTGTTTTTCTGCAGCTACAGGTGAAGAAAAAAGGCCCGTTTGAAGGTGTGCAAACGCCCTTTTCCCCTCGAAACGAAACGTGAATTAAGAATTCAACGTTAAACATGTGAAACCGGATCAGTTTATGTCGGTGTGCGGGTTCTGCGGGATCCGTCCTTCCCGCCGCAGTGTGCGGGGCTGCAGCACCGTCACACCCGCGCGCTGTCCGGGATGAGGAACGCGAGAACAGCCTCCGTTAAATCACCCAGTCTCTGTTCAATTCATCTTTATTTTTTACGATAAATAAACGCAAAAACGAAAAGACAGAAACGCGTCTGAGGAGGTTCGTTTATCTCCTGAATTTTCGGTGTGAATGCGCGCGTGCACCTGCCTCGTGCACGATGGAAATAAAAAATAAAACCTGCACGATATTTCTTCTTCTTTTTAGATTTTATAATCAAACTACTTTCTCTCTCAGATAAACCTGCAGATGATTTTTTTTTTTTGATTTAATGCAACAAAGCGGATAAAATAAACTCCCGGATCCGTCTAATACCTGGACGCAACGAAATTAAAATAGTAACGTGAAGATGAAACAGGAGGAATATGGAGATGCTTGTTGTTTTCTGCTGTTGCATTGCATAACGGTGCTGTGGAGGAGGGCTCTGTGTGTGTGTGTATATGTGTGTAGCTCTGTGTGTTTGTGTGTGAGTGTGTGTGAGTGTGTGTGAGTGCATTTGCTGGTGGCAGCAGAGAAATGCTGAATTATTCAAGACGCAGAATCCTCCGCGGTGCTATTGTTAGAGAGAGAGCAGAGAGAGGTTTGATCTTCACGGTCCGGAGGCTTCAGGAGGCAAAATAAACACACTGACATAAAAATAGAAAATATCAAATAGATGCAGAAATAAAGAGAAATGTGCGCGTTGATCTGAGTGTTTTCGAGCCGAGAATGAAAATAAAAATGAGGGCAAATCGCTGCTGAATTATTTCACACACACTGATCATTATTACACGGAGGGAGATCGATTAATTAGTCTGCAGATCAGCTGTCCTCTATCCGCATTTATTTATCGACAAACGAACCTCCTGCTCACTGAGCCCCGTTTGATTTTCACCTCCGAATCCTTTGAATTGTTTCAGTATTTTGTTGTGTAGTATTTGAATTCTGCGGTGTGATTGGCTGCTGGGAGCGCAGGTTTGGCGCGCTGCTGCTGCAACCAAACGTCCCGTTAAAACAGAATAAAACCGGAATGATTTTAAACCAGAGGAAATTAATTTAACGCACCAATCATCGAAATACGTCGTCAAACATGTGATTTAACGTTTTATTGATCCAATTCTGCTGCAGGAACTCATCAGCACCGATTTAAAAACGAGTTCAATGTTTTTTACAGATTCTATTTGTTGTAATTTGTGTTTTTACGCGCGAAAAATTGCCTCGTGCGTATCGGAGGTGGGTGTGTGTGCTGTACAACACGCTGCTTCTGGCACCGAGGCACTGCAGGCAACAGTGTGTGTGTGTGTGTGTGTGTGTGTGTGTGGAGGTGGGGTGAATGAGTGCGAGCGTGCTTGATGATGGGAAGGCGTGAACGAAAATGATGCTGCGCGCGTCCCCGTTCGTGTGCGCGTGATGGGACTGTCCTGGTTTCACTAAAACAAGAAGAAGAAGAAAAAAACAACAACGAAACGCTAAAACAAAATAAATCAATAAAATAAATAAATACGAGAAAAAAGAAAATGCAAAATTAAATAAAAATGGTTAAAAAAGATGGACGGAAGATTTTAAAAATAATAAAACATTTTCAAAACGTTGGAGCGCAAATTAAAAGGATAAAAAATGATTTATGGATCAAAAATGAAAAGAAAAAGGAGAAAAAAAACGAATAAACGAATAAAAAAGCGACCCGGCTCTGCAGCTTTGAACGAGTGATACAAAAATGTGAATAAAATCGACAAATATAATAAAATATGACTCATAAATACATTTAATGTTATGATTCGATTAGATTTAAAGTTAAATTGCTGCTTTTATGCACAAAAACACAAAATAATGCGAAAAATGTTCATTTCTCGCGTCACAGAGATCAGATTCATTTTACTATTAACAGATGATTATTTATTTAAATCAGCCTGAAGGGAAAATGATTTTTACTGAAGTTTTTGTTTAAAAATCTGATTTTGAGGCGTTAGAATGAATGAAACAGTGAGAGGAGGAGGGGGTCACTTCATTCATGTATTCTGGTGACCTTGTTCGCAGCTGATTGGCCCGTTTCACTTAAAAAAACAAAAAAAACAAAAAAACCGACCTGCAGCAGAGAGAAAAGCTTCATGTTTGAGATGATGTAATGCTGCCACCTCCATACAGTGAGACAGAGGGTGAGGGAGGGTGAGGGAGGGAGGGAGGGAGGGGGGTTTCACTCATTCATCCGCTCAGATTTAATATTAGAACAACACGGAACAGATAAAATAATATTTTTTTTTTTTTACAAACAGCAGGTTTATACAAGAATACTGAAGGAAATATTGAGCACTAACACGGTATAATATAATTAATATTAATTTATATAATTCAGAAATATCAAACAGAGTTGCAGGTGGTCATTTATTGGTGGTCATCTAATAATAACAAAGACTAAAGTTAATGTCACGTTTAATTTAAGGCTGCAAAGTCTAGAAATGTCAAAAAATAATGAAAAATGTCTCAGGTTTACAAAGTCCCTAAAGTCTTTAAACGTCTCATTCTGTGAGTCCAAAACCCAAAAAGATTCCGTTTAATGTGAAAATAAAACAAATAAAGCAGCATTTTTTAAAAATATTGTAACAGTTTAATTCTTTTTTTTTATAACTTGGCCAGTTGGGCAACTAAGTTGCCAGATTTATTTGCCCCACATGGTATTTTTTTTTCCCCAGGCAAGAAGGAAATCCTTATTATAAGAAAAAAAAAAAAAAACTATAATGCATCAATAACATTATAGGAATGTTTACAAAAAGGTTCATTAAGTCTTGGAGGATTAATAAAAATGCAGCTGTTAGACACAATAATAATATTACAGGAACATTAAAACAACTATAACAAGTTTTTAACTGGTTATCAAACAGTTTTATGCCAGTTTGTCTCAGCCAAAGACCATCAGACAGAAAATATACCAGGGACCCCCTGATGTGTCCCCTGAGAGACGGAGACAGAGAGTTTCCACCTTTAATGGATGACTGACTGACAGGAGGAAGATTTATATTCACATATATTTATTTCAAATTTAAAAAATGAACTAAGAAGCATTTGCAAAAAATATTTGTATTCTCTTTTTTAACCACTTAAATGAATAAATGTGAAAACCCTATTTGAGAAGCCTGGCTGTATATGACCTACATAAAGGAATGAGACCAGCTGCGAGATGATTGGCTGTTTCTGTAGATTTAGTTTTAATGGCTGACATTCTCCTGTGTTTGCCTGAGTTTAAATCTTTCTCAGCACAGTTACAGTGAGTCGTACGTCAGCCAGTTAAAAAGAAGCAGGAGGAGATTTAAAATGAGATCATTTCATTTTTGATGTTATGGTTGTTACAGTGGAGGCAGTACCACTTTTGTCCACAGGGGGCTTCAAAATCAACATTTAAATCTTAATTTTTTAAAATTTATTTTAACAACAGACTCCACTTTCACTTCTTTGTGTAACTTCAAATGCTGAATGAAGTTGCTGCGTCTCCGTCTGTAATTTTCAACCTACGTGTTCTGCAGACTGAGACTGTCACCATATCAGACTTTTACTGCACGATTATCACGACCAAAACATCACGATAATATCATGATGTCTTAGAAGATTAAAAAAAAAAGAGTTCAAATATCTTTAACTTTATTATGTATTATTTTTATATTCTTATTATTTTTTAAAAGAAATTAAACGTGTGATTACCCTGAATGGACAGCGAAAAGGTGACTGTGTGCACGAGGGAGACAAAGTGAGAAAGAAAGGAAACTGAAATAATTTATAAACGTACAGGATGTTTAAGAGATGCTGGATTATTTACACAATATTATGTATTATCTGTATTATTGACATGATATCAGTTAGGGGTGCACAGAGTTGCAGTCACCTGTATTTATTACATGGCTGTGTTAAATGCTTGATTCTGATTGGTCATTGCAGCATTCTTAGGTCTGTTATTTCTGTATAACGGACCGTTGCTATGAAGAACAAACTGTTGCTATGGAAGTAGTTTAATCATACATTTTAGAGGAGGAATAAAATCATTTTAAAATCCATATGGTCATTTAAAAATTAATTATTTATTATTATTATTATTATTATATTATTATTATTATCATTATTATTATTATTATTATCACGGTGTAATGATGAGGATAATGTACAGTGAGCAGGTCATTATTGTGAAATAAACCCTGTTGTGAAGCCGTTAGTTCTGACTTGTGTCTGTTTAACAACAAAATTTTCTCTCTGTATTTGTATTTGGATAAAAGATCAGAAGAGGATGTGATTTATACCAGAAAACTCTTCACTGGCTACAAAGCATCAAAATGTTAAATATTAACATTTAATAAATGATGAAATAGGGTTAGGTCAGGTTGCTAATGTTGTGTGTCTACAGCTGAATTGAACGATTATCTTCTCAATTAATCAATTACACTGTAAAACCAAATGTTGAAATTAATTATTTGTGGTAAGTAGAGAAAAATTAAATATGTTTAGAATTTCTACTAATTTAAAAATGTTGAGAATTTTCTTTCTTTTGTGTTTATTAAACTCATATTTTTTGATTAATGCGGGAAATAAAGTCCCTAAAACAAATATTTAAAAATACATATTTTATTCATTACTATCTTGAGTTTAGTGAACGTGAAATAACGGGTGTTTATACTTTAAATTTATTCACTTACTTTAACTTATTGCAGTGAGTGAATAAGTTGCATTTACTGAAAATATCTGAGTTGTGTTAATCAATAATTTTCATTTAACTGTAATCAAAGAGTTCATGTACTCAAAACATTTAAGCTCAGATAACCTCCAACTTTTGAGTTTATGAACTCGAGAAAATTTTGGTAACTGATTGTTTTTTTTAATTCTGCCAATTTATTTGGGTTTATAGAGTCATTGTTTGGTTCATAAAATGTTGAAAATGTTGATCAAAGTCCAAGATGACGTCCTCAAATGTCTCATTTTGTCCACAAGTCAAAGATGTTCAGTTTACTGTCAGAGAGGAGTAAAGAAACCAGAACATATTCACATTTAAGAAGCTGAAATCAGAGAATTTTCACTGTTTTTAAATTGAAAAATGACTCAAAACGATGAATCAATTATCAAAATAGATCAGATTAAGATAAATCGCTGCAGCTCTGAGTGCTTTATGTTTGTTGTTCGTTTTATTAGTCTGTCCAGCTGTTCCTTCCTTTGGTGTGCACAGTTGATTGACTGACTGATTGATTGATTGATTGATTGATTGTTTGTTTGATTGATTGATTGATTTAAAGACAAAAAAATGTTTGACCCAGTGAAGCTTTTTTTCACTAGAGGTCATGATCATGAACTGGCAGCGGTGTCGTTCTTTATTTTAAAATTGTAACTCTATTAATAATTTCCTTTTTTACTAAATGTTGCTGTAATCTGATTACCTCTTTTTAGTTACCTTTTTGGTATCCAGATTATGTCATCCCATAACATGTAATCTGTTACTTTCCAAGCTGATTAAATCAATGATTGATTAAGATCAATATGACCTTTTATTAAACTCTGCTGAGTTTTTCCAAATAATAATGAGCAGCTTCAGATGGAACAAATATCTCTTTGGATCATGATTATTTGTGTTTTCCTGAATAATGTAATCAGAGTATCAATATTTCATTTTATTAAATGTAATAAATTGTTGATACTGATGGTTCACGACACCACGACACACTGCAGTTCATGTTTGTTTGACCACCTCGTAGTTTTTGTACGTGAAAGAAATTATCTTTGGTGTCAAGCTACAAGTCGTTTTTAATTTCAATTCATTTGTAACTTGCGCCAAGTCATGTGACTTAGTCCGAGTCACGTGACTCGAGTCTGAGTACGTGACTCGAGTCTGGTCACATGACTCGAGTCGTCTCCTCTAACAGACAGGATGTGTGATGAGTCATTACAGACTGACTGCTGAGTATCAGAGGTGTTTAAAGTTCCTTTGGGGAACGTTAGAGAAATAAAACTCACATAAAGACGCACCGTACATCCCATAATAACATCTGAAGAACCCGCTCACACCATCAAGTCCAGTCTGAAGCTGCGTCTGATCAAATCCTCCTCAGTGTTTGGACTTTTTGTCCATATTGGAGCAAAAGTTGGTCTTCAAAGTTCACCAGTGACCTTGGAAACAGCTGTTGATAGATCAGATTGATTGACTGATTGATTGATCATGAACTGTGAAAGATCATGTGATGAAGGTCAGAATCTCCAGAGTTTGTGTTGAGTTTTCTTAGCTGCTGTTTCCAAAGTCAAGAATGAAGAGACGGACACGGAAAGTCCTGATGTGCTTCATCATGTTTCGTCCACTGGAAGGTCACTCTGGAGGGCACTTCATTGTATTTTATCAACTTTAAGGGCACTTGAGAGGGCTTTATGTCATGTTTTCTCTGCTGGAAGTGGACTATAAAGTGTATTTTAACAAGTTATCCTGGATATTGGGCCACTTTAGAAGGAATTTATCATGTTTTGTCCATTCGAAGAGCACTTTACCACGTTTCCTCTACATGAAGGTCACTCTAGAGGTCACTTTACAACATTTTTTCGACTTGAAGTTGACTACAGGGCGTTTTACACACACCGTCTTGGGCACTGGGCCACTCTAGAGGGTATTTATCATGTTTTATTTACCGTAGGGGCATCAAGAGGGCACTTGTGCTGTGGGGGGAATTGCTCTTGATCATGTCACATGATCTTCACCTCCTTTAGTTTTGTTTCCAAGGTGGAGAACAAACTCTGAACCTGAACCTTTAAGACGAGAGGTCCTTCATCTGCTGAGGAAGATCATGTGACGTGATTGAAAGATCCATGTTGCAGTAAAATGTTCCCTGTCAGTGTTTTACTATCATATCTGATGTTTTTGCATTAATATTACAGCTGCATTAATGTGGATATGTTGCATTTTACTGCTGTAGATGTTTAAGGTTGAACTTATTTTAACTACTTGAGGTCTATTTGCTGATTTTTATTCGTGGTCGGAGGTCTGGAACAATTAATACCATTTAAACAACTCGTGTACAACTTTAAAAGCAACATACGTACATTCAAGCTCAAGACAGTAAAGAGTCAAAATACATTAGAGCCGAGAGGAAGAAATGGCAATTAGCTGCTTGAACACTGATACAAAAAGTAAAGATGAATGCATTTTTATTTGTCCACTCCTCTTTGAATAATCTGTTTGGTTTTTTTTGTGCAACTTTGACAATATCTTTGCCTCAAAGGTGACAGAATAATCTGCAAAGACCCGCCCACTCTGCCGGATGTTCATTAGTATGTTTTCACTCATTTGTAATCACCTGAAAATAAGAATTGTTGCATTTTTGTATAATTTCAATCAAAAACTTTAAGTATAACCACTGATGTCTGTCAGTATCTAGTACATATGTACAAAGCTCCTGTGCTAATTATAGATGCACAACAATGTGTTTTAAGTTTTGAAAGACTGCGTGTTCCCCCTGATGATGCTTCATAGTAGTTTGTTCCACTGCCCACTCTCCACCCCTGTAACTGCGGGTCTAACAACAAATCTAGCAAGTTATTCAGACCATCAGGAGGAAAGTGAGAAATACACACAGATTTATTATTTTGTTAGTTATTCTTATACATGTCATAATCTTAGTCAGCACTCCTCTGGCAGCAGCACAGTGTCTCTCTGTGTCCCCTCATACCGTGCACCTGAGACATCTTTACTGTTCCGACCAACTGTGGAATTAAATATGCGCCTTTGCAAACACGCTTGGAAGGGGAGGGTGAGGCACGCGGTGTTCAGTTGGTTGCAACCAACAACCTCACCACTAAATCCTCCAAACTGTTTGAGTTACACAACTCAAACCAACTGTTTATCTGCTGTAACTCAGATCATTGTTTAACTGGAACCATACACAGTTGTGAGGAAACATCTGGAAGTCTTTGGACATCTTGAGTTTTGCAGAACGTCAGCGTTCCTGTCTGGCGATATGTTTGTGATATGAGCTGCTGTTTTCAGAAACATCTGCTGTTGCTGCATTAGTGTTGTTTGTGTTTGCAGTGTGTTTCTTTATGTTGCATATGTGTTCTCAAACTCTGTTTTTTAAGTTGCTACACTTCATTTATTTTACGCAAATGCCACTTGAGTCAGCGTCATGTGAAGACTACAAGTTAGAAAATGAAATGAATCTGTTGGTGTGGAGTTCGAAAGTAGTGAGCTGAGCAGACGTCTGTAGCTGCTGCTCATCTCTGCTGCAGGCTGGAGGCTCCAGGCGACGTTAGCTACTGCTAGCATAACACACTACAATCTACCATCCAACAGTCAGTGGTCAGGGTGCATTGTGGGTAATGTAGGCGCCAGGTTTTGCCACAGAAAAGGAATGCGAGGAATAAAAAATGATGATCACTCTGGTTCTGCTGCAGTGATTCATTCTTGTTAAACTGTCCATCATGACCACTAGAACCTCCTTATGTAGAGCAGAACCCCCATAATGATCAATGATCGAAAAGATCTCATCAGTTACAAAAAGGATCCCAAGAATGTCCTAAAGGCCTTCTAGAACCTCCCCAACAACCATCAAAACTTCAAGAGTAACCTAAAATGTCATCAGAACCTACCAAACAATCCCTAGAACCTCCTCAGTGACCACGAGAACCTCCTCAATGACCACAAGAACCTCCTCAATGACCACAACCTCTTAAAGAACCCCTTGAATATGTTTTGACAATTGGAGCTCCAAAAGTATAGCAGAACCTCCTCAAAAACCACTAGAACCTCCCCAAAATCCCTTGAATCACTTTAGTTCCAAAAAGGAACCTCCTTAAGGCCCTCTAGAACCTTCTCAATGACCAAGACAACCTCCTCAGTGACTACAACAATCTCTTAAAGAATACCGTGGACCTGTTTTTTCAATCATACCTCCTGATTTACAGCAGAACCTCCTCAGTGAGCACTAGAACCTCCTAAAAGATCTCTGGAATCTCAAACAGAACCCAAGAACCCAAAACCTCCTAATGGCCCTGTAGAACTTCTTCAAGGACTACTTAAACCTCCAAAAGAACCTTTAAAACCTGTCAGAATAATGTATGTGAGTGAAATGAAAATAAAACTCAACGGTAAAGTTTTGTCATTAAATCTTGGCTCAGGTTCTTCCGTTAATCCGTCGCCTGTCTGTATCTGTCTCTATGTTCTATTATTGGGAACACTACAGGAAACGTGTCGTAGACGTACATCCCATACAGAGCAAGCTCAATATGAACCCATTCCTGTGTAATAGAAACAAATAGAAACAGATGAAGTCATGTATAGTTTGTGTACGTAGTGCTGAGGTCAGGACGGGTGGATTTCTCCGCCTCGCCGTCCTCTAACAGCCGTGTCTCGTCCTACACGTCATGCTGTGTTAGTCCACAGTTTGATCGAGTGGAACCGGACAGCAGGCGTGTTATTATCCAAACCAATCAATCTGCTTAACGAACCACGCGCACACACACACACACACACACACACACTCTGAGTTAACAGAGGTCATGTAAAGGGGCGTGTTGGTGCGTGTGTGTGACGGTCGGAGGGGGGGTGGAGGCGTGTCAGACCCGTGATGTGTTTTATGGTTGTGTTGTAGTTGAATTAGGGAGGAGACACGTGTGTCTTTCACAAAGAGACGCTCGTCTATACAGACTTAAACTGTAATTATATATTGATTTGTTTAGTTTTATGGAATATTTCAGTTATATTTCAGACAAAACAACATTTAACATGTGAAAACATCATATTTCACATGTTAAAGGGACATTGTGTCAGATTTAAGGATCTACAATATAATATAATAAATATAATATAATATAATATATATAATTTAAAAATGATTTGATACATTTTAAAATGATTTTATTGCTCCTAGAGTCTATGACCACAACTGGTTGGTCTAAAGTCTGTTATTTCTGCACAACTGTTTGGACGCAATTGTGCTCAAAGGCTCTGAAGGAACAATAAAATCATTTTTAAATCCATAAAATCATCTTAAAATGAATATTCTGTGTCAAATTATTGTTTTTTGGTAGATAACCATGTAATAAGTGGAATAATGTACAGTGAGCAGGTCATTATTGTGAAATAAACCACTGCAGGATGATTCATGTCCTGCACCACACTGTTGGTGGGTTATTTTACAATAACGACCTGCTCACTGTACGTTATTCTACTTATTACATATGAAGTTTTCATCGTTTTACATTTCATTTCCATGTGCAAATATTTCATAAAAAACGTGGCTGATTTAAATTTTTAGATCTGTGCTGTTGAACTGTATTTTGTTATACAGAATTGTTTCTATATTTTGTCCAGCCCACTTATATAAATGAATGTGAATTAAATTGCAGACACACTTCCTGTATGACTCAATACACCTGAGTCTGGATGCTTCTACAGTATCTTTTTCATCAGTAGCTGCTGGATCAGTGTCAGACTGAAGCGGCGGACATCAATCAATACTGTCATTCAATAGTTTGAGGAAACAGCGACTGCTTTAACATCAGTACATCAGTGTCACATTAACGCTGACGAGGTCGCCGCCTCACATCTCAGCGGTGCAGAGGACCTGCAGCAGGCGCACAACTACTTGGTTGAGTTTAGGAAAAGCTGCAACATGATACCTGAGGTTTCTGTTTATATTCTAAGATAGACAAGACACTAAAATGAGTAATATAATAACAGGTACCACAGTCCAAATAGCAAGTTAAACAGGATGAATCCTTATTTAATATATGATCTAGGGTTGAATCGAGTTGTTTCCCCCCGCCCCTCCTCCCCAGACTCAGGGAAGCTCTGCAGGTTGCAGGAACACTGCAGGAGTGCAGGATGAGTGCAGCGTAGTAATTTGACAATAACAAGCGAAGACAAGTCAGCTGTTTATAACTCTGTCAGTTTCCTGCAGATGTAAAGTTCAGCCTGTTATCCTGAAAACAAAAATACACTCTGCAGTTTGAGTTCAGTGACTGTCTGTCTCACTGCTGCCAAACTCCATTAACATTTAGCTCGATTTAACCGTTTTAAACATCTGCTCCTTCTAAAAGATTATTAATGATTTTTTATAACTCACAAACAGACACTTACTCATTCTGCAAACATTTGGCATTAATTTTAACTCTAATTAACATGAAATTAGGCAACTAAAACAGTTATTCTGGCACAGAATAGACATTTCAAAGGACACTGCAGCTTTAGTGTTGTTGTCAGAGAAACGAGTTTTTCAGCTTAACATGTTTCCTTTGCCTCTGATGATATATATCATGGTTATTTTATGATTTATTACAGAAAATATGTCATAGATTTTTCCTTTAAAGATGTTCTATGTTATTGCTGTTAGCATTTAATAACCTGCTGTAGGTTTTTTCAGTGAACTTGCCAAACAACGTTGATTCTGTATGATTCTGGAGAACAACAGATTACATTTAACGTCTCTGATTGGGTTAAAAAAAGCTGCATTAGTGACTGAGTGAAACTTTATGTCTCTCTTTGCTGATGACACTGTCTTAATCTTCCCATATGAAGTTCATACAATATAATGTCTTCTTCATGCATATATCGGAAACTTGTTTGACTTCCCCTTGAGTCAAATTGATAAAGAGACATTCTTTTTTGAGCCAAACTCTCCCTGTAGTCCATCCATCTGTTAATGTCAGAATCAGACAGCAGATGACAGTGTTGCTTATTTCTGAAAGACGGCGTTTTTTTATTTGTCTGATCTGTACCCCCAGCGGAGGTGGTGAGCAGAGTGTGACACTTAAAAGAAGAGGTGGCAGGTTTGCACCTGTAATATGCTGAAAAAACTTCATGTAATTAAAAGTAAATTAAAAGTAATTATATGGAAACACCACCCAATGATAGACAACCAGACAAAATCTGTCTTGAATGCAGCTCATGTTGCGCAAGAACTCCAGAGTGAAGGTTTAAAGTTGGAGGAAATTGTTTAAAATGGTACCTCGTACAAGGAAGGTGGTCCTGATGTTTTCTTGTTCATCCAATAGGAAAACAGAACAGATGTAGCCAATCAGAAGCCTGCACTTTTCCTGTATGGAAGCATCAAACAGAAAAAGACTTTATTGTGATTTTATCTAACGTACATTTCTCTGTCTTTTTTCTCGCCCTCCCCCATCCCTTCCTCACCTCCTCGTCCTCACCTCCTCTTCATCCTCCTCCTCTTCGTCCCCCTGCAGTCTCTGTGTTGCAGACGGTGCTGGTCAGTGCAGGTCAATGTGACTCTGTGTTTAAGGGTTTCTCAGACTGTCTTCTTCAGTTGGGGGAGAACATGGCCAACTATCCCCAGGACCTGGACGACAGGGAGAACCTGCACAGGATCTGCAGGTACGTTTACACCGGCAGGAGGAACTCTGTGAGAAAAATCAGCTCAGAGACGCTCGAACCATCAGGAGGAGGAGGACTGAAGTCATAACAGGGGCCTGAAAATATTACAGAATTACTCTTTTACAACAAGACCAAGAGCTGCAAAACTTCTAAAATCTTCAAAACTTCTTCAACTCACTTTCATTTTTTCATTAAAATTTCAAGGCAACTTAATTCAATTGATTTGAGCCCAACTCAAGATTTGAAAAAGTTTTACCAACTAATAATATTTTGTTGAGAACATTTTAAATTTTATTTTCATGTATCCAGATAAAGACAAATCAGGTTCATATTTCACTGTAGACTATTTTTAGACTTTGTTTTGGTTTCTCAAAGTTTTGAGAGTTTAAGTTTGATTCAAAACTTGAAAATCTAGTGAAGGCAGCTGCCTTGAAATTATGAGTTTTCTCACTTTTTTATAGGACAGAAATGATTAATTTTAAGAGAAAAAAACAATTATTTCAGGTTCAGTAAAGCTTAAACTTAAACGTTAAAGTTATAAGTTTTTGCTTCCTATTTCAGTGAATTAATTTGAGCATTTGGTTTTACAGTGAAGCTTCAGGACCTAACAGAGAAAATAACATGAGTGATTTAACTGCAGACCCCGAGAGGTTAGGGTGTCATATGTGCACAGCAGCTGACCCCCCCTCCACCCTCCTCCACCACCCCACCAGCCCTTTTATCCCCCGTTCCCCCCACCACCCAAACCGGGTGGGCAGCAGATGGCACGCTGCAGCAGGAAGCCCCCACCCCTCACACACACACACACACACACAACACACACACACACACACACACACCACACATATGATTTTTTAATTCAGTGACAGCTCCATCACAGCGGTGTTGAGGCGTGGCAGGAGGGACACACACACACACACACACACACACACACACACACACACACACACACACACACACACACACACGTTAATTGCTCAGAGATGTAGCATCGACACGTCTCGGTTCAGGAGGTCAACATCAATAAGAGCAGATTGGAAGATTGGATTAGATACGCTGTGTGTGTGTGTGTGTGTGTGTGTATCAGTACGCGTCAGTGAGCAGGCTGGTGTCATCTTTACATTAACTGGGAAGAGGAGGGAGGAGGAAAAAAGATGGACAGATGAGAAAAAAAGAGAAGATGAGGAGCCAAAAAATATGAGAGGAATTAAAAGAGTGAAAATAAAAGAGAGAGGAGGGAAAAGGAAGAAAAAGGAGAGGAGAGGAGGGGAGGGGAGGGGAGGGGAGGGGAGTAGAGGAGAGGAGGGGAGGGGAGGGGAGGGGAGGGAGGAGAGGAGAGGAGGGGAGGGGAGGGGAGGGGAGTGGAGGGGAGGAGAGGAGAGGAGAGGAGAGGAGGTGGACGATGCTGCTTTAACATGAATAAAACATGAGAGGAGGGAGGAGGGATGGAGAAAAGAGGGATGTAAAGATGAAGGAAAACAGGAGGGAAGAGAGAGAAGAAGGAAGGACAGAGGGAGAGAGGCGAGGTGTAAAAGTCAAAAAATTACAACATTCATCCTTCCTTTCTTCCATCTTCCTTTCTCTCCACTTTTTCTTTGACCTCCTTCCCTTCCTCTCCCTCCTCCTCCCTCCATCATTCCATCTTCTCCCTCGCTTCCTACACTCACAATAACTCCACAAATAAGGGTTCCGAGGCTGAGGTTCTACCCAGAACCATTTGCCTCTGAAGAACCCCTTCTTTTGAACCCATTTCATCCAAAGAACGCTTTTAAAAGAAAGAATTCCTCAAGGGCCTCAGCTGAATCCCCTTGGTGGGTTCTAGATGAAACCCTCGGAATATAAAAATGTTCTCCTTAGCACTCCCTGAGTGAGTTCTACATTTAACCCTTGTTATATAAAAAGGTTCTTAGCAGAACCCCTGAGCATGACCTAGATAAGACAGCTGGAATATAAAACATTTCCCAGTAGAACCCCCTGGTGGGGTTCTAAATAAAACCACTGGAATATGAAAAGGTTCTCCTTAGCCCCCCCGAGCCCCTTGGAATATAAACAGTTACTCTGTAGAACCTCCTGAGTCTGCTCTTGATAGAAGCTTGGAATATTAAAAAATTCTCAGTAGAACCCACTGGGTGGATTCCAGATGAAACCTTTGGAACATAAAAAGGCTTTTGACAGAACCTCTGAGTAAGTTCTAGATAGAACCTTTGGATAACAAAAAGGTTCTCCTGAGTACCCCCTGGATTTGTTGTTGATAAAACCACAGGAATATGAAAAGGGTCTCAGTAGAACCCTCTGGGTGGGTTCTTGTTGGCACCTTAGAAGGTGGAATGGATCTGGACAGAACCTCCGGAGAGGGTTCTGGGTGGAATCATTACACCATAGATGGGTTCTCTGTAGAGCCTTTTACAGGGGCTTTTTACAAATGGTTCTAGGTAGAATTCTGAACAGGTTTATTAAAGGTTGTAACAGGAACCAAAAAGGCAAAGAACCCTTCATGGTTCTAGTTAGAACCCCTCTTTCTAACAGGCTCCAGTCTCGCTGTAGTTGTTGTTTGCCTGGACTCTAAACTCTCCGGCTGTGTCTTCATAAGGTTCCTCGTCTCTGCCAGGTTCTGGATGGGTTCCACTCTTGGCTGTGGTTCTCGACTACATGATGCACTCAGTTTAGAAGCAGCCTCCCACTGCAGTCGTGAGCTTGTGGTGTGTTAACGCTTGCTGTGTTTTCTCCTGCCAGTTACTGGGATAACTTCCACTCCTGTGCCATGACGGCGCTGGCGGACTGCCAGGAGGGAGCGACGGACCTCTGGGAGAAACTGAAAAAGGAGTCCCGCAACCTGGATATCCGTGGGAGTTTGTTTGAACTCTGTGGCGGCGGCAACGGAGCCCCCAGATCGGCCGACGCCAGGGGCCTCGCCTTGGTCCTAACCACGCTGCCCACCATACTGACTTGGCTGGCGTTTTAACAGAAACGAGGGAACACGGGGAAAAAGTGAAAAGAAGAAAAAAAGGAAAAACAAAAAAAAAGAAAATAGAAAAAGAGTGATAGCTGCTCTTCGATGCTGAAAAAAATAAAACAACTTCAAAAAGGGACCGAGTTTGAATTCATCACCACACCCAAAAATGGATTTTTACGACATCACTGTACGGCGGCCTGGTTTGCCATCCTGGGACATCTGCAGGCCGTCCTCCTGGAGCGCTCATCCAATCACACGCTGACCTGACCCGCGGGTCGATATCATGAAATATTCAACGCGCCATCGAGCTGAAACGATGACAATGATGAAAATTTGATGGATCCTTGCCCGCTTTACAATCGTGGAATTACACAGTATTAAAGTCAACCATGAATTATTGATGTTTAGTAGGCTAGGCCGAGACGGCGCCGTGTGACTGCTGGGCGCTGCTGAAACAGTATCAGGCTATATATTAGGGTCCCCGTATAGCCTAGGGTACGTATTCATGTGTGACGCGAGGCCGAGCTTAACTCCACAAAATCAATAAGACGAGCCGAGGGCCTCGGGCCCGCGTCAGACCGGTCGCCTCATCTCCATCACGGACAGTCCCCTGTTTTTTATTGACGCCATGTAGACTGTGTTGAGCCCGGTGGGTCTGACGGACTGAATGCTTGATGGTCGTGTAATATTTGTATTCTTATTGGCTGTTTGTTGTGCTCAGGCCACGGTCACACCAGCTTTTACCATGGCGGCATTTTGCACCAAATTCAATTCATTATAACGAAAGTCGAAGTGTGCAGGTGAACCTTTACAGGTGAACTTGTGGCATTGCAGCATGGCTTACAGTCAGTTGTGTCCCAGCAGCAGTAGATGTATTTGAAAATTTATAGTACTTTACTGAATCTGGCTAGCTTGCTACCATGCTAGCTACCACGTATAAAATCAACGCCACATGAAGAAATCTCGCTCTGCCAGTTTCTGGTGTGACCGTAGCCTTATTTTTTCTCCCCCACCAAGCTCTGAGGTGCAGGGATGTAGTTGAAAGTATTAAAGCCTGCTTTTCATTAAAGAACAGTTTAAACTGATGTTGAATTGCATGATGTCAGATCAGACAAGATCAGATCAGGTCTCAAAATGTTTCAGGAAATGAGCACAAACTAGCTAGCCAAAAAGTTAACAATCAAGTCGAACAACTGGTGTTAAATTTTACTCCAAATCAACCTCGAAGAAACTATTTGAATCTGCTAACTGCAATTAGCCTGACTCCAGTGGCTAAGTTCAGCAGCAAAACCACACTGATGAAAGTTCAATTACCTAGTTAAGTTCTAATATAGTTTGACAGCTAACCTTACCTAATCTGATTTGACTAACATCTTAAAAGTAAAAAAGGGATGAAAACGTGATTGTGTCAATTTAACTAACCACTTAATCAGATAAACCAAAGTAGGGTAGGTGAGCTAATAGTTCATTTTAGCTAAACTGACCTAATCCAGTTTGGTTGGTCAAAGTCTAGAGGCTAAAACAATAAATGTTTGGTCTAGCAGCTAAATGGGATTGTGTCAGCTTAGCTAACCATTTGGTTTATCAGCTAAAACAGAGTAGGTCTGGTTAGCTAACAGTTCCCTTTAGCTAATCGGACCTAATCTTGTTTAGCTGCTAAATCTAACTGTTGGCTAACCTGACCTAATCTGGTTTGGTTGCCCAAAGTTTAGATGCTAAAATAGTCAGTGTTTAGGCTAGCAGGCAAATGGATTGTGTCAGGTTAGCTAACCACTAGGTTTATCACCTAAACCAGATTAGGTGAGGTTTAGCCTTCAGTTTTAGCTAACCTGACCTAATCTGGTTTAGCTGCTCACAGTAGAGGCTAAAACAATCAGTGCTTGGGTTACCTAGTAAATAGGGCTGTGTCAGGTTAGGTGAACTTGGTTAGCTAACTATTTTAGCTAACCTGATCTAATCTTGTTGGCTGCTAAATCAAACTCTTTGCTAACCTGACAAAATTTGGTTTTACAGTTTAGTGGCTCAAACAGTTGACATTTGCATTAGCAGCTAAATAAGACTGTGTCAGGTTAGCTAACCACTTGGTTTATCAGATAAACCTTAGTAGGTCAGGTTAGCTAAAAGTTTTTATTTAGCTTACCTGACCTATTCTGGTTTCATTAGCAGCTAAATGGGATTTTGCCAAGTTAGCTAACAGCTCATTTTAGCAGGTAAGATATTGTATCAGGTTTGCTAAGAGTTCTGGTTACCACACGGCAAAGTTAGCTGTTGAGCTCCAAGACTTTTATTGAGCTTTTCAACCCTGGTTTAATGAACGAAAACATTCCCTTCAAATTAAACCCAGGTCATCAGAGTTTTAAACGTTTTATGAAGTAAACCCTGAGCACTTTTGGACAAACATTTCTGTCTTTTTCCAGTCTGAGTCAGACATTGTGCTCATTTCCTGAAATCCACTGAGAACAAGTTAAAGTTCAGAGTGTAAACTGTTGAAGGATGTTTTGGACGTGAAAGTAGAAACACATTAGAGTTAACTTTAATCCATGTCGGTGGTTGATTTCCCACCGTTCTTCTGTCCCGCCACATCCCTGCTCAGCAGAACCACGTGCTAGAAATGAATGAATCTGTGAGCAGAACGGTTACTGACAGAAAGAAATACGATACTTTGCAAAGCCGACAGCAATACGAAGATGTGACTTCATGGCCAGTGTAGCTAAAAAAAAAAAGAGAAAAAATCAAACCGTGGCTGAAGAGAGATATGACTGTTGCCATTTAGCACATCCCCCCTTTTCATAAGCCAGTGATTCATACTAGACGACCGTAGAGGTGATATATTTTAGGTCTGTATGTTAGATTAAAAAGCTGAGTCCCAACAGTACAGTAGCATCATAAACTACATAAATACAGTAAATAAATTCGAGGAGGTTGTTTATTTCTTTGCCGAGGCACAGATGACGTTTCCACTGCCTTCTGACAAAAAGATGTGTACTTTTGTTTGTTTGTTGGTTTGTCTCTTCGTTTGTTTATGGGGATGTTGCGTAACAAAAAGAGTTTTAAAAAATGGACTTATTCCAAAAATCATCTAACAAGAGAATATGTATATCAAAGGATTTTGAGAAAAATAAAAAAGCTCTATTATAGATAGTCTATCCCAGACAGTTTTAACACAAGGTTGATACTTTACAGATTATAGGCCTACTGAGATATAAAAAAATAAAGACTGCTAAAAATGATAAAGAGTAATAAATAAAAAGAATAATGTTTGAAAATAAGTGTCTGCTTTTATTTTGACGTGGCTTTGTCGAGTGGGTTTGCATACAAGATGATGGAAACACACACACACCACACACACACACGCTGGGGTTTGGAGCGCATTCATTATTAATGAGGGAGAGTCCCTGAGCTGCCACACGTCTCAGCACTCAGTTTATATTGATCGAGAAGAGGAGGAAGACGAGGAGGAGGAGGAGATAGGTCCTGATGTAGAAGATGTTTGTTCAGTCTAACATGGATAATCCAAGCATGTAAAGACCTTTAAACCAATTTGATTTTGAGCTTAAATTGACTTTATGATATTTAGGATGGAAAGCGGTCTGTTTTTCATGTGTCAGGGGGAACTTTTAAACAAGTCCAGTTGCTTTCGATTTAATCTTTTCCTGAGATTCAATGACCTGGACGAATGAGAACATTCACGGACAGGGGGAAATATTAAACTAAATACTCCAACAAGAAGGTGATCATTTTTGAGACTTTCTTCTGTTTTTTGGTATTTAATGAACTCTAATCTGTCTGTAAGGATGAAACCAGATCTTGTTTCATTTTGCAGGAGAAAATATTAATGAAACGTGAAAAAGGGAATATTTTACTTACTGAAAATGGAAAGAAAACGCTGCCCTGCTGCTCTGCTTCAAATATATTCCAATAATATATTCAGATATATTCCTTTTTTTTCTCTTAAATGGTTTTTAATTACTCAAATATCCCATGATCCTCCTGTTAGGATGAAAACAGACCTGCTACAGAGGGAAATATTAAACCAAATATTACAGAAAGCGGATTTTAAGAGGATGATGAAAAAGATGTTTGTTCAGTCTAACAGGGATAATCCAAGTTGTAAAACTAATTTGAATTTTGAATTTTAAATTGACAAATCAGTCTTAATAATATTTCTGATACAAACAGGTCTGTTTTTCATGCTTCGTGGGAAAATATTAAACTAAATACTCCAACAAGAAAATGATCATTTTCAAGACTTTTTTTTTTTAATATTCAGATATCCTATAATCTCTCTGTAAGATCTTGTTTCCATTCTGAAGGAGAAATTATTTAAGAAAAGTGGAACAGTGAATATTGAGGAAAGTGAAAGTGTGGATATCATGGGGATCTACAACGACGGCAAAAAATAGGATTGTATTATTATCCCTTACTAATACTACTACTAATAATAATCATAACCATAATAAAATGAATCCAAATCTTGTTTCCATGATGCAGGAGGAAATAAACAAAGAAATAAGACTTTTTTACAGAATGTTGAACATTGTGATGCTCCAGTGTGATGCTGAAATCTTAAACTGACTCAATACACAACATAAGATTTGAGTTGATATTTTCTGGTTGTTCGTTTTCTAAATTATACAACATTTGGACTGGAGACCATTTGAAGGTGCCAATCAAGCAACACTGCAACGATTAACAATGAATCAATCATGAATCAATTATCAAATTAATCGCTGATTATTCTGATAATAGATTAATCATAAGTGTTTTTTTCTTTTTTTTTTAATTCTCTGATTTCAGCTTCTTAAATGTGAATATTTTCTGGTTTCTTTACTCTTTGACAGTAAACTGAAGATCTTTGAGTTGTGGACAGAACGAGACATTTGAGGACGTCATCTTGAACTTTGAGAGACATTTTCTGACATTTTATGGATCAAACAACTAATCAATTAATTAAGAAAAGTAATCAATTGACACTGAAATTAATTGTTACTTGCAGCCTTAATTCGATGGCAATATAAGAGAAAACACCTCCAATGTTTTGCAGTTTGATGAATGAACAGTGGACACAGGAAGATTTCAAAAGACTTTAGATTTTAGTGACAAAGTGACAATTAAAAGTGACGCATATTTTTAAAAAATGATTTTTCCAGAGTCTGATGTGACGGCCCCTGTATTTATCATTTATTTACATCATTTCAGTGCTTTTACGGCCAAGTTCTCTTTTTATTAGCCTCAGCAGTCTTATTAAAGGCATTATCTGTCCTGTATTTACTCGCATTTATGTTTTATTTTGTCGCTGTATTGCCGAAATATTTCCGCATCATATTAAAGTGATAATATTTTTTTTTTTGGTAATTTTAAATGATTTCGTTGCAGGAGCTCGGCCGTCCTGTAATATTCCTTTAAGACCTCAGTATAGTTTTATGGTAAATGTCTCAGTAATACTACAGCTGTGGAGTTTCGTTAAGGTTTAATGAAGCTCGTGCAGATTTTCATCTGAGCCGCAGTTCGCGTGCTGCGGCCTCCCGGGGGAGCCGCGCGCACCGCGCGTCTCTGCATTAATATGGATGTGATGTGAGGTGATGTGAGACACGAGAGGACACGGCGGCTGTCTGCGGACCACACTTAAAAAAAAAACTATAGAAAAGGACAGAAAGAAAAATGTTATTATGCAGTTTCATTTATTCTTTCTTTCATCAATGTTTTCACTCTGAAAAGCGTGAAAAACTGCAGATAATTGAGAGAAAAATGCGTAAAATCCGATGTAAAAAGTAACAGTAATCATCCTATAATATATCATAAACGGATACCTTAGAAAACTACTAAATATAAGTGTGGTGTTTTTTTTGGGTCGTTAAATCACATATACAGCGAGATTTAAGCTCAATTTATCTCCAATTTGAAATCAATTTATTATTTTCATCAAGGACACTCTATAGGTTAATGTGACAGTATTTTTATAACGCTATAAAATGCAAATTGTCATAAAATACACCAAGGACACACACTTCTGAATGATAACGTGAATATAATAATATAATAGCGACATTTCGTTTGAAAGCTCATTTTAAATTTCCTCGTTATCTCATTTTTATCTCAGTAAGTGGAAAAAAAACAATAAAAATTAATGAATTACCGACGAATATTCCAATAAAACTAAAACATGAGGTGATTTTTGTATTTTTATGGCCTAATTTTGAATATTTTGATAAAACAGCAGCAGAAGAGGAGGAGACACGGAATTCCTGGAAAATGAAAAAAAAGAAAAAAATATCCTGAAAGGCAATTATCGCCTGTAGGAAGAAGAAAAAAAAACACAGCAGGCGAGATTTGAGGCGAGCTGCTCATTAAAAATGTATGGAGGGAAGCCTGAGAGGAGGAGGAAGTCCCGCGGGATTTGGAGAGACTTCCAGCGGGCTAACCCCGTTTTTTTTATTCATTCAGTAATCTGTCAGGATCTATCACTGAAATAACAAGGAGAACAGGAGCTATAACACCTTATAAAGCTTCATTAGTTCATGTGATATTATGATTATGATGAGACAGATTAGATTAAAATATTGATCTGGGTGGGTGGGGGTTCAAACTGCAGGTCGGAGACCAGCAGGGGCCAGGATGAGATTTTATTTTAATTTTCTTCACATGGATCTGAAGTAATATTATTGAACCAGTCAGTCTGATTTACACTTCTTATGCTATAGAATCTGGCTTTGCACCCAGAGTTCCTTGCAATAAAAACTACAATACCCAGAAGCCCCGTTGAGTCCATACCAGACTCACTTTCAGGGGGAATTTTTCCTCTTGTGTTTTTAGAAGAATAAAGCCAAACTAAAACATTAGTGCCAATTAATTCCACTTAATTTTGCAGCAATGGGAGACACACAATATTAGAATATTAAAATATTTTAGCATCGCTCAGATTGACCCTTGAAAAACAAACAAACAAATTTAAACTTCAACTGTTCACTAAACCTCCTCCCTGAGGTCAAGATGAAATCAAAAATGTCCTTTACAACGATCGGATCACATTTATGGACATGTTGTGCATCTATTTAACAAAAATCTTTTTTTTTTTCCTGTAATACAAAGTAGCATATGGCCTGGGACCTGTTAGCTTTAGCCTCCACCTGTCAGCATGACGTCATGACCTATGACCTGTTAGCTTTAGCCTCACCTGTTAGGTTAGCTTCGCCTGTTAGTATGACATCATGGCCTGGGACCTGTTAGCTTTAGCCTCCACCTGTTAGGTTAGCTTCAATCTGTTAGTATATCATGCCTGGACTGTTAGCTTTAGCCTCCACTGTAGCATGACGTCATGACCTGGACCTGTTAGCTTTAGCCTCCACCTGTCAGCATGACGTCAGACTATCTGTTAGCTTAGCCTCCACTGTCAGCATGATCATGACCTGGGACCTGTTAGCTTTAGCCTCCACCTGTCAGCATGACATCATGCCTGGGACCTGTTAGCTTTAGCCTCCACCTGTCAGCATGACATCATGACCTGGGACCTGTTAGCTTTAGCCTCAGCCTGTTAGGTTAGCTTCAATCTGTTAGCATATCATATTGGACCGTTCTTACCTTAATTGGTTAGCATGACATCATGACCGGACCTGTAGCTTTAGCCTTAGCCTGTTAGGTTAGCTCAGTCTGTTAGTATGACATCATGACCTGGGACCTGTTAGCTTTAGCCTCAGCCTGTTAGGTTAGCTTCAATCTGTTAGGTTAGCTTCAGTCTGTTAGCATATCATGACGTTGGACCTGTTAGCTTTAGCCTTAATTGGTTAGCATGACATCATGACCTGGGACCTGTTAGCCTTGAAGCCTCGGCCTGTTAGCATGATATCCACCTGAAACATGAAAAATTCTGGACACTTCAACCAACTTGTGGAGCTAAAGTTAGCTTAATTAGCTAGCTAGCTAATTGCTGGTTGCCAGCTGGAAATGAGAAGCTGCTTTTTTCAGCCTGTCTGAAATCAAAGACCCACAAATTGGTAAAACTGTCATCTTCCTCGCTGTAAACGGCCTCATGCTGCGTGAGAAGAGGAAGCCTGACAGGCGTAGCAGCAACAGTAGCTAAAGGGTCGAGGTGAAGCAAACGGACAACTTCCCCCCCAACGCTGTGACGAGGGACGTTATATGAAACGTCAGAGGGCTGCAGACGAGTCAGACCTGACGGAAATAATGTGAGGACTCACACTGACAGACTGAACCAGCAGAAAAGTGGATTTAGAATAAAGAGATGTGTAATTAAGACGAGAAACAAAGCAGTCAGCTGAAATGTACCAGCTGTCCACACTGCTGCTGAATATCACACAGGGTGTGTGTGTGTGTGGTGTGTGTGTGTGTGTGTGTGTGTGTGTGTGTGTGTGTGTGTGTGTGTGTAGGGGGTGTCAGACGGGAAATCTGCCAAAACCCCAGAGAGGTGTCACTCATATTTTTCCCATTCACACATGTGATGAGGCTGCACTCATGTCCTCCTCACACTCTGATAATCCTGTTTTACTCAACCAAGGACATCAAAGAACGACACAAAAATAAGAAAAAAAATATGATGAAAAATATACTGCAGGAACATTTCAGACGTGTGAAGAAACAACAGGCATCCATTTATCAATTAAGAGGCTGAAAAGAGCTTCTTGAACAATAAAAGAAGGCGATGAGGACCAACTAAGATTTCAAAGTTTCACTTAATTCAGAGTTTTTATTTTTATAAAATAAAAACCAAGCGAACGTCTGCAGCAGAACTACAGGAGCATAAAAACTGAAACTGAAAATATGATCGATTTGATCAATAATAATGTAAATGTAAAGTTCAATGTGTTAAACATGATTTACATGATACTGGACATAAAAACAATGCTGTTCAATGATTCTTTACCTTTTTCTCTCATCAACTAATTATTGTTGTATTTATAGTTGTAGTTGTTCTAGCTGTTGTAGTTTTGGTCGTAGTTTTTGTAGTCGTAAATATAACAAATCAAACATGTACGTAACAGACAAAAACTATGTAAAAAACTATGTACAGAGAAAAAGATGCAACAAGACGATAAACTATATGATAGACGTATTAAAGACGAAAAAGACAACAAACAAGACTAACAACATGAAAAACTACGTAAAAGATGTGTCAAAATGAAAAAAGATACTACAGGACAAAAAGACAACAAGACGTGAAATGACAGGAGTAAATGAAAAACTACATAACAAGACAAAAAGACGTAAGACGACGAAAAATGATGTGAACAAGATGAAAAACTACGTTAAAGGTGTATTAAAGATGAAAAAGACAAAATACGGACACAGAGGGAGACTGTGGTGGAGAAAAGCTGAGGTTCAGTTAGTTTTGCACAAAAACAGTCAGTAGAAATGTCCTCCAGAGGACGACTGTTTACTTTTATACTCTGAGGACATTTCAGATTCTGTAGTTTTTCACTGTTACTGCAGTAAACAAGTTGAATCAGTGCTTCTACTTTTACCAGAGTCTGTTTTTTACTAACGTATCTGTAGTTGTACTGGAGTAAAGACTGTGAGGTCTTTTGCCTCCTCTGTTGTTTTGGGAATAATTGACAGTCAACCTTTCCCGTCATATAAAGACGTGTTGTGTTCGCTCAGATTTTCACGATTTAAGTTTGAGTTTTTAAATGTTTTACATCAGCAGAACAAACAGGATTATTGTTGCCAAATCATAGGATCATTTTCCTCTTTAGCTCCTCATCAATCACATTTCTGTCACGTCTTCAGTCTGAAGTGTTTTAGACCAGAACAGCCTGACACGTCCAGGTGTGAGCGGTTAGAGACACGCTTCAACCGTCTGGTTTCCTTCAGTCCAGCAGCAGCTCAGGACACCGGTCTGGGAAAAGTCACACGGGGACCTTCTCCTGGAAACGGAGACATTTCATTTCTGAAATTTAAAAGAGGCCGACAGCTCGGCCTGCGTGAAGGCAGAACCCAAAATAACAGCCTCTCCGGTCTTCTTTGGGATTTCAGCTCCTGGTGTAAATGGGGCGGATATGAGCCCGCGTTCCCTCCGGAGGAACAAACCGACTCCAGAACAGCATTATGTGAGAGTCAGCGGGGACCGGAATCGAGGTTGTGAGCTGTGACCGACGGGTGGAAAAGGGCGGCCGCCGTAAACGTGTCCGTCAGTTCGTCACAGCAGAGGGGGCTAAAACTGAGTTTGCTGATGTGTAAATGGGTCACAAGTTCTTACTTTGAGCTAACAGCCTACATTTGAGCCGGAGGACGCCTCTCAGAAGTAGATTAGTGGGCTGGCTGAGAGTTTCTGACAGCGGCTCTGCAGCATTTCTGCTTCACACCAACTCCTCACACTGAGTTTCACATCCAACAGGTGAGATTATTGTCTTAACAACTTGTCCTCAGGCCTGTCTGCTGTACATCTGTTTAAAATGTCAAATCATTTTAGCCTCAACTTTTCAGATAATTTTTAAATTGTTTTTAGACTTTATTGAACAAAGACCACACACACAAACATTCATCTCATGATTTAGCTATTAGTTATTTTCCATCGATCACCAGAATCTAAAAACACTTTTACATGCAACATCATCACACACAGTGGATTTCATTTATTCAAGGACTGTCCAAATCCACCTCGGGGGGTGCAGGGGTGTCCTGCCCTGTCCTCCATTGTTTTTCATCTTGTTACGTCTTTTTTTTCTTGTTACATGTTTTTTATCTTTTTGCATCCTTTCTGTTGTTTTTTGTCTTATTACGTGTTTTGTCTTGATATGTCTTTTTTTTGTCTTATTGTATCTTTTACGTTGATTTTTGTCTTATTACAACTTTTTTGTCTTGTTACGTCTTTTTTGTCTCATCACATCTTTTTTTGTCTTGTAATGTCTTTTTTGTCTTGTAATGTCTTTTTTGTCTTGTAATGTCTCTTATGTTGTCTTTTTTGTCACTTTTTTGTTTTGTTACATTGTTTTTAGTCTTATTACATTTTTTTCGTCTCATGTCTTTTATGTCGTTTTTTCATCTTGTCGGTTCCTCCAGTGAAACGTCTTTTCTATGTCTTATTGTTTCGTCCATTCAGGTTGAAATCAGTCTTGATGTTGGAAGGCGGCGCACAATGATGCAAAATAAGAATAATCAATAATTCACCTCAGAGTCATTAAAACTAAAGTAACGAGTCTGTTTATAAAATGTGAAGAGGAAAAGTTCAGATGTCAGAAAAATAAAAACTCGAGTAAAGTACAGAAACCTGAAAGGACAGTAATGGAGTATTTTTACTTAGTTACGTCCCACCTCTGTTCACTGGTGTCAGATTTTTGGTCTCTTTGTTGTAAATCAGCAGAGATCGGCAGACTTGTTATATATTATTATGATTTCATTCAGAAATGAAACAGAAGACAAACATACGTTAACATCTGTGTTTTCATTGAGGTGCTCAGATTATAAACAGTGGAGTTTTTTCATTGTGTATCTGTGCTGGAGTTCTGGTTTTGATCTGGTTTCATTTTTTAAGCTCATCCTGCAGGGACGAGCGCTCACCTCTTGCCAGAACCCTTTAGAACTGGGTCATTACTAAATATATTACTGCCTCCATCCTCCCTGCAGCGCTCTGAATGCAGCGCGCTGAACACATCGGCCAGGCCGGCCTGAGCGCTCAGGGTTCAGCCTCCTGGTTCCCATCCAGCATCCTCACATGAACCACGCGTATCTGTCACGTGACGGTCTATTGATAGCGCTGCGGAGAGGAGAAAATAAACTGGCGAGGAGACAGACACGAAGTCGACGTCCAAAAAACAAGCAGAGACGGCCAGTTGGCAGGAAGGAGAGGAAGCCGCTTCGCTCTGTTCCCCCACAGAAAACCAATCAACAAGCTCTCCCAGTCTTTCCCAAAAGTTCACTTTAATTCATATTGTGGGATTTTCCACTTTATTAGGCCGTAAATGAGACCATGCAGGATTACTAGGACAACTACCACCACAACAATCTCATTTTTGATGAGCTGTTCTGTCTGTAAATGTTAGAAAAATGAGAAAAACTCCCATCAGTATTTCCCAGACTCCAAGATAAAGTCTTTAGATGTAAAAAACACAAAGATATTCAACATCCACGAGACAGTTGGAACAGTCAGTTATGCATTTATTGAAGCAATAACTGCAATCATCTTCTTGTACTGCAACAGGCACTGTATGGCACGTCACCTTCCTGATTTCAACCTAAACGGATGGAACAATAACACAGAAAAGATGATTCACTGGTGGATCCATCAGAGTTTATCACACACGGCAGACGTAACAAGCAGAGTCCAAACCAAAAATCAAAAAGTACAGAAGAAAACGCTGAAAGAATTCTGTGTTGCTTCACAGAAGACGAACTGGCAACTAAGGGAGGTAAACACAGAGACTAAATACACAGGGAGGCTAATCAGGGACAGGTGAGACTAATCAGTTATCAATAAGGTGGGAAAAAAAGACAAGACAGGAAGTAAAGTAATAAAAAGATACATGAGGGAAGACTCGTAGTCCCGGTTCTGATCTGGTCCCTACACACTCCCACAGCTGTGGAGGGTCTCTTAAATAAGGGGGAGGGAGTAAATACACTGGAAAGTTCTGGGACACCTTCACCTTTCTCCTTCTGTGGTGGCTTTGTTACTTTGTGGTTATTTTGTGTCTTTGTGGTCATTTTTTGTCTTTGTGGTCATTTTGTTTCTTTGTGGTTTTGTTTCTTTGTGGCTGTTTTGTGTCTTTGTGGTAGTTTTGTTTCTTTTGTGGTTGTTTTGTTTCTTTGTTGTTGTTTTGTTTCTTTGTTGTTGTTTTGTTTCTTTGTTGTTGTTTTGTTTCTTTGCAGTAGTTTTGTTTCTTTTGTGGTCGTTTTGTTTCTTTGTTGTTGTTTTGTTTCTTTGTGGTTGTTTTGTTTCTTTTGTGGTCGTTTTGTTTCTTTGTTGTTGTTTTGTTTCTTTGTGGTAGTTTTGTTTCTTTTGTGGTCATTTTGTTTCTTTGTGGTCGTTTTGTTCTTTTGTGTCTTTGTTTCTTGTGTGTTTTGTTCTTTGTTGTTGTTTTGTTTCTTTGTTGTTGTTTTGTTTCTTTGTGGTTGTTTTGTCTTTTTGGTAGTTTTGTTCTTTGTGGTTGTTTTGTTCTTTGTGTTGTTTTGTTTCTTTTGTGTTGTTTTGTGTCTTTGTGGTTGTTTTGTTTCTTTGTTGTTGTTTTGTGTCTTTGTGGTTGTTTTGTTTCTTTGTTGTTGTTTTGTTTCTTTGTGTTGTTTTGTGTCTTTTGGTGTTTTGTTTCTTTTGTGTTGTTTTGTTCTTTGTGGTTGTTTGTTTCTTTGTTGTTGTTTTGTTTCTTTGTGGTCATTTGGTTTCTTTGTTGTTGTTTTGTTTCTTTGTGTTGTTTTGGTTTCTTTGTTGTTGTTTTGTTTCTTTGTGGTTGTTTTGTTTCTTTGTTGTTGTTTTGTTTCTTTGTGCGGTCATTTGTTTTTTTGTTCTTGTGTTTGTTTCTTTTCTTTTCTTTCTTAACCCTTCGAGACAAGACCATAAGCTCTGGAGGTTTGGTAGAACTCACCTGAATGTCCTGATAATGTTGTAAAGTTGTGTTTTAGTGGTGTATAACTTTCTGAGACTGTTAGATGCGTGAAATGAGCTGACACATGGCGAGCCTGGATGTTTGACCCGACTGAATGACCCGGCCGTGGTTGGTGGTCAGAGGCTCAACAGGACCTGGAGCCAGTGGAGAGCTGTCAGAGCTGCAGGCTGTGATTCACAGGCACAGATTGGATAAATATGTGATATTACCTTCAGCCTGAAATGGGAGATGGAAATGGAGCGAGATCAATGTGGAACAAAGCGAGTGCTGCGGCGAACAGAGCTGTAATGAGAAATACTGCTGAGGAAATTGATCTGCAGGCTTACACGCCTTATTCTGGAAATTAGAGCTCTCAATCACCACACTGGAGAAATAATAACACGGTTCTTTACGTCTCAGACTGAAGCTTACAAAAACGTTTCAGCAGCGGGTCAGAGGTCGGCTACAAATCGACCACAGCAGGTGGGTAAGGTTCAGTCTGTGGGTTAGGAACTTTTGAATTGGTGAGCAGACTGGGACACAGTTTAAAAGATGGGGCCACAAACAGAGATTATTAAAATATGGTTGATGGTTGATGTTTTGTGTGTCTCTGTGCTCATTTCATGTTTCTTTAAGGTCATTTTGTTTTGTCTTTGCTGTTGTTTTGTGTCTTTGTGGATGTTTTGTGTCTCCGTAGTAGTTTTGTGTCTTTGTGGTTGTTTCATGGTTTTTGTGGTAGTTCTGTGTCTTTGTGGTCGTCTTGCATCTCTCACTCATACGTCTGTCTGTGAACACTCACTCACTCACTCACTTGTTAATGCATCCAGTCTTTGAATTCAGTCACCGAATCACAGACTGTTTACCAGTCGTCCATTTGAAGTTGAACATTTGTGCAGATTTACTTTACACTCTGATTATTGTGATTCTACTGAAGTGAAGTGATTCAGTGTTTAAAACCATCTGTGAGCTCTTCTGTCCTCCACACACACACACACACACACACACACACACACACACACACACACACACACACACACACAGCACCTTCAGATTCACACCTCAGTTCCTCTCTGACAGGATCCACTCTGTGTTTCAGGTGTTACACACTTGATTTTTACATTACATTTTTACATTACTTTGGACTTTAGACTGACTTCCTGTTGCTGATAGCGTTTTTATGACCTCGCCGACTCTCAGACATCAAACATGTAAAAACTTTATGACTCAACATGACGACCAGCTGAGAGCAGTGAAACAGAAACAGGAGGACGGAGCGATGGGACTGACCCACTCACCCCGGAGAGAAGAAAACCACCATTAATCAACTGTCGGAGAGACAGAGACAGAGCTGGACACTGTAGGTCGTGACAGCACACACACACACACACACACACACACACACACACACACACACACACACACCAACACACACACAGGCCTCGTACCCAGGGAGTGTGCTAATGAGTTTATTACATTCAGCCCTCAGACAATAAATGAAGCAATCAATCACAGAGGGAACATCTGTGGAGCACCTCCTTAATCGCACACTAGCCTCATCAGCACTTTAACACGAGGAGGAGGAGGAGGAGGAAGAGGAGGAGGAGGAAGAGCACTACTGGACGAGAGCAGGGAGTGTGTTTCTGCATGCACACATGTGGGACTTCATTAGATTTATTTAGGACAAGAAGAAGATGAAGAGGCGCCGAATGCTGATGTCCCGCCCACTGTTCAACTGATTGGTGTATCATGCTGTCAATCAGCTGATCAATAGCTCTGGTCCTTATGAACAAAATGAACTATCACACTTCATTAAAGTCATTTTCTCCAGCTGCTCCCACGTCTTTGAACAGCTTCTTCCTTTGCATTTTATTTTTGTTTACATAGTTTTCAAACAAGCATCGTCCAGGCAGCGGCAGCGGCATCCAAATCAAGGCATCAGTATCGGTGTCGGTATGGAAACATTTTTGATTGATATTCAGCCCAAACTGCACCGCTCATGTCAGCTGTGACGGGTCCCAAAATGAAAAACAAGAACTTACACGATGCACACATGCTGCTCAGGTTGGCAGTGTGTTCTGGCGCCGGACTGAGTTTTGGATGATGTAGCGTTAATACGTTACTGTACGTTAGAGGTGCTTTCACGTGTTTACTGAACAGACTGCAGAGACAGTTCATCTTCTGACACCTCAGCAGCTCAGTTAAGTTATGAGTCAGCTGTGCTCCTTTTCTCTCACTCTTCTCTGCATGTTTTGTAGGTGTGTAATGTTCATACAACAACGCAAAGTGACACATTTCAGCAGCATTTAATATACGATTCTGTGATTGTTGACTGTGATTAAGAGCTTCAAATGGCTCTTAATACACAGTATTTGTTATAGGGTTTAACATTATCAATTAATAAATTGTGCTCAATTTTCACTGCTTTCTAAATGTTTTCTGACTGTTTGACTAGTCGACTTGTCTAAAGTAAATTTTGCATTTAATCGTCAGGGAAATTAGCTGCCAGGAACATCCCTAATAATTATGATTCCCTTTAATTCTCCATGTAAATGTTCTCCCTGTGCATTTTTGTAGCTTCTATCTGTTTTATCCTGTAACTGTGACGCACACTGACTGACAAAGGAAAAAAACAAAAAACAAATGCTTGACTGAAAGAAATTCAGCCAACTGAAGTTTCTCCAACAAATTATTTAAATCTTCAACTATCAGGTGGCCCTACTTCTAACATGGGTCAGTTGGCTTCACAGTGAAATGTTTGCTTGATCGTGAATCTGCACAGGGTGTTTTATTTTGAAAATTGACAGGATTCTCTATGCAGTTCCTGCCTGGCTCGATCTGCTCTGTGCAGCTTGATGCAGCTTCTGTCAAAAACAGAGTCTGCACATATTTTCTGTGAAAAGGGGCCCAGAGCGAAAAACGTTGGGAATGACGGGTTTAATCTGATGAAATGATTGAATTTTATAGTTAACAATATGTTTTTAATGTAAAATCTGAATCTATAAAATTACCTACAGCTGTCAAATGAATGCAGTCAGTGTTTCCCTCTGAAATGTAGCCAATCAGAATCTAAGTCAGGGTTTATTTGCCACATACAAGTAATTTTCTGCATAATAATTAGTTCACATAGTAGGAGAAAATATAAATAAAGACGTGGAGTAGAAGGGAACATAACAGTTGTACTCTAAGAGAACGATGGAGAGAAGCAGGAGCAGTATTTTTATTTTCATTTTTCTGTCTCACACTTTCTTCACAAAGAGGAAGACGAGCAGTGGGAGGAGGAGAGGCAGAGGAGGAGGTGAAAAGGAGGCACCATCTGTACACCGCCACCGAAAGACAACGCAGGAGGAGAAGGATGTAAAAAAAATAAAATAAAATCCTCTACGGCTGCATGTTTTTCACAGTTTAGGAGAGGACGAGGAGGACGAGGGGGAGTGTTAGAGACGGAGGCAACATCTGTGGAACATTTTAATCACACAGCAGCTTCATCAGCACTCGATGAGGCGAGGAAGAGGAGGAGGAGGAGAAGCAATATTAGAGGGTATCCTCTGCAGTCCTATAAAGTTGTACACACAAGTCATTAGCACGCTAACACATGATGAAGAGGAAGGGGCAACATCTGTGCAACACCGTCTTAATCCCTCAGCAGGACTGGAACATGTGGAGGAAGAGGAGGAGGAGGAGGAGGAGGAGGTGCAATAAAGACGTCATGTGAGACTCACATCACATGAAGAAGGAGAGAGAGAAAGAAGGAAGAGAAAATAATTAGTGTTTCTGTGCAGAGAGCTGTCAGGTGTGTCACTCACCTGTGGCGGCCATGTTGTTTATGAACAGCTGTTTTCTGTCTGTTAACGTCTGGTTCTGACGGAGAACCAGAGGTGTAGCTGCTGGAACGCACCGGAACGATGCTCCGACACTTTTTTTGTCCAAGTGAGAAGACAGAACATTTCCACATTCCTGCTGAAATTCATATTTTTAAGAACTTTGAAGAGAGAAGTGTTTGTTCTGTAAGAGAACAATTAAGAACAAACGGAACAATCACAGTCATTGTGTTGAAACCATCCAGGTGAGCAACAGAACCTAAAGAACCTCTGCTGAGAACAAAACAAACTTTCTACACTCTTAGAAACCCTAACTAGAACTATAAAGGGTTCTTCAGCTTGTCTCTACAAGTTCTTCTTGGAACTTTTTATAAAGGTTCCACTTGGAAACCTTACAAAGAGTTCTACCTAGAGCCCAGCATAAATGGTTATACTTAGAACCATCTGTGAGAGGTTTCACCCTGAGCCCCATATGAGAGGTTCTACAGAGAACCCTTCTATGGTGTATTGGTTCAACCCAGAACCCTCTCTGGAAGTTCTATCCAGAACCTTTCAACCTTCTAAGGGTGTTTACAGGAACCCTCCCATGGAGTTCTACCAAGAACCCTTTTAAACTCCAAGGATTTTATCGAGAACCCACCCAGGGCATTCTGCTGAGAACCCCTTTCATGGGTTTCATTTAGAACCCACTCAGAGGGTTCTACCCAGAAACCTTTTACATTCCATAGGTTTCATCTAGAACCCAGTCAGGGGGGTTCTAGTGAGAGCTCTTTTCTAGTATGGTTCAGAGAACCCTGGATGAAAGAATTCTTAAAGGTTTTCAAAAATCCTTGACGAACTCTTTCTTCCAAAAAGGGTTCTTAATGGAACCTTTAGTCTTACAGAGAACCACTGACAAAACCTTTCTTCAAAAAAGGGTTCTTCAGAAGCAAATGGTTCTGGGTAGAACCTCAGCTCCTCAGTAAGAACCCTTTTGGAAAGTATCAAATCCAGGACAAGTTGTTCTTATATTAATACACAGTTTCACTGAATAATCACATTTGTGTTGTCTGGAGGGTGAAGGTGATAACGTCACATGTTCTCCACATGTTCTCCACATGTTCTCCACATGTTCTCCAGACATATTTCCTTGTTCACACTCTCTCACCACTCAGTCCTCATCATGTGTGATGAGGTTACAGCTGAGCTAACTGAGTTACTGTCTGTCTGTCTGTCTGTTCGTCCCTCAGGCTGCAGTAAACTGAGTTAGGGAGCGTCTGCAGTGTGCTGATCGCTCAGGGAGCGTCTGCATTTATGCACACATCAGTGAAGCCATAAATAAATTAGGGATTTCTGTCCGAAGGTGCATTTTTGTTTTTGCGCAGCGTTAATTGACTTATGCAGTGTTCATATGTTGATTAGTTCTGCGGAGACGTGACGACATGAACGTCATGGTGAAACTGTTGATGCTGATGCAGAGAGACCTGTATCATTTGAAACGTTCAGACCGAAGAAATCACTCAGATTATTTATGTTGGAAACACTGAGACCGAAGCAGACAGGAAATGTGCTGCAAAACCAAAAGAGGCTAAAGAGCTCAGTGGAGCTGCAGAGATGGTGAAATCTCTCCGTGGATCAGAAATTATTCTTCCATCCACGTTTTTATGCACATGTACCAGAAACATACGGAATAATTTGATGTTGCCCTTTTTTTTTACACCTCTAAAATTATGTGAAAGAAAAACCAGAGAAAAGTTTTAGAACAATACTAAACACGTATTAAAAATATTTGGCCCATGTCAGAACACCCATATCAGACATACACACACGTCACGATCATGTTTCACTTTCTGTGCATAAATAAAAAACATGGAGATTCAGATTATCGTGCAGATGATTTGTGACAGTTTGAAGCTTTCTAAAAAACCAAAATGCTGCAGTGTGTAAAAATGCTCCAGTGACATTTTGAGGCTCAGTCTGTGCTTTGACTCAAACATGACTTTTCCCCGCTGCTTCACTTCATCCAGACGACTGCATTACATCATCTCTCATTCACATTTACCACATTATCAGCAGCAAGCTTTTAGCATTTACAGCTGACATTTAGGCATTTAGCTGACAGCCAACAGAATAAACTGCAGCTGAGGATTAGAGGAACTAATTGGGAGGTCAGACCTGAGCAGAGATACTCCTCTGACCCGACAGCGCTTTAACAGACAGGACGTTTGGTGAATGGAGGAGGCAGCTGAAGGACAAACACTCAGAAAGTGTTGAGAACTTGCAAAGAGACGATAAAAAAATAAAAAAGTGAGGAGTCAAAGTGTCCCTGTTAGGCAGCGCCGGATGTTTGAGGGCAGCCTGACCTCCGACACGAAAACAAAACCTCTCCACTCTCTCAGGAAAGAGAGCAACCTGGAGCGCTCCGTCTCTGCAGAAAACTGGATCACGCACCTTGTTTCCATGACAACAGAGTGCTCCCTTCAGCTCACCTTTGAGTGTCTCGTTTCTGATCCTCCGGTAGTTTGTTCTGACCTCAGCTGGGACTCAGACGACGAAGAAAAGACCACTGAGGTGAGTGCATTTAACAGAAAGAACCTTTAGTTTTTATTCATGCAGACCTGATGATAAATATTGTATTTACATTTGTTCTGTCCTTTACTGTCAATCAGAGGATCTCTTTAGAAGAATATTCACTGTAAATCTACATTAATTTTTAATAACTAAAGATGTGCGGTGTTTTCCAGCCCTGAGTGGGGTCTATATTTGTTTATTTCCTCTTATTTTCGGTTTTAAGTTTGGAGTAACTGTGTGTTCAAAGAACCACCAGTAAGAACAAATGCAAAACTTCACTGAGTTACAACAAAAGATCAAAATATTGAATGGTTATAAGATGGACCAGTGATTTTGTGTTTTGTTATTTTGTTGTTTGTGGGCGGTTTGAAGGTTTTGTGTATCTGCTCTGATTATTTTGTCCAGATTTGATTTGTTTTGAGCCGACTGAATCGAGACATCACAGACACTGACAGGTGTAAACTGAAATATTATTTTCTGCCATCAGTGTCTGAAGAGTCCGAGGGGGTCAGGCTAGAAAAGATCTCAACTTCTCCCTGTCACACACTGCTGATGATGTTTTTATATATTTTACTTTAACTTGTGTTTTTGTGTTATTTTAACGTGACTGAACTACAGGAGTTGTTTCTTTTGCTGTTGAGTTTTTGTCGTTATTCTAGTTCACACTAACTAAGGACGGACATCAAATAACGACACCTTTCTGTAGAAAGAGTAGAGCTTTTTTTTTCTTCATTCCTTTGTCGTTATTTATGTTCACTGTTTAATCTGTTTTTTTTAGTTAATTATCTATTTCTTACTCTTCTTCTTCTTCTTATTATTATTATTATTATTATTATTATGTTTTTATTATGTATTGTCACATGTATGCTTTGAAACTCAATAAACAAAAACTAATGAAAATAAAAATCAAAAGAAAGAAATGGTGCCATGACTCTGACTCTGATTGTCCTGCAGTCTGAACAAAGAGAAGGCGGCCATGTTGAAATATGACAGAATTATTAGAGCAGTGATTCCCAAAGTGTGTAAAGTTAAAAAATGTAAATGATGTCTTATTTTTCATTTATCTGACCTTGTTGAACTGGTGTTAACCCATATTTGCTGACCTCAGAACGTCTCTTATATCTCGTCGTTGGTACGATTCGTCTCGTGTGTTGATCAGAGTGTTGATTAAAGGTTTGGGTGGAACCCTGAAATATTTTTTCAAACTGGGCCGTGGCGTTCTTAAGTTTGTGAAAAGCTGCATCAGAGTGAAGTTTCCACTGTTAACTCTGATTTAACACCAAACATTCACACCTGCTCTGCCCACCTGTACAGAACAGCTCAGGTGTTACAGAGCACTTTGTGTCTGTTTCCAAGAACTGTTTTCATGTGAGGAACAGAGATTTGAAACCACAGAGACGAGGAAGAGGTGGACGGTGTGATAAAAGAAGGGGGATCAGAACGGACCTTTGGCTTCTTATTGAGGAGGGAGAGGAGAAGGAGTGATGATGAGGATGTGGACGGGGGATGATGAAAGCGAAGACAAGGATCAGGAAGCTGAATAAATCCGTCTCTATCTGCTGAAACCACAAAAGATTTCAGGATTTTTCTGCCTCTGCAAGAACAAACCCTAAAGTCTGAGGTTTTGTTTCAGAATCTTCTGTTTAAGAGAAGAACCTGGGATGAAGAGCGACACACGGCTGCTGTTTCATCCACCGTCTCCTCACGATGTGGAGCAGAGAACCTCAGAGAGTCTGAAGTGGACTGACAGGCAGTTAGAACTCAGTCATATATGCAATATTTTACATGATCCTGACAATTTCTGCCATTTTGACAATGTTGATATTCCATTCAACCATGTTTCAGAGGAACAAATCAAAACAACTAGTGAGCAGCACTGAGAAATCAGAGGTGGCCACAGAGTCTGTGCTCCAGAAGAAGTACTGATACTCGAGTAAAAGTAGAAGTACTGATTCAAGCTGTTCACTGCAGTAAAAGTTCAAAAGTTCAGGCTCCTTAATGTCCTCAAAGTATAAAAGTAAAAAGTTGTTATTTTCTGCTGACTGTTTCTGTGTGTTCTGTTACATCTTGTTATGTCTTTTATTTCATTTTTCTACCACTTTTGTCCTTTATGTCATTTTTTTCTTATGTCTTTTTTGTCTTTTGGTCTTGTTACGTCTTTTTGTCTTATGTCTTTTGCATCATTTTTCATCATTCCTATTTTCTTGGATGATGCTGCATTGCTTGATACTGTTTTTTTTTTTTTCCGTCAGAACCTCTGCGTCGTTCTAATGAACCATCAAGGTACTACATGTTTTATATGAGTGACCTTGTAAATCTGAGCCCAACAGCTCAAAAGCTGTTTCTATCCAAATGTGTCACAAACTTTGGCAGAGTTTTGAGTAAACTGGCAACAGCAGATGTGACTGAATGTTTGTTTCCATCCACTGCCGTATGCAATTATTAGGAGTTGGTTCATCATCTCTCAGATTGTAAACAGTAAAATACAGAAGTTACATTCCAAGTAATCTACCAGGAACGTGCTCTTGCATATGTTGTTTGGCTGACATCTTGCTGGATGACGTTGCATTGCATTGTGGTAAAAGTTGAGCCGGGTCAACTATTTTGCAGACGACACTACGTTTTATTTTGGGGTTTGTTCACCAGAACCTTTGTGTTGTTCTGCTGAAACTTGAAGGCACCAAATGTTTCATATGAGTGACTTTGATAATCATCAATCACCGTGCAACCCCCACCCCGTCTTCTTTTTTCTAACCCCCCAGTGACCAGCCCAGTCACTGCAGCCCACACCACACGACTCTCATGCAACAATAATGAATCTAAGAATAACCACCAAGTAGAAGCACCATAGCAACCACCAAAAAACTGAACTCAACCACCTAGCAACACCTACACTAAACAACCACCTCTTTAGACCCTTGTGACCCCCCCAAATATTGCAACCACCCAGCAACACCCCATTTCAAGTGTGCATCCAGTCTTTGTGACTTATCCAAACAGCAGGAACGTCCATGGAACCTCCTACAAACCACAATCAATCTGATGTCCACAACTTCATAGAAACAAAACCAAGAAACAGCACATCAACCACCTCCACTATCAGAAGAACTGCTACCACTCTAGTAACCACTTAGCAATTCAGGAACAATCTGTGCACCACTCGAAAATCAGTCAATTAATAACTATTAACTTTATACAGAACATTTAGGTTTTTTGTAGCTGTGTAACACGTCGTGTTTTCCACATGATCATGACGTCAAAAATCAAACTACATGTCACATGTAACCGTCCTGGTATGATGTGATCCAGGATAGTGTTTTGTTTGCATGATGACAATAAACTCTATCATATCTATTGTCAAGGAACCTGCCGGAGAAATGTGAGCAAAATGTTTTATATTTTTCAGTGTGTGTGTTGAATTACAAAAACTGAAGAATAAATCCTTCCTAAAGCTTGTGAATGCAGCGGAGGAGCAGCTCTGGACGCATTAAAATGGCAGATGTGTTTGTGTGGGCAGCTGGCAATTTACATTTTACAACAACACATCCACTCCTGTTGTCGCTGTCGGTTTGTGGGTGTTTATGAGCGTGTGTGAGTTTTTGTTTGTTTTGATTTAATGAATTCTATTAAAGATCATTAAAGGTTGAAAAGTCACATTCATTAAAGTGGCGATGAGAAATATTTCAGTAAATATTTCTGTTTATTTAGGAACAAGAAATAAAACCTGACATGGAGCAGACTGTCAGCCTCCGTCAGCTTCTGCTCCGTGTTTTTCAAACAGATTAAAGACGTCAGTCAGTTTGTGATGAGGAGGAAGAGAAAGTTGATTTCTCTAACGGTTTAATATTTACCTTCAGGTGATGTCAGAAATATTAGAATAATAAGTAGTCAGGAGCAAGACAGAGTCAACAAACTGATGAATATAATCTCAATTAAAGCTGCAATGATTGGACCCTCGCACCCACACTGCAGGAAGTGTCACTTCCTGTCTCCACCAGGTGGCGCTACAGACAACCCAGTAAATATACATTATGTTCCAGCATATGTATATAAGAATTATAAAGTGTGGACCACGTGTAAAAAATTTCAGGAAAATCAAATGATGATTGTGAAATGAGGCTCACTTTTTGTTGCCAGTAGGTGGCGCCATGACTTGTGCACACCGATTTTGAAGTCGATCTGATCAGTTGTGTGGGAGGAGTTTGTGAGAGTACAATGCCTGAAAATGCTTTCTAAAAACTGCACAGTAAATTCAAAAATGGTCGACTTCCTGTTGGGTTTCGGGTACGGCTCCGAGAAGCTTGTTTGTACGTCATGATAGGGGGCGCTATCTGGGCCATTTTGCTAAACTGACTGGGTATTGGTGTGTCGATGTGATCGGGCTGAGACTCTTATCAAGCATGTGAAGTTTGGGGCAGATCTGACCACTTACCATTAAGTTAGAACAACTTCTTGTTTCATGGTGAAACATCAAAGTTCACTCTGCCACCAGGGTCTGTACATTAGTCTATATATTTTTAGGAAAATGTTGCAGATTATACCTTTAAACATCAACTTTGACTTCATTGAAAGTCAGAGTGGTACTTGTTGAGGCAAGTTAACTGATCTTCAAGTGTAAAATTGGAGGACTGCTCCTTTAATAGAAGTACTACCAACTCAAAGCAGTAGCAGATGTCAGTGTAGGTGTTATTACAGGTAATAACAAGAGTTTTCAGTCGTGACACATGTAGTGAAACATTAACAGAAGAGCTGAAGGTGTAACAGTAACACTGTCAGTACTGCAGGTCTGTAACAGACACAGAGAGGAAGAGGAGGAGCAGGAGGAGGAGGGGGGGAAGTCGTACTAATTAACAAACACTCTGAAGTCTCAGTGTGTGACGATCTGACATGATACAGCTGCTGTCACACACACACACACACACACACACACACACACGTTTAGCCGTGCACACACACTCTCTCCCTCTTTGTGTCTCTTTCTACTTAACAGAGGATGTAATGGATGCGGGGAGGATTCCTCGCTTCCTCTCTCTCTCTGTCGTTTCCACGGCGATAGATCAGGGATTCCAGAGGTGTTTTGTTTCGCCTCCGTGGATAAAACGTCTTCATCACAACCTGACACAGTGTGTGTGTGTGTGTGTGTTTTGTGTATCCTGTGTGTAAAACACCCCACTGAAGAGAGAAAGAGACAGAAATGGAGGGGAAAAAAATCCCGACAACCCAGTTCAATTACCATGGCAACTGCTCCTCATCCTCCATCCTAACAGTCGAGTGATGTGCGGGGCTGCCCTTCCCAGAATTCCCTGCTGCTGTTTTCCTGGGAGAGAGAGAGAGAGCAGAAGTGGGTTGAGGGAGCTCCTCCTCTCAGCCTCTGATTCCTCCTTTACAGAGAACAAGAACACGACCAGAGGAGTTTTTATTCTGAAACTAAACTGCCAATCCAGTCCTGATCCCACCGAGAGGCTGAGGTCGACCTGACATTTTTTAAAGTATTGATCGTTTATATTCTTACACAGAAATGAGAAGTAACTAAGTACTTACTTTGTTCCTATGTACAGTTTTCAGGTCTTTTTCTCACAACTTTTCTTTTACTCCCTACATCTGAACACAAAAATCTGAACTTCCTACTCCTCACATTTTCAAAACAGGCTCAATACTTTTAAAACAAGACAAAAACATCGTGAAAACATGTAACAAGACGAAAACGGCATAACAATACAAGACAAGACAAGACAAAATGATACAAAAAACAGGAGACAAAAACATCGATCCTGACTAGGCCTTCTTGCTAGCAAACAGAGCTTACTAGCAAACAATGTAATGTTTTAACTTTTTAGCTAGCTAGCAGACAATGTAATTTTCACCGTTTTACCTGACTAACAAGCAATGTAATGTTTTGCTAACTTTTTAGCTAGTTAGCAAACAATATGCTAATGTTTTGTTAAGGAATACAGAGCAGCTTTCTGGGTCCCTGCAGCACTCAGATTTCTTATTTATTTATTAACTTATTCAAATATGGGCAAGCATGCATTTCCATATTGATTACACTTGATTGTGCAGCAGAGCTCTCCTTAATTTAAAACCTGGATTTACTCATTTTAAACCCACTTTTGGTGAACTCGGATTAGAACTAATCTTAGATTGAATTCATCTTTGTCAGTGTAACACAGCCTTAGAGGAGCAGCAGCCATAAACGAAGGTCACTGCAGAGTTTTGAAATTAAGTTTTACTGCATTTATTCAGTGTAGTTCCTATTTAAAGTGCCTCATTACAGCCCGACAGCCAGATGTGTTAACACATGCAGATGTTATGAAAAGTGACACCAGAGCAGAAAATGCAGATTTAGAGGAAAACATAACTCGTTAACAAGCTGCTTACAGTGTTAACACAGTCAGTCAATTACTGTGGAATGGACAGAGACTATTAGTTCCATAGTTGAGGTGGATTTTCTTAAAGTTTTACACTTTACAAACTTTTCTCTTTTAATCTGCTTTTTTTTTTTTTTTTAGCTTTCTGGCTGAAACGTGTATCAGCTATACTACATGGGCTCAGGAACACTTTGGAAAACCGTTGTCAGTAAACACAGTTTGTCTCTGCAGCTACAAATACAAGTTAAGACTCGACCATGCAAAGAGAAAGACATATATCAACAACATCCAGAAACACTGCAGACTTCTCTGGGCCCGAGCTCATCTGAGATGGACTGACGCAAAGTGGAAAAGCTGACTGAGTGTTGTAGAACAAAAGGTGATGTATCACAGTGGGAAACCTGCTGAAGGACAAATACTTTACTGTCCTTAAAGGCCCAGTGTCTGGGATTTAGAGGCATCTAGTGGTGAAATAACAGATTGTAAACCACTCACCTCCCAAGTGTCCAGGAGAAACTTTCCATCATTTTCATCTTGTTATGTCTTTTTCGTTGTTTTCATCTTGTACATTGTTTTCGTCTTGTTATGTACAAAATCTTAACAATAACACAAAGACGATTCTCTGGTCAATCCACCAGTAAATGTCCTTCAGAGGGCAACTTTTTATTTTGTATTAAAATCTGACTGCAAACCACGTTTCTCACATGGGACAAAAAAGATGGAATTCATGATTTTTTTGTTTTATTCAGTGTTTTATTAAGTTTTTGTTACATTAAAAGTAGAACAGTTGGAAAGTATTCTGCTCCAGTAAACCTCTGTCACTCATCGTCTGACTGTTTTTCTCTGTTTGTTTCTTATTTTTCACTGCAGACACTTTGAGCTCCTGTTCTTATTGTCTCATGTGGAGGCGACGAGAGGGGGAGGCGGGGGTGGGAGGGAGGGTGACAGATGGGTGTAGTCACTCACCCTCCGACCCACACACACACGCACACACACACACACATATACACACACACACACACACACACACAGGGAGACACTGGAGACGTGGTGTGGGTGTGTGGATGCATGCGTTTAGTGGATTTGCAAAGATCAAGTCAAAACCTCACAACAGACACACAGAGGAGCACAGCGGGGGCATCGAGTTCACTCCATATTCATCGTGACTGAAAGTGTTGACAATTCATTCTACTGCAAACAGCATGAGACAGAGACAGACAGAGACACAGAGACAGAGACAGACAGAGACACAGAGACAGAGACAAACAGAGACACAGAGGAGCACAGTGGGGGCATCGCGGTCACCTCATATTCATCGTGACTGAAAGTGTTGACGATTCATTCTACTGCAAACAGCATGAGACAGAGACAGACAGAGAGAGACAGAGACACAGGTAGGGAGACATAGAGACAGACAGAGAGAGACAGAGAGGGGCACAGTGGGGGGATCAGGCTCACCTCATATTCATCGTGACTGAAAGTGTTGACAATTCATTCTACTGCAAACAGCATGAGACAGAGACATGGAGACAGACAGAGACAGAGAGAGACAGACAGAGACAGACAGAGACAGAGAGACAGAGAGAAGACTTGATGGGGACAGGAGTGAGACAAGGACAGAATGAAGACAAGAGATGATGATGATGATGACTGACAGAGAGATGAAGGTGAGAGGACAGGAGAAAAAAGAAAATGATACCTCTTAGAAATAAGGGTTCCAAAAGGGTTCTACCTGAAGGGCTGAGGTTCTATCCAGAGCCTTTTGCTTCTGAAGAACCTTTTTTTGAAGAAAGTGTTTGTCAATGTTTTTTGGTTGTGAGACTAAAGGTTCAAGTAAGAACCATTTTCTTCCAAAGAACCCTTTTTGGAAGAAAGAGTTCTTTAAGGATGGAGGTGGGTTCAAGATAAAACTCAGAATGTAAAAGGGTTCTCGGTAGAACCGCCTGAATGTATTATAGATAAAACCCTTGGAATATAAAATAGTTCTCGGTTGAATCCCAGATAAAATCCTTGGAATGTAAAAAAAGGTTATTAGTGGAACTCCATGAATTTGTTCAAGATAGAACATTTGCAATTTATGAAGGTTCTTGGTAGAACCCCATGGGAGGGTTCAAAATAAAACCCTTGGAATATATAAAGGTTCTCCATAGAATCCCCCTGGGTGGGCTCTTGTTAGCACCCTTAGAAGGTTCAAAGGTTTGGGATGGAACCCCCAGAGAAGGTTCTGGGTGAAACCATTACACCAAAGGAGCATTCTTGTGGAACCTCTCATAGTTCCAGGTTGAACTCTTTGAAAGGGTTCCAAGTGGAACCTTTATAAAAGGCTCTAATAGGAACCCAAAAGGGTTCTTCTATAGGGACAAGCCGTCGATGGTTCTAGTTATCACTTTATTTCTAAGAGACAAGATAAAGTGAGAAAAAACAGAGAAAAGTGAAACTGAAACAAAGATGTTTGATGTTTTTCTGACAGGATAAAACTACGTTTTTTGTTTTTTTTTCTGTTTCGGGGTCAGATTGTGTTTTTATTTAGAACCTCTCAGACTGTCTTCATCTGTCAGTCCACAGTCAGGATTTATTTCTGTTCTTCACATCAGCTGTTTCTGAAAATATCAACAAAAACTGGGACTTCTTAAAATATGGATTCATGTTCCAGAACTTCACATACTGATGTTTTTTTCAGTATTCACATGTTGCAGACTGTTTCTGTCGTCTTCTACATGTTATTTTAGCTCCATGTTTGCTGACCCGAACGTGACGGGACTGAAAACAAAATTCAACTCGATCAGAAAGAAAGAACAGAAACAGAAAAACTAAACTGCTTCACAAAAGTCAGTTTGGCTCAGTTGGTGGAGCGTCCGACCCATGTATGGAGGCTGTTAGTCCTCTGCAGCGGCCGCTGGTTCGACTCCCGCCTGCAGCCCTTTGCTGCATGTCATCCCCTCTCTCTGCCCTGTTTCCTGTCTACTCTCTGGCTGTCCTGTCCAATAAAGGCAAAAATGCCAAAAAAATAACTTAAAAAAAAAAAAAAAAAAAAAAAAAGTCAAACTGCAGACCGACGTGTGAGGGTGGATCCAGTTTTCTGATCTAAACTGCTGCTGTAACATGAAGCTGGTCTGGTTTTGTTGTTTTCATCCTGTTACATCTTTTAAGTCATTTTCATCTTGTTGTGTCATTTTTGTCTTTTGCATCATTTCATGTTATTACGTCTTTTAAACCATTTTCATTATGTTATGTCCTTTAAGTTGTTTCTGTCTCATTTTGTGGCGTTTTTGTCTTGTTACGTCTTTCACAACATTTTGTTTTGTGTCTTTTTGCACTGTGTTCATTTTGTTACGTCTTTTATGCCATTTTCATCTTCTTACATCATTTACGTTGTTTTCATCTTGTTACATCTGTCATGCATGATATGCACTGATCAATACACCAAGTAATCATCATTTCTATGTGTTATTATTCCATTTATTTAAGTTAGCAATGATGCAAAAAACAAACAAAAAAATCTCCCCAAATACAGATATTTGTGTTCAAATGTAAAAGTAGAACGTTATCAGAAAAATTGAGTAAGTATGAAAGTCAAGTACAGATACCTGAAAACTCGACTTAAGTTCAGCAGCAAGTATTTGTATTCCTGCTTTTTTACATCTCAGCTGTGCAACAGCCCCCGTATTGTTTCAGGTACAGGTGAGACAATCAAATATAAACCAGGAAGTCTGTGAATCTGAAGTTTGATCAGATATGAAAACACTGCAGTGTTATGATCCTGTCAAACAGGATTTTACAATTTTATAATTATGGAAAGTTCAGTGGTGCTTATTTTATTGTTTGTTCAGATGATTGTGAGGTAAAGAGGAGGATAAAGTAATTTATCAGGAATGTATACTTGCAGACAGACAGGATATTTATACCTCTGACAGATGTGGAGCGTGTGGCGTGTCATCACAGCAGCTGGAGAACTGTAGACGGAGTGACGAGGATCTAAATGAGGATCTGAGAATCACACAAAGACTTTTCTCTCTGTCACATGTCAAAGATTAAAGTGTGGAACCAAGAGACAAAAATTTAGAACAAAACACAAAGACAGAAGACGAGTCAAAGATCAGGACAGTTTGGGCATGGAAACAGGAAGTGATGTCATCAAAAGACAGTGGATTTGGCAGAGAGTGTGTGTGTGTGTGTGTGTGTGTGTGTGTGTGTGTGTGTGTGTGCAGGTTTCTTACCCCGGTTCTGGTCCTTTTTGAGACTATCTGGCCCTGATTGGCTGGACATGACAATGGGAACAGAGCTAAAGTGATTTATTCATTTTTAATTAATTGATTACTGTTAAAGCTCGGGCAAGCAACATTGTTTTGGTATCACTGGGAAATAATTCTATAATAACCTTTCAACATATTGTAAATCAAGTGGTCTGAGACAGAACTCGACTTCTGCACCTCCTCTTGGTTCTGTTTCAGTCTTTAGGGTATCTGGCCTTTGACCGTAGACTTAAACCAATCATAGGTCATCTAGTGACCGGGGGCTCCTATTGGCTGTTCTACTAGAGCAGCTACACGTGCAGTTCCTTCAGTGAGACCCTGAATCAATGTTGGAAACTTCTGCAGGAAAAGTCACTATTAAACTGAATTATCAGAAATGGAGTCTTAAAAAGAGTCCAGCTAATGAGCAACATGCTCGGGCCAGGAGTTTGTCAGCTCACCCGGTTACTTTTCACTTCACCTTCAGTTGTGTTGGATCAAAAAGAGGATTTATTTTCACTCCTGCTTCTCAGCCCCTCTGCAGCAGCGACCCACGAAGAAATTGCGGAGTTGCGGACCAGCCAGAAGAGAGCTCAGTGTTTGTTTTTTTAAACTTTTGGGATTAAAAAGTGGATTTACTGGATTTACTGCACTGTTTACAGTAAGATAATTAGTCTCTTTGTCCATGTTGGCTGCTGAATGGACGAGAAATGTATTTGAAAGTCACGGAGTGAGAGTAAAGGCAGGAGGGATATAAAGGAAAGGAAACGAGTTCTCTTGTGAGTACTGTGTACACACACGGGGATAATCCACTAGTATTTTTGGTTGTGCTGAGCCAAACCAGTTGCCCGCTGATTTGCATTTCTGTAACTGATTTTATTGGGCAGAGCTGCGCCTGAGATGGACCTAATCTGGAGCGGAGCCAAAGCCAGCCCGACTTGCCTCCAAGCAGGATACAGGAACACACCTGGTTAAATAAAGGCTAAAGAATTTTTTTTTCTAAAAAAAAAAAACAGGCTGGTTCGCTGCACAGACACAACTATGGAGCAGTGACACATTTAAATAAAGAGTTTGAGCTTCTTCCTCCTAATTCACAAACAGATCTCTCTGAAACCTCCTCAAATCTCCCTGAAAACATTCTTCAAAGTGCCTGAAACATCTCCGCAGCTACAGCGATATATAATATAACATGAATCTCACTGATGTGAATTCAAGAGTCTGTTCTTATTCAGCTGATGAGAAGATGAAACTGTGCAGCTGAGGCTCAGCAGGAAATCTGATTTTCATTCTGTTATCAAGCCAGCTCAGCTGTGGAGAGCTGATACTGTTAGAACACAAAGTAAAAGTTCCAGTTGTTCTCCTGCTGCATACTGTATGTTCTCTCTGTGTGTGTTTCATTAGGATGTAAATGTTGAAGGCAAATGTTTCTGTAACTAAGAGCAGAACTTTATTTCTGCTGGTGAATCTGACTTCTGTTAGTTTATTCAGTCGGTCACCCAACCAGTCAGTCAGAAATTCTTCATGAATCAAGGCAAACAGAACAAATCCCAACATGCACTGTGGGAGGAGGGGGGGTCAGTGAGATAGAGGCTGGAGCTGAAACAGCCAATCAAATGGCCTGTTTTTCTTCCATTTAAAAGTCAGAGTCAGCAGCACAGAATTCATCTGAGCTCCGCTTTCCTCACTTGAACTGATGTGTGTGAATTTAAAGAAGATTTCTACAGACTTGTTTAACATTTCACGGCTCTGAGTCTGACTGCTTCACCACGTCTGAACTTCACAAATCCAGTTTGAAACTAAGGAGATCAGATTTTAGCTCAGAAATCATCCAGATGAGCTCAGCAGCTACACAACACACAAACTTTGTCGACAACCATTTAAACATCATCTTGTAAATACTACATAAAAGCTAGCCATGTAATTTTGCTGGCTAAACATAGCTTAGCTGACATTATGTCTTGAATCTTGAAAAGATAACTCGCCAACAATTGATGCAGATTAACTTGCTGGTTAGCAGGGTTACTTTAAAAATGTATTCACACACAATTACTAATTACCTGTTATAAAATATCACAATACTTTATACTTTTCATTACTGGATTACCTATAATGTTAGGTGTCTTATTTTTTGTAACTGTAATGGAACAGTTACCATATCTGTGTTTCCTACTTCTGTAATCCCTTTACATGTAATCTGTTACTCCCCTGAATCTCTCTGATATCAGTGTTGTGACCGAGGGATGTCTGACAGCCATCAGTGTGTCCACAGAGGATGAATGTGGACACAGTGTGAGTCAGTCAGTGTGTACAGTGTGTGTGTTTGTAGCAGAGGTCACATTGTGTCTCCGAACAAGATCCAATCAATGTTGAGCAGACAGAGTGGAGAGTGAAGCTCACAGGACGTCCACCTGAGACACACCGGGAGAGAAATATACGTGTGAGACGAACCACAGTGTGTGTGTGTGTGTGTGTGTGAAGGTGTCTTTAAAGTAATCTGCCACTTTGTCCCAGTGTGACGTCTGAAGGACACAAGAGACAGTCTGCTGAGAGCAAAAAGTCCAACGTTCCACCAAAGAACTGGTTTATTAAAAATCCTTCAAGTCCTGTTTCAGAGGTACACTCTGAGAAATAAAGGTGCCAACTAGAACCATAAAGGGTTCTTCAGCTTGTCCCCATAGGAGAACTCTGTATGGTTCCTGGTAGGACCTTTTATAAAGGTTCCACTTGGAACCCTTTCAGATAGTTCAACCTTAAACCCAACATAAAGGGTTATACTGCGAACCATCTGTGACTGGTTTCACTCAGAACCCTCTATGAGAGGTTCTAAAGAGAACCATTCAATGGTGCGATGGTTCCAACCAGAACCCTTTCTGGGGATTCAATACAGAAACTTTCCACCTTCTAAGAGTGCCAACAAGAACCCACCCAGGGGGTTCTATTGAGAACATTCTTCTATTCCCACAGTTGAATCCAGAATCCACCAAGTGGGATCTACCAAGAACCTATTCAGGTTCTGAGAGTTTTATCTAGAACCTATCAAGGGGGTTCTACAGAGATCTGTTTTAGATTCCAAGAGTTTTATCTAGAGCTGACCCAGGAAATTCTACTGAGAACCCTTTAACATCACAGTGAAAAGAACCCTTGATGAGTGTTTTTTTTAAGGATTTCAACAATCCTTGAAGAACATTTTCTTCTAAAAATGGTTCTTTGGATGAAAAGGATTCTTAAAGGAACCCTCAGTCTCACACAGAACCCTTGACAAACCCTTTCCTCAAAAAAAGGGTTCTTCAGAAGCAAATGGTTCTCAACTCTTCAGGAAGAACCCTTATTTCTAAGAGTGCAGTGTTATAATCACTGCACACACACACACACACACACACACACACACACACACACACAGAGTAAACAACAAACAAACCACAGCGCCCTCATCACATAATGAGTTGTTTACTCACTTGATGAACACACAAACACACAGTCACACACTTTAATACACAAAACTACACACTGTACCAGCAGCAGATCCATACATGAAGTATCAATACTACTGATACCAATATGTATTGATTGATAGCAGTCTTAAAAAGTCACCTCATATCTCTCTCATGTGAAACACATTTTCTTTTTTCTTTTTTTTAACCCCTAAAACTGTTACAAACTGTACAATTATTATCATTATTAAATTATCTAAAAGTATTCAGTTTTACATTAAAACAAGACATTTCAACAGGAAACAGGAAAACAAACTCTTATTTTGTAGTTTTTTTAGGGGTTGCATTAGCTGCTGATCTGTGTAGCTAACTTTAGCGGTTGGTCTGTGTAGCTAATGTTAGCTATTGATCTGTGTAGCTAATGTTAGCAGTTGGTCTGTGTAGCTATTATTAGCAGTTGGTCTGTGTAGCTAACGTTAGCAGTTGGTCTGTGTAGCTAATGCGAGCAGTTGGTCTGTGTAGCTAACGTTAGCAGTTGGTCTGTGTAGCTAATGCTAGCAGTTGGTCTGTGTAGCTAATGTTAGCAGTTGTCTGTGTAGCTAATGTTAGCAGTTGGTCTGTGTAGCAAACGTTAGCAGTTGGTCTGTGTAGCTAATGCTAGCAGTTGGTCTGTGTAGCTAATGTTAGCAGTTAGTCTGTGTAGCTAATGCGAGCAGTTGGTCTGTGTAGCTAATGTTAGCAGTTGGTCTGTGTAGCTAACGTTAGCAGTTGGTCTGTGTAGCTAACGTTAGCAGTTGGTCTGTGTAGCTAATGTTAGCAGTTGGTCTGTGTAGCTAATGTTAGCAGCTGGTCTGTGTAGCTAACGCTAGCAGCTGGTCTGTGTAGCTAATGTTAGCAGTTGGTCTGTGTAGCTAATGTTAGCAGTTGGTCTGTGTAGCTAACGTTAGCAGTTGGTCTGTGTAGCTAACGCTAGCAGTTGGTCTGTGTAGCTAATGTTAGCAGTTGGGCTGTGTAGCTAACGCTAGCAGTTGGTCTGTGTAGCTAATGTTAGCAGTTGGTCTGTGTAGCTAATGCGAGCAGTTGGTCTGTGTAGCTAATGTTAGCAGTTGGTCTGTGTAGCTAATGTTAGCAGTTGGTCTGTGTAGCTAATGCAAGCAGTTGGTCTGTGTAGCTAATGTTAGCAGTTGGTCTGTGTAGCTAACGTTAGCGTTGATCTTACCGATAAATGTTTCTTTAAATTAGATGTTGAAACAAGATGCTGGTGAAGTTTTCCACTGAGTGACATTTTTTAAAGAGATAACGAACTACAATGAAGTATGAAACACATTTTCTTTTCTTTTCTTTTTTTTTTTTACCATCAACTAAACTGTTAAAAACTGCACAATACAATAATACAACAAGTATTCAGGTTTATCTGAAAGGGACATTGTGTAACATTTTCTGTTGTTTACTGGCCAAAATCGATGTCTGCATTTATATATGTGTTATCATTGGTGTATTATGACCTCCGCTAATAATCTGACACATTCTCGTAAGCGAAGAATTTTAGATTTGTTTATACATACTACGGGTAAGCCGGTAGGGAAGTGCCATGACGGTCTGCCATCTTGAAACTACAGCTGCCGGCAAGGGACAAATAGCACCAACGCAGAATAACTATGTGTTTTCCCTGCGAGCCAGCGCAGTGATTGAGACGCCAGAGAAGATCAGCGAGAGGCTTATTACCCCGGCATGTTTGAAAATCTGCACTACTGCAGCATAATGCAGGACCATGCATATGCAGCAGCAGCACATGAGACGGTTTCACCATCGCCAAGAAAGTGAAAAAGGGAACTTAGAAGGCAGCGTGACCGGAGCATTAAAAAAAAGAGGATTAACATCGGGCTAGCCTTCCCCAGGTGGAAGGAGCTCATGAAGGAGAAAGATTTTAAAAGGGACGCTGAAGTTGCCAGCTTTCTCCTCGACAAGTAAGTCAACTGTACTGCCTAAATTAGCCTAAAGCTAACTTTTTTCATTCGGTTTTGTTAGACAGTGTTGCTCGTTACCATAGGCAGCATAACAGTAGATCCTGCTAAAATACACCAGCCTCGTTGGTACAGAAGTGTATGTTTACGTGGTTTCAGTAGCTTTCAAAGTCGCAGTAAACGCCAGCTTTTTGTCACAGTAAATGCCAGCTTATAAAGCCTTCCCACCGGCTTTTAGTCCGGCTTTACCGTGACTGAGAGCCGGCGTTTACTGCGACTATGAAAGCTACTGAAACCACGTAAACATACAGTTCCACCAGAGGAGTAAAACCAGATTTCACTGTATGTGTAGTGTCTGTGTTGTTATATGTGTACTTATTGGATAGCAGAGGTTGGAATTATGTTTTCAACAAGTCATCTCCATGCCATGTATTTGTTCTGCTCATGCACGAAACCAGGTGATTCCAATCAGCAATATTTATCTATGAAATCACGAACCTCTTCACCTGAGTGAAGACTCCATGAAGTATCAGATGACATGGTTTCATCAGTGTTGTCGAGGCTTTTTGATACACGGCGGCTACCGTTGTTGCAATACGTGTTTGAAAAAGTGAGGCGCTAGAGTGCACTATTCGTCTGAATGCAATACACGATTTCAAGGTTAGATGGGAGTAATTCCTATGCAACGTCCCTTTAAAGAGCCGTGACATTAAAACACTTTAAAAAAGAAAACAAACTTTTATTTTGTAGGATTTTTTAAGTGAATACTTTAACTTCAGTATAAATCTACATTAGCAACTTTTACTTGTATTTTTCCATTCTGTCATTTTCTTCATCTGAAATCTAAAACAGTCGCAGTGATTAAATATTCAGGTGTGTGTTTACTGTGTGTTGTGTGTGTGTGTGTTTGTGTGTGTGTCCAAACTGTAAGCATGGCCTCAAACTGTCAGAGCTCAGTTTTAACTCGACCAGAGTGACGAGCGGAGTCATCGAAGGCAGACAGCCTCCCACCGCATGATTGGCAGAGTGGCCTTTGCCTGTAACTGTGTGTGTGTGTGTGTGTGTGTGTGTGTGTGTGTGTGTGTAAGTTCCAGTGTGCCAGTGTATGATCGTAGCAGCCTAAGCCAGCGTATCGTCTCAGCACACTGACAGAGCGCCGTCCTGTTATTATGCTCCGTGAGTGTGTGTGTGTGTGTGTGTGTGTGTGTGTGAGAGAGAGAGAGTAGGAGTGTATTTTCTAATGAGCTGTATTTAAATGAGTGTGTGTGTGTGTGCGTGTAAAAACTCACTACGTGAGGGCTCCCAGAATTCATTGCATGGCTGAGTGGAGTGACAGGCGAAGCCATTTAATGCCTCAACACTGGCAGAGAGTAACTGACAGAGTGGCATTTGGAGGCCTGTGTGTGTGTGTGTGTGTGTGTGTGACATTTTGGCAGGAGTGTGTGGGATGTGAGGACGGAGACGAGGACTTTATGTGTCCATCGATCAGATTTATTGTTACATTATTAAACATGTTGGTCATCAGTTTCTGTCTGATCGATTTCACATCTGTTCAAGTTTCTTGTAGCCTTCAGTGATTAGCATTAGCATTAGCATTAGCATTCAGAAGCACAGCAAACACTGAAATAATCAGTGTACTCGAGGTATCTGCAGTAGTTTTTGATCCTTTAGTTTCTGTGGGAGTCTTGGGACAAAAAATTCACTTTCCTGTTGGTAAACTACTGCAGACTTTTCAGTGGGCGGAGCCTGGGTGGAGCCAAAACACTTAAACATGTAACAAGACGAAAATGATGTAATAAGAAGAAACAAGATATAACTGAGGTTAAAATGACTTAAAAGATGTAACAAAACGTAACAAGATGAAAACAGCGTTAAAGATTTAACAACAAAAACAGACGTAAATCACGTAAAACACAGAAGAAGTTGAAACAGAGACAGAGAAGGAGATTCTCTGCTCGAGTAAAGAACGTGAGGATTTTTTTTTTACCACCGCTGGTAAAAAAAAACAACACACGGAGGGAAACATGTGACAAACAGATTTTTAATCTTCTCATGAAAAGATACAAACCTAAAACATACAAACCAGCCTCAGTTCAAGCTGCAGACTTTTTATTTCCCAAAATAATGAAGAAAAAGAAAAACTTTATTTGTGTTTTTATTCTGTTTCTGTGAACCTGAAGAGTCACACCCAAACACCAGCGTCTTTATTCATGTTGAGTTGAGCATTAATCGTGTTTGCTTCAGTGTTTCCTCCTCCTGTAACTTGTACTCATAACTCATCTGGGGCTCAAACTGAACAGAAGCAGAGGTAAATATTTAGATTTTAACACATTCATGTAAAAAGGACTTCATCAGAGGAAAGTTTGTGAGTTGCGATTCACGCTGACACATTTTTAAAACTTCAGAATGTAAAAACTTATTTATTTGTCACACAAATAAAGTTTTTATTTGTGTGACAAATAAATAAGTCATCACAAGCTGAACTTTAAGGCTGGTGATGTCATCATCCTGAGCCCACGATCGTGACGGCATCACCTGAACTCAAGTGAAAAAAGAAAAGTTAAGTGTGACCATTGGCTAAACACACACACACACACACACACACACACACACACACACACACACACACACACACCCCCGGATGTTTGAGGAAATTACAGATGATGCTTGTCAGATTTGGACTTTTCAGCCCGAGGGGGAGAAAACACTGAAGACTGGGTGATGTACTGGTCTGTGTGTGTGTGTGTGTGTGTGTGTGTGTGTGTGTGTGTGTGGTGTGTGTGTGTGTGTGTGTGTGTGTGAAGCGCCTGCAGCAGCATCAAAAGCTGAGTGTGACGTCGGTATTAAAGCCAACACGTTTCCCCTGCAGCGAAACATCACAGCTACAAGGACGTGACGAAGCTGCTTAACAGCTCTGACTGACTCTGTGTGGTTTTGTGTGTGTGTGTGTGTCAGTATCGGCCTGCACGCCCAGTCGGGTCTCAGCGGCGTGCATCGATTTGCTCGGTGGACGGAGTCGAACTTCCTGCTGGGTCAGAGTTCGCTCCATGTGGCGGTAGATGATGCGGTAACACTGGCTCCGCCTCCCGGTCCTGACAGAGAGACACAAAGAGAGAGAGCGGGATGGTTATAGTTTATATTTTCATCATGTTAATATATTTATGTCTTTCTTTTTAATCCAAAATAAATTATTTTCCGTTCATGGTCACCATTTTTTTCTTCTCCTGAACAAAGCAGCATTAAATCCAGTGTTTACTGAGTAACGCTTCAATTTCCAGGTCCCATCATTTCATGATAAATAGGTGGTAATTACCAAGTAATATATTTGAAATTTCTTAAAAAATAACCCACTGATCACCCACAAAGTTCATAGTTAATTATGCGATAATTAGCAACTACCATTTTCATGTAGTGGGCAGTAATTACAAAGTAATGTATTTGAAATTTCTCAGAAATTATCCCCAATTTACCTCCAAATTACCACCAAATTTCACGGTAAATATGTGATAATTAACCCCAGATTTTCTGAAGTGATTATCAAGTGAAACACCGCAGACCATCTACTTTGTAATTATCACCAGCTACATGAAAACAGCACTTAACGACAAAATCTGGAGGTAATTTGTGGGTAACTTCTAAGAAAATTCAAATATATTACTTGGTAATTACCTCCTATTTACCATGAAATCATGGGACCTGGACATGTAGTCTGAATATTAAAGGGACAGTTTGTATTTTCTGAAGTGTATTTGTATGAGGAACTTATCCATAGTCCTGCCAGTTCCAAACTTAAGAACACCACGGCTCAATTTGAAATCTGAAAACCTGCTGCAGTCCACCCAGAACTTTGATCAGGTCAGTAAACCCTTTTTTTTCCCACCACTTAACTTTGCTGTCAGACAGACCTTTCTGACAGGAAACCACTGGTATATATAAGCCAAACATCACTCTCTGCAGACCAACCAAACTCCACTGACAAAATCAGTTACGTCACAGAACACAGGAGTTGTTGGTCGTCTGCTGCCTCCATCTGTTAGTTTGTTTGTGTCACTGTGTGACTTCTGTGAATCCAAACTAATCGTTTTAAAACACTGGAGTCACACAGTAACACAAACAAACTAACCACTGGAGGCAACGATAGACCAACAACTCATTTGATCTGTGAAGTAAAATTACTGATTTTTTTCAGTGGAGTTTGGTTGGTTTAGAGAGAGCGATGTTTGCGCTTTGTGCGATGTTGGTTTCCCACCAGTCTGTCTGACAGAAAGATTAAATGATGAAAATATTCTAAATATAGTGCAGTTAAACTGATATAGATGTTTTAGGGTTTTAGACTCTGTCCACAGCAGTACATTGTTTAGCTTCCTGCACTGGTGCTCCTGCTGCTTCTCCAAATACACTGACTGTGGAGCAGTGACTCATAAAACCACACTTTAAAAAGCCAGAACTGTCCCTTTAATATGCTCCTGTCACTGACAGAGTGACACACAGAGCAGTTAAACACAGAGTTACAACAACTAACATACAACACAACACTCTGTGTGTGTGGGGTGTCTCTGGTGAATAATTGATCATCAGTAGATTTGGTGGAAATGTCAGAGAGAGAGTCAGATAAAGAAAACGAATGAAGACACACACACTCAGACACACACCCGCAGTCACACAGTCAGACACACACAGACACACACACACACACACAGTGAATGGTATTTCATGTGATAGACTGTGTCGTTGTTGAATAATTGATGTCTCCATTATCCAGCCTGCATAGCTGGGGGGCGGGGCAGATGGGGGAGATCGATACAGTGACACCTGTAACACACACGAATACACACACACACACACACACACACTGCAAAGTAAACAAGAATATGTGCAAGAAATATGCACACGTTACATTATGCATGCAAACTAAACGTATAGTTTTCTGTCATACATGGATTAATACACACACACACACACACACACACACACACACACACACACACACACACACAACACACTGTAATGGAAAATATAGAAGCAGCTGACTGGAGGAAATAAGATTGAAGATGAAACCAGAGAAAGACTAAAAGAAAAGACACTTCTATTCTTCTGTTTGGGGATAATGATACTCTACCTTTTGGAACTACAGTTCCCATGATGCTTTGGGGTACATGAATAGGTTTTAGGTTCTGTAATGTTCAGTCCCTCCAGGATTTTGTGGGCTGTTTTTTGTGATCTTTGTGGCATAAAACACCTGATTTCACCGCAGTTTTTCATGTTGCATTTTTAGGTGTTTAGGAGTGAAAATTGCAAAAGAAGGCTGTGATTTAGTTTTGTACAATTCATTAAAATCAAATAAAATTTGTTTCAGGGAGAGTAAAATAAACCAAACTCTATTCTGAGGGTTCTCAGAAACCTCACCAAAGAGGCTCAGGATTACAACAAATCTGCTTTATTTGTAGATGAAGAAGAGCATCTGAGGGGCATACATTTAAAAAATAAAAGAGCAAAGAACAATGACAAATGTGTTCTTTTCAGTGCCTGTTACAAAATATAATATAAATGCAAAGAAATAGTGAATAATAAAACAGAACATTGAGTTGGTTCATTGAGACGTACATGTATGTTGTTTGCACGGGCGAACTCGCAGAAAGAAATGTAGAAAAGTTGCAAAGTTTGGACAAAATTGCAGAATTGTTACGATCGCAACATCGTAACTTCCTGTAAGGACTGAATGTTGCCATGGAGTCAGTGAGTTGGGCAGTGAGCTACAATCTGAGTCTTTGAATCCAATCTTTGTTTAACTTTTTGTCAAACTGACACCCCCACAAGTCCGCTGAATTAGATTATTACCACTTCCTGTTTGCGCTCACAACTGTCACTGCTGGTGTTGCGCGTGAGGTGGAGGGAGAGGCGGAGTCGTAGGTGTGTCGATGGTGCTCATACAGTGTTGGGGGACCACGGCTCCGACACGTCAGTGAGACATGTTTCAGCTCCGCCCAAAACACACAGAAATGTTTAATGGTCTAATTGCGGTATTATATTTCTGTGAAGAGACGTTACTTTAGAGTTTTTCAAATGCATTTTTTGGTGCTTTGAGCTCCACAAGCTGAGTGTCATCTGGTCCTGTTACATCAGTCAGACATCTCTACGGGCAATATCTAAACTATCTAGACGGATAAATAACACGACAGGTGAGAAGAAAAACATATTTGATTTCACTGAAGCCTCTATAATATGAGATTTTCTTTCATTTTTTAATAACCTTCCTGTGCTGCAGAAGATTTTGGTGTTTTGACCAACAAATGCAAAAACTGAATCACGACTAAATCTCAGTAATTAATTTAAAAAGTTTAAGATTACAACTCTTAAAAAAAAAAGCATATCTAATGTTTTTTAAGGCAGCGACCCAGAGCTCGTTCTGCGGTGTGAAACATGTTTCTGGAGTATTTCTGCAGCAGGTGACTGATGAAACTCTCGGTTTCTACGCCTCACAAACTAAACACGTTCTAAATGAAACAGCTTTAATTTGTGCTTATCTAAAGGGAAACAGAGAGAAACAGGGTGATAAAGTGTAGTTGTGTGCGTGTGTGAAAGAAATGAAAATGTTGGGAGTTGGGGAATTTTCATCCAAAGCAATTAAAATTCTAAGAATAGCTCGCTGCACCAATTAAAACCAAACTGAGACAGATAAGCTTGACAACTTATTTTCTGTTCTGTCTTACACACATCTAACTTTAACCACCACTGTGTGTGTGTGTGTGTGTGTGTGTGTGTAGGTGTGTGTGTGTGTGTGTGTCTATAAATACCTCAGAGGAGGAGCTCACACAGGGAGTTCTGTAGGCTTCATTATAGCTGCTTAGATGTTTCTATTTTAATCTCAGATCAGATCATTTGACTGTTTCTCAGTAAAACTTCAACGTTCGTACACTTTAGTCGTACACAGTCAAGGACACGCTGAATATTTGTTGCACATGAACATTTAAGACCAAAAAAAGTTCAACACAAGGCTTTAATTAAACTTGTTGCAAACTTTGCTGCATGAAAACCAACAAATGGAGACTTGAAACCAGTTTGAAACAAATAATTCCTCTGAGATGCATTCAGGGACTGTCAGACGTCGAAGTTCCCATAATCACCTAACAAAGAGTATCGTAATAATGAGCTACTATATCACAAAATTAATCGAGAAGACAAACGATAAAAAAATACATGAGGTCACTCAGTAGAGTGCAGATCTCCGCCAGGCAACAGATGGTGAAGCACCTACTGCAATGGCACAGTCAACCTGCAGAGATTCGCATAGTTCCTGCAACATTAACATGACCTCCAACTTAGAGCTTGAGATCTGTACCTGGACCCAACGCGACCCGACGGGTTCGGGTTGGGTCGGGCCTTATTTCTCACATATCTCACAGGCTCATGTCGGGTTCGGGCTGTACTATATTTATTCATTTATTTTAATTTTTCTCCCCAGTTTAGTCGTTGCTAACTCCACTTCCCTGCATGTATTGTCCCTGTCAGTGAAAATTCCTACTGTTGTGCACAGAGGGAAGCTTGCTATGAAAAAATATCAGGCTGTAAATGAGTTGGGGCTGAAATATGTTAAGGAGGGTCGGGTTTGGGTCGGTTTCAGACAGAATTTTGTTGGCATCAGGCCTCGATGGGCTCAACTTTTCAGGCACAATTAAAGTGCTACTCGACATATGTTGTCCAGAGCTGAAACGAGATTTCAAAATGAAGCAGCTTGTTGATCACTTGCGGCCCCTAGTGTCTGTTTAAGAAGAGCGAGAAGTCTCACTAAACTTGTTGTAAACTTTGTCACATGAAAACCAACAAGGCACAATTTAGAAAATTCTCCACTGAGATGAACTCTAGGACTGTCAGATGTCCCAGGCCTGATGACTTGCCTGCCACAGAGTGTTTCTAATAATGAGCTACTTTATCACAAAATGAATCGTGGAGACAAACGATAAAAAACTAGACAAGGTCACTCAGTAGAGTGCATGACACCCAGACGGTGAAGCACCTACTGCAGTCCCTAACCCATACTGGCTGCAAATGCTAGCTAGACATCCCCGTGAGCAGCTTCAGAAATGAAAAACAACCACGTTACTTACCACAGCACCTGAGCACACCATACCTCGTGAGCTGTCCCAGAAAAAAAAATTTTAACTTCTGACACTAAGAAAAAGGAAGCTTTATGTCTCTGGTAACCCAAAATACCTTCACATCTGACCAAGTGTCAAACAGCCTAAAAAAATTTTTCTACCCAAAAAAATAAAACATGATATTCATCCAGAAGCATTTGTTGCTGTGTCATCTTGAACATGTGCAGGAAACTTTCATTCATATCATCAGCAATAAGAAGAAGCAGGAAGCTTCTCCGGGGTCAGAACAGGACAGAAAAAAAAAAAATGGCCGACAGCATCACAGCCAAAATATTTTAAAAAAAACTGCAAAAAACATGGTGGATTTGATGTCAGACTTCAGCAGATGGTGGGATGGAGGAAGAGACGGAGAGATAAAGGGATGGAGAGGGGCTGAGCTTCAAAGAGGAGTGTAATGTTTCATTCAGAGGGGGGAGGACAGGAGGGGAGGTGGGTGAGAGACAACCAAAGTGACTGGGAAACAGAAAAGAGAGAGAGAGAGAGGGAGATAAGTGGATGATGATGGACAAGCTTGAAAGAGGAGAGTTGGGTTTCATTCAGACCGAGAGAGAGTGTGTTTATGAGGGAGAAGGAGGGAGGGAAAGAGGGGAGATAAAGAGATAAAGGGAAGGATCGATCAGCTGAAGGAGGTGAAGAGGAGAGGAAACTCCTGCAGCTGCAAATGTCCTTGAAAGCACCGTGCTGCCTTCATGTTAAGAGGGGAAAACCAGGAGATCTGATACTGTGATTCCCTGAAGAAGGGAGGGAGAGGAGAGGAGGGAGGAAGGAAGGAAGGAAGGAAGGGAGGAAGGCTCTCCTTCTTCTGTGCTCCCCTTTTTTTCTCCCCCTTTTCCTCCTGTTCAGGTTTTCATCAGCCTCACTTTTCGTTTACTGTCTCTGACGAGAAGAGAGCAGAAAAAAAAAAGAACTCCCTGAGGTTTCTCCGTCTTCCTCAGACAAATTGAATTTTGTTCTTTTCTTCTTCTGTGGTTTCAGGGTCTGTTTTTTTTAAATGTCTGTGTGTAAATACGAGCAGACCTGAGAACAGACTGGAAGCTTTAGAGACGGCCTGCAGGAACATGAAGATAACTGATGCGTCACTGATATATGAGGCTGATATCAGGCAGTCTTCTACATTACTCATAAAACTGTTTCATTTTTACTCTTCAATTATGCTGCAAAAATATATTTTAAAAGCTCAAACTCTTGGCTATTAAACCTTGTAATGGTCCAACCTCCTGGTGATGAAATTTTTTATTAAATGTGGACGACAGCTCAGTCTGATGGAAAATCAGTAAAATGTTCACTGATAATGTATTTGGTGTATTTTCCTCCCAAAGGTAATCTTACACAGAATTCAGGGTTGTGTTGGGGCAGAAGCATTAACATAGCAAACATCAGCAGTGACTAGACATGTTTGGATGAATTTTTTAAATTAAAATTTAGTCAAACTCTTTAACTCAGGCTCTTGTGTTGCCTGAACCCACAGACAGAAATCTGGACGTGGACCCTCAACTCTTTGTCTCAAGTCTTAACTTTTATCAAACCACTTCACTTGGACTCCAGCAGGGACATAAATGATCATTCGCTCAAAGAAAGTTGTCTCTTTATAATCCAGACAGCTGGTATGTTTCACCACAGCAGAATTATGAAAATTATTTAGCAACATACAAATGTCATTTCTCAGAAACAGGGTTTACAAATGAACGACCACATTGCTCCGTAACTTCTGGACACATTAGCCACAACTGTGAAGGCCTGGTTTATTTTTCCTGATTTACTAAAAGTTTGTGTTTGTGATCTACTAACGGTGCACACTGAGGATTGTGTCTTTCAAATGTGCGCTGCACTGTTAGTACTTTTGTCTAAATGAATTTGCAGTATGCAGCGTTTCTACCACCGTGTGCAAAAGGAGAGAAAAATGCAAATAGATTCATTTAGCACATGCACTGAAAATAATTTTTGGTGACTGTGTCTATTTAATACGTTTGAAAAGAAGGAAATCAGCGCAGCGGCGCTCACAGCTGGCTGCTGTTACTGTGGTGATGAGGAGATTTCTTGATTTAAAATCATTTCTCATAGTTATTTAGGGGATGAAGTTATTTTTACCTTCATTCATAATCATTAACGCAGAAAAACAACATGATTAAACATAAATTTATTGCAGCCAAACTAAAGTAAACATTCACAGCCACTGTAGCCTAAAGAGAATGAAGATGGACTGTTATTATATCCTCCTGTCTCCGTCTTTTCACCAACATTATTGTTTTTAACTGGGTTTTTTGGCAGGTTGTGTGTCTCTCAGCCCCCAGTGCGCTCATCTCCCCACAGGGAGATCATTATTTATTATTATTATTATTATTCATTTATTTTCTAAGATAGAAGATAGTTGGAGAAGTTTTTATCAGAAGCCAGTTTTTCTTTTCTTTGCCTTCTATCTTCCATCTTCTCTTGATTTCAACTTGTTTTTTGCTGTAGCTCAACAATATGTTTGTCTCTTCCACTAAAACCTCCATGGGATCAAATTTTATTTTGTGCTTGCAGTCTTGCTGCTTTCAGTCCAAACTCCCGACGGGGGAAACCTGTAAAACACACAAACCCCTCATTTAAATCCTGCTGTTTCCACAGTGTTTGCACCTGCTGTCAATTATGCACTTGTTCTTATTTGATCACATCAAACAAATGTGCAATATATCAGAATGCACACGCAATTCAGCCCTGAAAGTTGAATATATTAAATGTTGTGTTTACAGCTGGTTGTGCTGCCCCCAAGTGGCCAAAAAAAGAATTATTCATTCTTTTACTGATCACTGTTACATCACTTTATTGTCTCAAAATACTTTTAATAATTAAAAAAGAAAGTTAAAGAAATAGTCTGATGAAAAAGTCGGAGCACAGTAATTAAATCTCTTTGTAACTTCCTCCCTCTAGTTCCAGCTTGAATTGTATGAAGAGAAACTTTAAAAAACAAAACTGTCAAACTGGACTATTTTTAACTGATGAAAGCCAGGAAACGAAGAAGAAGAAGAAGAAAGACAAAGGCGACACAGCAGGAAGTTAATAAATAACTAAAGTGGAATTCAGCCAAGGAGAAACGTTCTGGATTAAACTAATTCAACAAAACGAGAGAATTTAAACCTGGATTTGAGAGTCTTGTGAACATTTTTAGGGGATCCACTTCAGATCAGTTATTACAGGACGCATGAAATCGACTTCACCTCCTTTTTCAGCCTCTTTTTTCTTTCTTCACCCTCCCATCACTCGTTCCCTTCTGTCTCCAGATTATATAAATAGATTAAAGTCCATATTTCTGCTGCTGTCTCCTCTGTTTATCTGAAGGGAGGCTGGAGGAAGAGACGGGCCTGATTCCTCCCATCCCTCTCTCCTCCTCCCTCTGTTTGTCCTCTTCCCTTTCTTCCTCCCTCCGTCCCCTCCGCCGAGCCAGAAAAGAGCCGAAATCAATTAGTATTCTATTAAGTGGCTGTGATGTGTGTGTGTGTGAATCGGAGGCTCTCTCCTCTCGTTAATCTCACCACTTAGATCCTTCCTAATTGGGATGGACAGTCAGACGGAGGAGACAAGAGGACGGGAGGAAAACCAGAGGGCAGGAAGGAAGAGGAGCTTTGAACCGCCGGCGGAGAGCACAAACACGCAGCCGGAGCGAAACGTAACGCCGATAAATGCACAATATTCATGAGCTCGTATAAATAAATGTTGCCGTTATGAATATTAATGAGCTCTGCTGTCATCTGGGCTGCTGAAAATACTTTGAAATATTTTCTGTGACAAGCTGCCAGAGACAAAGTCCTTCATTCTCTAAAAAAAGAAAAGAAAATTCTATCTTAAAACGTCACACAGGACAACGTCACATGACTCTGAGACGATTTAAAGGACTATTTCAACTGAAACTGTGAGGGTGTACAGAAAACCTGAGTTCTATGTAAGCTGGAAACCTCCTACATTACCCAGAATGCCTTTTGACCAACACAAGAATATGAGTCATAATCGATTCAAAGCAGAGGTGAGAAGTAATGACGAACAAATACTTTGTTTTCAGGTAAGTTAACTTTTCAGACAACTTTTTACTTTTAGTCCTTACGTTTGACAAAAAGACAAAAAATGACATCGTAAGATTATAAATAATGATGTGAAAGACACAATAAGACAAAAAGTACATGACATGATTTTAAAAATTATATAAAAGATGAAACAAGGTGTGAAAAGGTGTTACAAGACAAAAAAAAAGATGTAAAAAGATTTTAAGAAATGACGTAAAAGTCAAAAAAGACTAAAACTAGAGTTGGGACATGGTTTTACAAAGTGTCTCTGGTTAGCACGCTAACTTCAACAGATATCTCTGCAAGACATAGATGTCTCTGACATAACATCAGAATTCTTATTTCTTCACATCTTGCTGATAAGTTATTTTTGTGTTTTGTTTGTTTTAGATTGATATTCTTACATATTTCTCCTTTGTGTTTGAGCGTCTTTTGTCAGTCCTTCCAGGAATCTGTCCTCTCACAGTTTTAAGAATAAATGAATGAAAAATAATCTAATTCAGAACCACTTTTATGAATCAATGTTCAATCATGAGAAACAAACTCTCCTGTAACTTCAGTGGACAGGAATCTGTTTCCCCAGAACTTGTCTTGTCAGGCAGTGGTTTGTCTGCAGGTTTGTCCTCATTTCTTCGGCCAAACTTGTAAAACTGAACAAACCACTTTTAAAACCCAAACTGGTTCCTTGCTATCTAACACCCCAAACTAAACAGTAATAGATGCTAATATTTTTAAACACTGGCAGCTCCCAGCCCCTAATTCTGGTGGCCAAAGTACAGTTTTGGTAGCCCAAATGTAAACTTAAAAAAAAGCAATTTAACCTGACACTCATCAACTTCTCTCATGAACTGTGATGTGGTGTTTCTGAAGAAAAACGTGCTCAACTCCTCGGCTAGTTGAGGAAACTTCTGGCACACGGTGCAGTCTCTGTCTTTTGTGTCTCTGGTTCCTCTGTCAGGATGGTGTCTTAACAGTTTGCTCAGTAAACCCACACTTCATCATCTCCGACACATCTGTGGCTCGCTGGTGACAACTGCTGTTTTCAGAGAACGTTGAACTAGAAGCTGAAAAAGACCTGTGACTTCCTGGAACATTTGATGACTGTCTGTGGCAGGACACACAACATATGTTTACACTCAGGTGACTGGGGTCTTAAAGACGCAGGCTTGGACTGGATTGTGTAGAAATTTAGGTTGGAATCAACATAAAATCGGACTAAAAACCTTCCTCCACACTGCAGGACCGTCTTTCTGTCTCTCCTGGACAGATTTCTCTCCGTCTGACTGTGGAGTTCCAGTGAAACATGGCGGCTCTCGGCTCTCGTTAACTGTCGATGTTTCAGATCACAGGAAACAGAAACTTTGAAAGGAGCCACGCAGCTGGTTTTTTTTTGTGTGTGTGATTTTGTAATAGTATCAACGCGTGTGGTGACGCTGCTCCGTTAATGTCGTGGGAATAATATTTGAAGATGTTGGGTTTTCATGGGGGAGTCTGAAGTCTGGAAAATAAATAAATGCATAAATAAAAATTGCCAAACAAAATCAAACAAGTCTGGAAGGCGGATATGCAAACGACCGCCTCCTTCTGAAGCCGGCCTTTTAGTCTGAAGAGTGAAGACAGAGCTCTTCTTCTCTCCCTCAGTTGTTTATTTGGCCTTTTTTTTTTTTCGCTGAGGAGAGAAGGCACGGCGGCCTGGTGAGAGCTGCCTGTGATCTATTAATACATCTGCATAAATTAGTCAGAGCCGCTCTGTAGCAGTTAGCCGGCTGTGCAGGAGCTCTGGCTCCAGTCCGGAAAATCCACCAGGATTCTGTCCACAATCTGTCGTTTGTCGAAGGGAAACGGAGACTCTGCCGCTCCCTCAAGAAAGAGCTCGTCTCATCTCTACCAGCCCTCCACGCAGAGGTCGGAGGTCAGGGTCTGGGCCGGGCCGCGGGTTTGAACCCAGGCTGTTCAGCTGCAGCTGTGACCAGTTTCCTGATGATAAATGTCTGTGTGGACTCACATAAATTCAACATGTTGTTGCAGAAGAAAACAAAACAGTTTTTAGTATTTAGAGACAAAAATGCTGCAAACAACCCTGGACCATGTCCACACTTTCTGCTCCTCACATTTTCAGAACCGGCTTGTTAATTTAGCTTTAACACATTTGGAGGAAATTATTATTAAAATTATTCCTTTATTATTCAACAAGATTTTAAAATGTCGTAAAAGAGGGGGCAGGGATCAGAATTTTGTCGGCATCAGGCCTCGACAGGCTCAACTTTTCAGGCACGATTAAAGCGCTCCTCCACGCCGTCGTCGGCACTGAGCACGCTCTGGTTACAAATAAAGAAAAAGATGGTGACTGTCATGATGCCAAATCTGAGGCTTCAGAACGGTCGTCCACAAACCACCGAGTGACGTCACGGTGGGTTCACACCTGCTCGGACCAGAAGAAGAAGAACAAACCGGAGGTTAGATTTGATGGTTTTTCTGCAGCTGTTGGATTGAATTTATTGTGCATATGAGCTTCAGAGTTTAAGTTTAAATGATAGATAAATGATACAGTTTTCCTTCAGTTTGGTTTTTAGCAGATTAACTTCTTTAGCATTACTGAAGGACAAAATCTGCCCCCTTTCATAAAATGTTTCTGATGCCATAATAAATATTTGTGTAAAAATACTTGGATGCAAACATGAAGAAGAGAGGAGGAAACGATGGGGAGGAGGAGACGGTGGTAAAGAAGAAAAGAGCGAGGAGGAGGAGGAGTGTGAATTATTAACACGACTGTCCCTGTAGTCAGGAAGCCTGTCTGTCAGAGGAGGTAATAATAGAACACACACACACACACACACACACAGAGGCTGAAGTCTGATCACCTTATCAATGTTTCAATAAGCAGAGGAGCCAGTCTGAGCTCATTAATTATTCCTGAGACTGGAACCTGATTGGTCCATGAGGGTGATCAGAGATTACTACAAAGTTATTTAACTTTTTACAGCCTTATTTGACCTTCATGTCTTTCCTTCGTCCTCCCTGTTCTCCTTCCCTCCTCTTAAATCTTTTATTTTTTGTTTCCTTGACTCCTTCCTTCGTTTTTTGTCCTTCCTCTTGTCTTATTTTTCATCCTTTCTCTCTGGTACATTCCCCACCTCATTCTGTCCTTGTTCTTTTTACTTAATCTCCTCTTTTATCTGAACACTTGTAGATTCCGCTCTGTCCTATTTTTCCCTCAGGAAGCTGCGAAGTTGTGATCGCAACAATTCACGCAAATTCAAACTGAAGCCGTGAATTCTGTGCTGGCTTGTCCAAACTCCACGACTTCCTGTGATCTGCCAATCATCGTACTTCCTGCGAGTTCCACCAATCACAGCAGTCGCCTGTGCAAACATCATACCTGCATGTCCCAGTGAACCTGGTTTGTTTTACTATTAATTAACTTGAATTTATTGAAGGAAAAGCCCCTTGAGGTGGATTCACTTTTTGCTTTGCACCTATATATTTCTTTTTTCATTTTGTCATGGGTACTGAACATAACAAGGCTTCCTGCACTCTGATTTTATTATTTTGTGCTGTTTTGACTGAGTTTGAGCTCCAGAAAGATTTTGCTACGTTGCTGAATACCCCACAGGTGACCTCCTTCATTGCAAATAAAACATTTCGTTGCCTTTGATTTTTAATGAGTTATACAAAAAAAAACTGCGCCTTTCTTTTTCTTCTTTCATTTTAGTCCGCAACAATCCCAAAAAAGGCCAGAGAAATCTTGGAGGGACTGTTTTTTCCCTCCCCACCTTCCTTCCGTCTCCTGTCATCAGAGACAAACTGAAATGTCATCTTCACACTGAGCAAACAGGCTGTGTGCCTTTTTGCCTGGCCTCAGTGTGTGTGTGTGTCTACATACTGTATATATACAGTGTGTGTGTGTGTCGCCTACTGTCCATCTGTTGGAGCACCAGGAGACATGATGAGTGTTTACCATGACTCAGAGACACACACTCCCCCCTCCTCCTGGTGCCTTTTAGCCGGTTTTCTCGATCCATCAATCAATTTATCAGAAAGAGACGAACAGACGACGTGAATCAGAAAGAACTACAGAAACCACAACACACACGTCCCTCTGAGCGTGTGTGTGTGTGTGTGTGTGTGTGTGTGTGTGTGTGTGTGTGTGTGTGTGTGTGTCAGCTCAGACACAAACGAGGCTAAAACTGGATCAGAGACGCATCTGGAGGAGTTTGTCCTGAAATCTGTGATCTGTGACGCTCGCTCTGCGGCAGCTCAAACATGAAGCAGCTGATCACCAAACTGATGTCACGCGTGATGTCACTCAAACGGCAAACAAATAAGTCACGAGCGGCGGCCGGCGAAGACGGAGGAGTTATTTCAGGCGTCCGACAGACTGGAATCAGACTTTTGAAATGTTTGCATGATGAATGAAGCGTCTGATCGAGGAGCACTGATCAGTTCTAATGAAGATACGACACATTTTCACTCAGCACGACAAGCCCCTCCCACTTTCTCTACTTTTAGAAACTCCTACCCCCCATGGGGACTTTCTGCAGGGTAAAATTATGCCCCTGGAACTTAATTTAGATGCTGGTCCATGCGGTGGAAACACAGAGGGTTCCTCCGAAGGTTCTCAGTCCCCTGGGACACAGTCTTGCTGTGGAAACTTGAGACACAACTCAGACTGAGAAATTAGTGACACAGAGTGAACATGAGGTTTGTATTTAATTAGGAGTGAACTCTGATTTCTAAGTTGATGTCTCATTTAAAACATCAGTTTGAAGATTTTCTGGGTCTTTTGGAGAATCAGTTCTGCCTGAAGTACCCAGAAAATGAGGGTTTTATTTCTATGCCTTTGAACGAACAATAATAAAACGGCTCATGTGGAATTTGATAAAGTTTTACAGCGTAAAAAAAAAAAAAAAAAAAGAATATGTCACAGAGCTTTTTGGCGACTTGAGTCCAGTATCGACCTTTAAAAACCAGCTCCAGTCGACCTTTTGCTCAGAGCTCATCCAGACAGAAATGTTGGACGCCCCAGTATTGCCTTGGGGGGGGGAGGGGACAGTCTCATTACCCATGATTCCTTGGCGTCACTAATGCAAATCCACTTGACATTAGCGGAGCACGATTGGCCGCTCAGAACATATGTGCTCCACTTCCTTTCGGTTATCGTAGTGAATAATTCAGAAGGTGTTTAGCTGACGGCCTCGCTGGCATTTCCTCCGCGCTAATTGCTCGTTAAGTGTTCCACTTGACCTTTAACAGGAAGATAAAATTTTGAAAGGGTTTCTGTGCTGTCGGTTGCCCCCTCTGTGTGTTAGCTATTTAAACTCTGGTTGAACTACATTTCCCTTCGGGTCCGACAGCATCTGCTTCCTGGTTCCGGCACAGATTAAAGGGACAGAAAGAGACGGAGGGACTCAGTGGACTCAGGTGAGTCAGATGTTTGAGTCGTTTTAAAGAAAATCTGTCCTCACTGCAGTTTGTCTTGTTACGTCGTTTTTGTTACGTGTTCTACGTCTTCTTCGTCTTGTTACATCTTTTATTTTTGTTACATATTTTATCTGGTTTGTCTTGTTACATTGTAGCGATCAGCTGTCACCACCCACAAAGGTTATTAAAGTTCATCCCCGTCACGTCACAGACACACCTCCTACTCCTGAGCCAGTGTCCACCGTCACCTCCTCTTCATATGATGATGACGAGATTCCAAGATGGCGCACGCAGTTCAGCGAGGGGGAGCGGTGAGGTTAAATCCCTGGAGTCGGCAGAGCAGCGGATCGTATCGTCTTCAAGCTTGGAGAATGACCCCTGACTGACCTGACAGAGACCTGGACTGGACTTTACTGGACTGGACTGGACTGGACTCGCTGTGAGGCGACTCCAACTCCTTTCTGTTTTCTCTTTTTTTTCCTTTCTTCTTATGTTTTGGAAATGAAATGAACCGAACTGTTTTCTTTTTGAATCAAACTGAACTGTTGAACAGGAAGTGACTTTTTATTTTGGGATTTTTTTTGCTTGAAAATATGGACTGGATTTTGGGGTTTTCTGGAACGGACTGACTGCTCTGATTTCTCTGTTACTGATTTTTATTGTCTATGATTTTCTCCTGTAGACTTATTTGAAGTAAACACTGCAGTGGTGTTGTGTTGTTTGTGGCTTTATTTATTTTTGGTTGTGTGTTCTTATGGGTTTTTTGTTTTGCACACTCTGATCTTGAACCTTTATATGCAGTTGACAAACTAAACCTAACTGGCACCCTGAGCCTCCCCAGTCAGACCGTTACAACATCTGTGACATCGTTTTCATTTTGCTTTTACATGCTGTCCTTTCGCGTCATCTTTTACGTGGTTTGTCTCATTAAGTCTTTTTTCTTGTTACTTTTTTCATCTTGTCATGTCTTTCATGTCTTTTTTGTCGTTTCGTCCTTTACCTTTTTTTCATTATTATCACTTTTCCATCTTTATCGCATCATTTTTGTCCTGTTATGACTTTTTCGTAGTTTTTCATCTTCACCTATGCCATTAAGATCATTCATCCTTTCCAGAAAAACATAAAAACAAACTCAAGTGAGCGTTAAAACTTTTTTCAGAGGAGGTTTTGTCATTTCCATGAACTCTGTTAAAAGTACACTGATGAAAACATGCAGAGCTCCGCCACGTTCTGCTGCAGAGAAAACAGAATAAATCTCCGTCTGTGTCGGACTGTTGGAAATGTAAAAATGTCAGAACCTACACGAGCTCTCAGAGAGGAAACTGATTCTCTCCTTCACTTCTGAAAAAGTGACTTCCTGCAAACTGGAGTTTGTCCGCAGGCAGCGATGAAAATTTAACAACAACACATGCAGCTGTAGGGCACTCACACATGAACACACACACACACACACACACACACACACACACACACACAACAGGCACAGTGAAAACACAACACAGATTTGACCAGAGAGTCGCCATTTAACACAGCAGCTGTCACTTCACATAGCAGTGGCGGAGGAGAGGACACAGAAAACTGTGCTCCTTTTGTTTCTCTCACACACACGGACACACACACACACACAGTCGGTGATAAATATTTAATGTGAAGGTGGCACTCCTGAAAATCAGTGGCAGCTCCAGTCGACAGCTTGTTTGTGTTTCTGTTGTTTTACGTCTCTAATCTGCTTCGACTCAACAAACAACTGAAGTTACATCAAAATGAAATGTGATTACAGAATCATCATTTTTTTATTTCCAGACACGTTTATGTTTCACTGTGAAAGTTTAACTCAGATTTTACAAGAATCTGCAGAAACTGTGGCGCCAAAGTTTAGAGAATAAAGTTTATTTAATGTAAGACGAGATGTCTTAGATGAAGAAAATCCAGGTTTTTAGTGCAGATTAAAGCCGTTTGTTTAAAACTCAAGAACCCAAGAACTTTGTTCCTTTGAGCAGGGCAGCACGATATGATAAAAAAAAAGCTGAGTGAAACTGCGATTGCAATATGTGATTTTATTATTAGTGGGAAAGATGAGTTTTGCATCACAATTTTCATTTTCATTGGAAAAAAAAAATTAAATCGTGATGATGTGACATTTGTTGGAGGACAGGATGTGTCGGTCAGCACAGCACAGCACGGCTCTACAGACACAGATTCACATAAGACGAGTCTTTTGTCAAATAGAACCAGTCTGAAGTCGTCAAATTTGTGACACAAGTCTGACATTAGTCCAAGTCCTGTGACTCGAGTCCACACCTGTGGTTCCTAGTTCTCACAATGTGGACAAAAACTGATCGTAGAACCATGAAAAAGTCCCCTGGGTCCAAAAATGTCCAGAGATCATAGATTGTTTCAACTGCAGGAACGTTCCAGGGAACCAGCACTGTTCCAGGACCCTGCAGCTGCTTCAGCTCAGTGTTTGTTCACAAAATGTTAAAAAAAGACATTAAAAAACAGAGTTATGTTCTCAGCTTCCCGACTCTTTAAATAAAAAAGACAGAACGTGTGAGTTTCATCACGTGTGAAAACTGCTGATACATTATAATCCATCGTCAGATGAATCTGATGCGTCAGATGTGTTGGAGATGTAAACATGTGATGTGAGAAGAGATGTGATAATCTTATTGTTTGTTTGTTCTTTCTCTTATTAGAAAGTTTCCATCTTATATCTCTTCTCTGCAGTCGGATGTCTAACGACCGTGTTTCTCTGCGAGACCCTCGAGTTTGGACTCAAAGATCTGCTTTTAGTTTCCATCCTGCGATGACCTGGAACTTTTTACAAAGCAGCCTGAAGACTTTGGGACCTCGTAGTCCATCTGAACACGTCATCATATATCAGAAGATTATTAAATTCTTTTTGGATCTTGTAACTTTTATAAACTGTATTTATATACTTCTAATCCTATCAGAATCATTATATAATGGGGGTCAGCCCTGAATGATTTTCTGAGTATAAACTGAGGTGAAAATAACGACGAGTATAGTTTAGTGTTGGTTTAGTTCCAGGAACTATTTGGTCCACATTCAGTGGCAGCAAAAATTCAGTGTTTGAAAACCAGTGGAGGCTGTTCACAGGCTGAACAGTGACTGTGGAAGATAAACTGACATGTCCTCAGATTGTTGTATAAGACATTAATCACTGTGTCTCCTGCATCCAGCAAAATATCTGCTTTTCAATATCAGAGACATTAAAATCAGTTAATAAAGAAGTTTTTTCCTTCATATAAACTCGTATCTGCAGAAATGCAAAGTAACTGAGTTGACTTTACTTAAGTATTTATTTATCTGACAACGTTTTACTTTTACTGCCTACATTCAAACACAAATATTACATTTACATGTTCAAAACAGACTTGTAACTTTAGTTTTAATGCAAGATGAAAACACCGGAGGAAGACGTAACAGGACATAACCAGACAAAGATTAAGATGTAATGAGAACGACGAGACGAGACATAATATGAAAACGATGCAACAAGACAAAACTGATATAAAAGGTGTAAGAAGACCGAGATAACTTAACCAGACATAACCTGACGAAAATTAAGTAAAAGACACTGTAACAACAAAACAGTTTAACAATACACAAGATGAACATGATGTAAAAGACGAAACAAGACAAAACAAACGGAGACTCTGTGGTGGAGACAAGCTGAGGTTCAGTTGTCTTTGTACAGAGACAGTCAGTAGAAATGTCCTTCAGAGGACGACTTTTACACTCTGAGGACATATCAGAGGCTGAACTTTTTCACTTTTACTGCAGTAAACTAGTTGAATCAGTGCTTCTACTTTCACCAGAGTCTGTTTTTTAAATCTTTTTGTATCTGTCCTGTTCCTGGAGTTCAGACTGTGTGGACGTCTGCCTCCTCTGCTTATCTGAGAGAAACAAAACAGCTGATTTCTGGAAACATCACATTTCTGATTAAAGGCCGTCAGGATCTGGTTGAAGACATTTTGACAACAAAGCTTCAATTTCCAGTCAAATTGAAGATCTGCTGTTCTGAACCCAGTCTGATACATAAAACAAAAGGGGAAGTAATTTATTTTTCTTTAGCTGACATTGATTTGGAAGTTTTAAGACGGATGTTTTTATGAGAGGTCTTCGCTCAAATAAAAGATTTAAACCATCCATTCATCTTAAAATAACTGTTATTTTTTGTTGTGTGTGTGTCTCGATAAATAAAGCAAACGAGGGAGAAAATCAGCGTTTTTTAATCATCCACATGATTTGTTATCAGGATCAGAATATGATCAGAATATAAATCAGCCTCATTAGAAACTCAAACAAAGTATTTGCTGATTTTGATTTTTGTGTTTGATCTGAGAAAACTGCCAAGAAGAAAATGATCTCAATCCTCTCATTCATATATCCTCTGCCCATCTCTCTCCCCCCCCCAACCCATCCTCACCCCCTCACCCCCTCACCCCCTCACCACCCCACCCCCCGCTGCTCTCTCAGTTTCACTTGAGGCCACTTCACTTATTGGAGAGGGCAAAACATGGTGTGTGTGTGTGTGTGTGCTGTGGGTCGATACAAGTTGAAAGACAAACAGGAAGGCACTTTAGTGAGTGTGAATGTGTGTGTGCGTGGTGTGGTGTGTGTGTGTGTGTGGTGTGTGTGTGTGTTGCATTAAGATGGAGAGAAAGCAGGAAGAGAGCATCATTATCCGGAAAATGGAGGCAGCAGGAGTGCTTTTCCAAAACCACTAAAGCCTGGGAAAGTGTGTGTGCGTGCATGTGTGTGTGTGTGTGTTGTGTGTGTGTGTGTGTGTGTTATAGAGTGTGTGAAAGTGTGTTATTGTGTGTGTGAGTGCCCCCAAGCCTACAATCCAATCAGATTCATTCACAATACATTTTCATGATCTCTCGGGTAACCTGAGCTCGCTGTGATTCAGTGTGTGTGTCGTGTGCATGTGGTGTGGCTGTGTGTGTGCGTGTGCGTGTGGTGTGTGCGTGGGGTGTGTGTGTGTGTGGATCGATGCCGTTAATGTGTCGCTCAGTTAACCAGCTGGACTTCAGGCTGAGCTCAGAGTTTTAATAACAGAAACTCAAACGAACATCCGTTCAGATTAAAAAAAAAAGTTTCTTTGACGGGAACCATCGAGGAAACGGACAAACATCATCGATTCCTCAGCCAATCAGATCTGTTATTTCCACAACATCTGTCAAAGTCCAATCAGCATCCACTACCTGAAGCATCACATGGGAGCTCGCTGGTGAAAGGAGGGATCGATTCCTGACTCTCTCTGGACCAATCAGAGCAGAGAAAGGACCCACAGCTGCAGCGTTTATAAAGTATTTCTGGTGGGTTTTTTTTCGACGCCCACAGAACTCAGTCACACTGAACTGCTTCACCTCTTCTTCTACGTACAGAACACATCGATCCACGTTCTCATAACACGAGCAGTCGGTCTGTTTGTTTCCTCTGCAGCTCCTTTATTCTGCTCCTGCTGTGAATTCAGCCTCATATTTACACTCAACTGTCCACGATCGGCTCCAACATTCACACTCAAAAGAGCAAGTTTAGTCAAACAAAAAGCAAAAACTATGAAATTCTCTCTTTTCCCCAAAGACTTTTTTTTGATGTGGCATCCATAGTTTGATTGTGGAGACTGAAGAAGACGTCAGAATAGAGGAAAAGGCTGTGAAACACATTTTAGTTGACAAAATATCAAAACTTTTTTAAAGATTTGGTGCACAGCCAACATATTTTTACAGTTGGCAAATGTAAGAATCACTTTACACTGTAAAAAAAAAATAGCTGAGATGATTCAAAATTTCAAAAGAGTTCAGAGTTTTGAGCCAAACTCAAACTCTCTAAGTTTTGAAAAAGTTTTACCAACTACTGATCTTTTGTTGAGAAAATTAACTTTTCTTCCTCAGATACTCTTAAATCTTTGGGTTTAAGAACCCCTCCCAAAAATGTATTTACATAATAAAGCAAATGGTGGTTAAAATTTTAATATTTTCATTTAAAACTGTTAAATTTTCAGTCCACAGCTCGAAAGAGTGTAAAACTCAAAGATTCAAGTTTATCTAAAGAAAAAAAGTCAATTAAATTAACTAAAGATATGTCAGTTAAGTTTATTTCAAATTTTAAAAAGTTTGAGTTGAATGTAGGACGTTTCCCATGAAGTTATCTCTCTCTGTCTATTTTTTTTTTTTACAGTGATTCTTACATTCTCCAGCTGTAAATATACAGCATGTAGCCTATACACCAAATAAAAAAAGTTTTAATATTTCATCATCTAAAATGTGCATCATCTCAGTGCCCCTTTTCTCTAAATGTTGACGGCGGCTCGTCTTCTCGAGTCTCCATAAGTTATAGATGCAAAATAAAAATAAAAAGTCTTTAATAGTTGCATATCCAGACAGATTTCTTTTCGCCTTTTCTTGCCATTCTGAGTGTAACGGTGGCAGACTCCTGACCTAGGACCAAAACTAAAAGAGAAAAAACTAAATGACAAGTCAAACAAATGTTCTGAAAACTTAAAAAGTGTCTTCTATCATTCCTGCAGCCTCCATTATCACTTCATGTGTCTACCTGTGTGTGTAAACATGCAGCAGTGATGAAAAGTGATTAATGAGCTAAAATGTGAAACTTCCACTGTCCTCTGTGAGCTCAGCAATAATTAACACATTAAATCAACAACTTTCTGACCTACATTAGAAATGAACTGAAATATCTGAGCACAGTATTGAAGGAGAAACAACAGTCTGTCCTGCGTCTCTGTGGGGTCACTTTGTCTCCTCTCAGGGGGGATCAGGGTCGTCTTTTCGGGGACAGCGGAGCGTATTGTTGTCTCCCTCCATCAGACTCAAGGTTAGAGCTCTCACGCTCAAAAACCTCCTAACACAGGAAGGAAGGAAGGAAAAGAACGAGGAGTTTTCACCTGCGTCCTCCTCTTTCTGTCTCCTCGTCCTCTCTGATTGTCTTGCACGTTCCTGCAGGAACTCGCTGCGTTTTCCCCGGCGAGGCCGCCGCTCAGCGCGCCTATTAACACAGAAAATGGTTCTGTGCTTTTCAATTACCAGCTGCCCCGTCTCACACACACACACACACACACACAACACACACACACACACACACAAACACACACACAGAGCTGAAGAATTCCCTCAGGTGTGTGAGTCATCCAAAACAATATTTACAATCTCTGACAGTCACTCAGTGTGTGTGTGTGTGTCTGTGCTGTGTGTGTGTGTGTCCAACATCCTGATTACGTCTTATTAAACCAAATTATAAATGAAAACCACAGCAGAAAATAATGTTGAGTGGATGTGTGTGTGTGTGTGTGTTGAATATGAAATATGTCTCGTGTGTGAGTGTTATTTTCACACACTGTTGTGCGAGCAGCTGTTCCTGGATGTATGTATCATGAATCGTTCATTAGGAGCCCAAAGTGTGCGAGCAGCTGACGATTTAAGTGAATTATGCATTAATGTGACCACTGGAGTGTTTGTGCACCGACTGCACCGACGATCATTAATGTTATGGAGCTGTTAGCAACAATAATCACCAGTTTTCTGTCTGATAAATACAAATCATCAGCTGATCACAACGTGGGGAGTTCTTCCTCGTATAAATCCACCGTACATGGAGGCTTTAATTTGTAGTTCTGTTCACTGATTTGATTGGGAAACATACATTTGTTCAGGTGGGAGCACTTCCTGGACTGGATTGAGTTTGTTAGGTACATGTGTACTCAAAACCCCCAAAAAACTCCACGGCAGCCTCCTTTAAAACGATTAAAATGCCTTTATTTCATTTAATTATTAGCCTATTCTCTTCTAACTCTAATTTAAACCTCATTTTCTATCAACTTTGCCTCAGAAATCAAAGACTTCCTGTCTTGAAAACAGCTGAACAGAGTTATCCAATCAGATTTTTTTGTTGTTGTCTCCAGGCGGAGAAAGGTCAGAGCTGGCTTTCTCATTGGTTAGGACTTCAGCCTGTGTGTTTGTTTAAAAGCGACAGGTGAATTAACCAATCACCTTTTGATTTAGAGTGGGCGGGCACCAAAGATAATCCCCTCAGTCCTCCCTGAAGGACAGAGATGTCTCGCTGGAGACGAGGCAGACGAGAGTGACACTGCTGCTAGGTGGCTAACTTGATAGTGCTGCTTTTTCCGGCGTAGCAGAGACTGAAATTGTCTTGTCCCCGAGTCCCTGAACAGTAACAGAGTAAATGATAATTATCTACTGTAAAGAAAAACATTACTGATTTTAATCTTATTACATTACAATCATTGTTTGGCGTTTGCTGCCCTCTACTGGGTTTTCTGTATGTGGCAACTACACACTACAAACACACGTCACAAGCTACCTGGCTGTGAAATCTTTTTCCAGTTTGCTGCATTTTTGGTGTTTCTGGCTGAGTTTTGACTGAACTGAAGTCCAGCTCTAACTGTCATGGTTCAAAACCGGACATGTTAGATGTTAAACTAACTAGGATGCAGTTTGGAACACAAGCCTTCATCAGAGATGCCAAAACGTGTCAGAGTCTGTTCCTTTTAAAGGAGAAATCTGTAATATATATGTACTGAACTGAATCATGAAATGGCCATGAGGTGTCATCACAGATGCTGAACTGAACAACAACCACAGCAGCTGCAGTGTCCTCCTTTAAACGTCTATATTCTGGGCCGGAATATCTGTTTTAGTTTGGCTGTTTCATGTTAATTAGAGCTCAAATTAAACGTTCTCTCAGTGAGTTTGTGTCTGTTTGTTATGAGAAATCATTAATAATCTTTTAGAAGGAGTAGATGTTTATAACTGTTAAATGGAGTCTGGCAGCAGTGAGACAAGTAGGATTTAAACTTATGTAATACACAGTTTATGGCTACGACTCACTATTGTACATGCAGTCGTCACAAACTGATCCTTTAAAGGTGTGAAATATTTCCACTTTAGAAGTATGTAATAAATGCACAGCTGTGACGACGAGGCTTCAGCGAGACGAGGCTGAACTTTGCAGGTTTACATATAGAAGACTTGGACTGTTGGCGTCGGTGTAGGTCTGCACTCTGAGTGTCCTCAGTCATGTTGGGTTTGTTAACAGGAACAGCAGAAAGAAGTAAAACATGCTTTAATAACATGTTAAAAATGTTTATTTCAGGAGTTATTGTGTGGTTGTTGTTACTATCATGGAGAGTTTAGATGTTACTATTGTAAATATTCAGACTCTTTTAAAGTGTCCTGTTTTTCTGCCCTCTGTCCTCTGTCCCTCTGAGGACATCTGATCTCTGACTGATATGATCTGAACTGAGAGGTCAGCAGAGAAAACTCTGAGTGTTTGTGTTGAAGCCTGACGACTCAGTTTCGCTGACAGAATAAAAAAATAAAGCCACCAGAGACGGAGTCAGAACAGAGACAGACACAGACGCTCTCTGGAGTCTTTCACGTTCAGGATAATTTATTGTGCACATTACCTTGTGGACGACCTCGACCTGGAGTTTTACAGTGTGTGTGTGTGTGTGTGTGTGTTAAGATGGCAGCACTAACCCTCACACAGGAAAAACACTGGATTTGGAACCAAAAGAAAGTTTCACTCCAGCGTTTATTAACATTTTTATGATATTTCGTGTTTTTCTGAGTTATTCTCTGACAGCGTCAATTCACCACAAAAAGGGGAACGAGTCAGGAAGAAACATCAACAACAAGTGACCTAAATTTAAAGGGTCATTCCGTCAATTTTATATATATAAATCAACCACAGTCCATAGCTGTTGTTCTACTGCTGCTTCCATCGTGTTTGTTTGTTTGTTTGTTTGTTTGTTTGTTTGTGTACTTGTGCAACTTCAGTGAATCCAAACTAACCTTTTAAAAAACTCACAACACAAACAAAGTTATTTGCATTTTGGAACATAAAACAGCTAACTGAAAAAAAAAAAAAAACAGCTAGTAGTTTGTTAAGTTTACATATGTTTTCCATCAACAGAGGGCATGATGGGTAATGAGGCCGGTCTCGACAGCACAGACGGTGGTGCAGAGCTGCGTTGTTAACTAGCGTGTTAATAACCATGATGTCGCTCGCCTGTGTTTATGATGTGGGCAGGTCCAATCCGGTTGCCATGGTAATGGATTATGTTTGAGAAATTCACCTGCAGACATCAGTCAACACTGACTGGAGGGGAGCTTTTTTCAAACTGAAAACACATTTTAGTCGTTTCTTTTACTCGTCATTTACGTGTTTTTGGTAGATTTGATCTGCTGCACAATTAATCAAAACTTGTTAGAAAACACAATAAAGTTTCTGCAGTTTTCAAATCGCAGCAGATGAGATATTTGATACAGATTCCTGCAAAAATAACGCAAAATAGGCCAATTAGTCGCAGCGTCTGCACCTTCAGTTAAACATCATCAGGGACAACATGTTTAATTTTTATTTGTTTTTCTTCCCTTCTTCTTCTTCTTCTTCTTCTTCTTCTTCTTCTTCTTCTTCTTCTTCTTCTTCTTCTTCTTCTTCTTCTTCTTCTTCTTCTTCTTCTTCTTCTTCTTCTTCTTCTTCTTCTTCTTCTCCTCTCTCTTCTCTCCTCCTCCTTCTTCTACTCTCTTCTTCCTGCAGTGCCGTCATGACCACACGGCCTCCAGGACTTCACTTCCTCTCCTCTTCCTCATCCCCGGACAATAAGAAGTCAATCTACCAGGATCGAACCTCATCACTAACACACACACACACACACACACAACACAACACACACACACACACACACTTGTGATTAAGGTCAGGGTAGAAAAGGACAGTGAGGCAGAAACTGTCGATGAAGAAAGTTCCCTCTGTCTTTAGTTTCGTCTCTTGTTCTTTTCTCTATCCGACTTTTCCTCCTTCTAGTGTTTCTTCACTGTTTAATAAAGAACGGACGGAACCTCCTCAGACATTTATCTTGTTCTCGTTCTCGTTCCAGATTCCAGGTGAATTTCACTCTTAAACCTGCTCGCCTGCTTTCACATCAGTTTGTAATGAGCACTTCAGTCTTCTTGTTTATTCATTTGTTTCATTGATTTTCATTTGCTGTTTTTAAAGCAGCACATTAATATTTTTGACTTAAATTAAATGAATAAATTAAATAAGGAGAAATCTGTCACATTTTACTGTAATAAATCATAAAATGACTGATCAGGTCATCAGAGAACGAAGAAACATGCTAAAAACTCACTGCTTCTTCTGACCTCAGCTGGTCAGACTGACAGATGCACCACATGTAAAGTCCTGTAGAACTTCAGTACTGTGACCAGGAGAGCTAAAAAACAACTTAATTTAAAACACTGGTTCCCAACCTGGGGTCTGGGCCCCCTTAGGGAGGCGCCAGAAATCAAGAAAAAAAGGTTGGGAACCACTGACTTAAGAAAGAAAGCACAAAACACAAAGCTAATGACTTCTTCGACGACAATGACGGAGTTTCACTTTTAGGATAAATGCTGCCAATAAACAAAACACAAGCAAACAGGAGTTGAGAAAACCTGAGCAAATACAAGTGAAACCTCAGACAGCAGATAAAAATACAACCTCGATTAAAAAATAAAAAAATCCTGCAAATATGATTTTCTGGCATGTAAAAACCTGGCATGCCCACTGCCTCAGCCTGCAGAACAACTGCTGTTTATCAGCCTGTACATCTGGCCCGCTCCGAGTCTGATCTGTGTCCATGTTCACAGTCTGCACACACTGCTGCTCCGCGTGTTACAGTTTTTATATTTATGAACTTTAATTAAGTGACCAGCTCATCCAGAGAGGCCTGCAGCAGCAGCGGCAGAATGAGCATCTGGTCAGAGGCCAAATGTCACGAGAAGTCGCAGCGTCCTGATGATGTTCCCACAGAGCGTCCTCACTGCTCCACAGAAAAATAAACAAGAGACAGGCACATATTGTCGGTCGTCTTTCTTTCTTTGTGCTTTTACATGCAAGCTGCTTTCAGACTGTCTGGAAACGACCACTCAGACAATAAACACTCGGGGAGTTTGTCTCTGAGCAGACTTGGAACAGTGAGGGATTTCTCAAGAGGTCCAGAGTGTGATGTCTCCTCAGAAAAAAAACTAAAACTAAATCTCTTGCCGTTTGTCATTTAGCAGTTGGATTCCTGTGTGTAGAAGTGTTGTGTAGTGAAATCTCTCGTGGACGGGCGCAAAATGTCAGACTTTTGTTGTGAATTTGGATTTACTGGTTTGGGCTGAGCCTGAATGAGAGGCAGAGGGAGATGGAGGAGGAAGAGCTGGAAACCTCAAGAAACACAACTCTTCAGTTTTATGTCAAAAAAGGAAAACTGAACTTAAACCCCTACATCAATACAGAGCTGCAGGACTGAGTCCTAAAACTAAGAAATTAATGGGTTCTTGGTTGGAGTTCCACAAGGATCCATTTTAGGGCCTCTTCTGTTTAATCTGCAACCCCTAATGGATTACATCTAACAGGGTTACATAATCTGGATCCAAAATAAGGTAACTGCATTCCATTATAGTTGCAGATAAAAAAAGAATGAGGATTATTTGTAGGATTACAGTTACATGCTGCTCTAACAGCCTAACACTCCTCTGGTTTCAGTCTTTCAAGCCAGATGTTCGAACCTGCAGCAGGGATTAGATCCTATTTACAGACCAAGGGACAGTATTTCAACACTTTTAATCTCGATCAGAATGATTCGGATAGGATTAAATCTCAGAATTGGGTATTTCAAAACCAGGTGATGTGATCCTGATCCTACAAAACTGGGATACAGATTTGATAATCCAGTCCTACCCAGAATTCAGGTGCAGATTAGGATAGTTTTGATGCTAGAATCAGGAAAACCTTCCCACTGGACAGGCGGATTAAAGGTGGATGTAGAGTCCTGCAGGAGATACGGTACATATTTTATTTTTCCAAAACAATATCTACTCTAAATTGAACAATTAGGCCAAACCACCAGACTTTTATTTTCAAGTAGAACACCAAAAATACAAAACAAAAAACCTACAAATTGAATTTCATGTTTCTTTCTCTCAAAGACCAATCCAGTGAGATTGTTAAAATTAAATAATGATAATAATAATAACTTTGGCCAACAGATAGACTCCCTCTAAACACTGCAAATCTAGATTCTGTAATCCTGAAAATTCTTTGAAAAACCAGGAGAAAACCTACAAGATCAGTTTTATCGAGGATAGAAAAAAAAAGGGTTACAAAAATCTGGATAATTCTGATCTAGATTAAAGGTTTTGTAATACTGGTCCCAGAGCATCATCGAGGTCTTCAGGCTTTTCTGACCATATTTAAGGTGGAGCTGGTCATCTGCTGATGTTGGGGATCAGATCTGGTTCACAGTCGGTGTTCCAGTTCATCCCAGAGGTGCTGGATGGGGTTGAGATCAGGACTGTGCAGGAACTGTTGTCTGAAATACTGGAACTAAGAGGACAAACCAGAAAAAACAAAAGTAAACTAAAGAATATGCAAATTTGCACGAGGGTTTCTGAAACTACACGGGATGTGTCCGACCTCTTGTAGGATAGAAAGTTCCTGAAACTTCCTCAGAACCAAAAATGACAATGAAACTTTGCTTCCTGTCAGAGAAACAGAAAAACTGCAGTGACGTGGATTTTCTGTGACAGCAGCGAATCTCTCCCCCTCTCACCTCATGTGACCCAAGCAAAGCTGCTGACTGCATGATTCACCGGGGCAGGACAGAAGGTGTGTGTGTGTGTGTGTGTGTGTGTGCTGAAACTGGCAGCAGGATGCAGGCACGACCGCCTCACCAGTGTGTGTTCTCAGTTGGCCATATGTATGTCAGCTGCGGCGTGTCGGCTCGAAACTCCTCGTCAAGGCCGCAAAAAAAAAAAAAAAAAAAACAGAAAAAAAAATGGAGACGAGCTGAGAGATCAGGTTTTCCTCCAGCGACAAAACTCAGCTTCTCAACTCTGACGATGAATCGGCACAAAAAGAGGGAATATGAGACGGGGAACTGAGGAAGACGCAGTGAACTGGAACATTTTCAGTGTTTCCCTCAGTGATGGTGAACAGGCAGAGCAGTGCAGGAGCCAGATCAGTTTGAAACGGTGGCAGGCTGATGGCAGCAGATACTCTCTTTGGGATCACACAGAAATTCAGATTATTCAGTTTTTTGGCAGGAAGCGCTGCTGTACTCGTGACATTAGCGCAGTAATGGGTTATATTATGGGATGGAACAGAACAAATCCATCCTAACCCCAGGAGAGCTTGGAAGTAACTGAGTACAAATACTTTTACTGTACTTAAGTTGATTTGAATTTCTAGATGGAAACCTGGTCAGTTCTCCGTATCAACCCTTCAGCACACTTCGACCCAAAAACAGCGTTCATCTCCGCCAGTGAAACCCGAGTAGGCCTGCTGTTTCCTGATGAAGGAATCATAAATATATTTCTATATAAACTGGTGCACTTTTCAAAAAATCTCCTGGTGACCAACATGTTGTGTCTGTTGACTGATCGTCGGTAAACAAGTTTCAGCTCTTCACCAGAGCGCACCGCGGAGCGCGCAGGGCAGCTGACGCTTGTTTTTGTCTCTGACAGGCTCACATTGTTCTTGTTAGTGTCTGACAACATGATGGAAAGGATCAATACAGTCAGAGCTTTTTTTTTTTTAAAGAGGACGAGACGTTTGGTTTAACCAGAAACAGCTGATTTATCAGAATCTTTCTGTATCATCGTCAGCTTCATTCAAACGTTACAGAAACTAAATAAATCTCAACAAAAATGTCTTGGTTCGTCTTTCCACTGTCCCAGCAATCACCAACTCTGGTTTGGTCCAAATTAATCCTTAATTCACAGCATAAAGGAACAGAGTCCACAGTTTCAAGATTTAACCTATTTTGTTGTTTGAGCAGCAATCGGCTGAACTGACAGAGCGCACTTAATGTGCTGCTGTGTGTGTGTTTGACTAAGAGGGAGACAGAGAGGAGAGGAAGGTAGAAGTAGGACTGTGGCACGCTGTCTTTCTGGAAGTCAGTAATAGTCCGACCGCTGCTTTATCACTTGACCCGCCCGTCGTAACCTGTGAGTTTTCTCGAAAGTCGCTCTCCGGCACCAGATCATGGTTTGGATTAAAATAATCACTCTTGCAAAATCTTCCGCAGGTTTGAGGTTCTCATCTAAACACAACCACATAACTAAATACAGATATATATATATATATATATATATATATATATATATACATATATATATATATATTATATATGTATATATGTATACACAGTCTGAGCAGTATATTGTTGCCACAAAGTGATGCAGTGTCCATCAATCCAGTTACAAAACAGAAGAAAAACATGCTCCTGCTAACTTGAACCTGCCTGAGAATCCTCAGGTTTTCTTCAGTATCAAAGTAATTCAGCGATGATTGTCTGTACATCAGTGGAAACACTGCAAACATCAACTTCTAACAGCTACTTTGGCAACTTTTAATTGTACTTACTTGTCAAAATATAAACAAATATTGATAAATAATGTTCACTGCTCTTTTGTGTACTACAACTACCTGATTCCTCTCCACCGTGTTGTGGTGTCCCACAGGGCTCAGTACTGGAACCTCTGGTATTTTCTTGGGTCAGATCATAAATAATTTTAAATTCCATATAATTTATATGCAGATGATATTCAGCTCCACTTTTTATTCAAACCTAGTGAGGCTTTTAAAAAATATCGAGGCTCCTGGACTGTCTGACGCCATGAGAGACTGGACACAGATAATTTATCACAGCTCAGCGCAGATAACCGATGCACCAGACCTGCACTTCACACACTTGTTGTGTTGTGTTTATTATGTTTTGTTTTAGTCATGTGACTGTGGCCTCTTCACCTTCTACTTCTTTTGTTTACCTTCTTGTAAAGCACTTAGTGACTCATGTCTGGTGAAAAGCGCCATGTAAATAAATTTCTTCTTCTTCTTCTGCTACCTGAGACAAAAGTGCTCCTGTGACAAAACAAACTTGCTCCAGTCTGAGCTGAGATTTTGTCTGTTTTCTTGTGTTTTTGTAGATATTTTCATGCAATAAATATATCAGAAATTACCTGTTAAGTTTCACACCTGATATCATGGGTTTCTTTCAGATCTGTAATGTTTTGTTTCTTTTTGTTGTGTTGTGCATATGGTAGGAGTGTTTTGTGTTTATATTTGTTGCTTTTCAATGGTGTTGTGTGTGTTTATGCGAGTGTATCTTTGCATGTGCATTCACAGCTTGTGTGTGTGTGTGTGTGTGTGTGGGGAGGAATTCTATCTTTTTAACTCCCTGATGTGTTTGTCATCTTAGTGAGAGTGAAAGTATGTCTGTGTGTGTGTGTGTGTTTGTGCGTGTGTTTGTGTGTGTTTGTGTGTGTTTGTGTGTCTGCCACCGTAACCTCTATGCTCAATTACACCCAGATTACCCAGAGGCCCTTGGGGCTGTGGCAGCCGGTGAGCTCGCTGATATAAATCTGGTCTGTTGTTGATACACAAGCTCTCTAATGCCCATAAAACATTACTGCTACACACACAAACACACACACAGCCATAAACTAGCAGCGCGCACACACACACACACACACACACACACACACACACACACACACACACACACACACACACACACACACACACACACACACACTCCTCAAAATAATACATGCATAAACACATCTGCACATCTACCAACAAACAAAACCATGCACATACCTGTGCAAGCCCACAAGGACACACACACACACACACGTTCACACACACTCACACACAATATTAGGCCACTCCGGGGAGCCAATGCTGCAGTAAGCTAATATGCTAACACTGCAGGGTAACCTAGATACGAGGAGGAGGAGGAGGAGAGAAAAGAAAACGAGGGATGGGCAGAGGAGGAAGTGACATTTTGAAAAGGTGAATGGGACGATGTTGACATTTACAGAAAAGCGAGATCAAGTGAAATCTAGATCCCATTTAGAAAACAGGATGGTTCAAACACCCGGGAGACAAAATACACTCGGTGAGTGTGTGGTGTGTGAGTGTGTGTGTGGTTTACACAGAGTTCATTACCAGTGCTGACAGTAGAAAATCTTTTAATTTTGTCCTGATCACAAAGAATCATGGAGAACTGTTGAAGAAGAGCAAAATATCTGAAGACTGAGCTTTAAGACAGATCTGGCTGTGCTGCAGTTACATCACGTAAATTATGAAGATTTGGAGGAAAAACTGTTATATAACAAAGAAACAACAACAGATGATTTGTGAGCTTCATTTTTAGAGAAATGTTGATTTCTGCAGACTACAGAACCTTCTTTGTGTCAGATTTTATCTGTGAGCTCAGGACAGAAGACAAACTTCTCTGTTTGCAATGAAACATTAAATGTAAAAAGTTGTTTTCTGTTTAACACATTAATGTCAGGCTTTTCCTAACATACTAAGTTTAGTCGTTAGTCATTAATGGGTTAATATCAATTCAGTGTTCGCTGGTTAAGTCGTAGTGTACGACGCAATGAATGACAGCTAATATGTCTATTAGCAACATTTCCAACATGCCTGCAAGGACTTTTTTACACTCGTTTTGAGAAAATGAGACTTTTAGGGCTCAAAGTTGCCAACGCGATCACAAAACACAAAATAAAAGCGCTCTGCTCTGGCTGTGTTATTGTTTTCCTGTGAGGTGAGCGGCAGGGGAGACAGCAGCTGTGATGGTTTGGGGGGATTTGGAGACACACTATGCTGCCATCCCTGACGTCTGTCTCAGAGACGTCCCTGCTTATTTCAGAGAGACGATGCCAGAGACACATAGTGGACGTGTTCCAACAGTGTGTCCCGGACTAATTTGATAAGCCTCCTGAGCTGTCAATCAAGTTGACAGCGCCCTCCCTCACTCTCATGACTCCCCAGAGAGGAGGGAGGAGGAGGAGGCAGAGTGTGTGCTGTGTTCAAGTTTGGAAACATATTTGTGAGTGTTTCTCTCTTTATTTTTAGCATCAGTATTAGTAGCAACAAAACAACCCTGATTCCAAAAAGTTGGGCTGTTGTGTGAAACGTAAATAAAGACTGCGATGACTTTCTCAACCTACTGAATCAGTACAGAGACAAGACTGATGAACTTTTATTGTTTTTTGTAAATGAATGAAAGGTATGTACATGTTTTTGAGTGACACATGCTGCCATTCAGATATTATCTTTGTTTATTTCAGAGAGACGATGCAGAGACACATTGTGGACGTGTTTCAACAGCGTGTCTTCATAGTAAAAGAGTTCAGGTACTAGACTGACCTGCCTGCAGTCCAGACCTGTCTCCCATTGAAAATGTGTGGTGCATTATGAAGCACAAAATACAACAACAGAGACCAAACAGGACTGTTGAGCAGCTGAAGTCGTTTATCAAGCGTGACCTCGGGGCTAAATCTACGTTTTACACAGAGTCCCATCTATTGAGGAAATAGGGTTGAACACTAGCGTTAGCATTAGCATTTGAAAGACACAGTTAGAGACTTGCTGCTGAACATACCGGAACACTGAGCAGATAAAGAGAAAGATGTTTTTCTCAGGAGGTGGTGGAGACCAAAAACAGCTAAAAGAGAGTGAATACTGGACTTAATTTCATCAGCTGGACATAAAGTCAAATCCATGTTGCTGTGTGTCTGCTGGATGTGTTAGCAGGCAGCTGTTTGCTAACATGGCGACCATCTTTCTTCTTTTTCTCTGCTAAAAGTGTTTGTGCAGCAAAAACTGAGATGAAATTTCACCAACTACTCGGGCAACACTATAAGCAAACAGTATAACGCTTTAGCACTATAACAAACATGTTTACGTTTTTGGAATTATCTTGAAAACAGCTTGATGTAGATTAAAACTTCATTCACTATTTTCATCTTTCAACTTATCTGCAGCTTTTCTAAATTAGTCTTCTGCTTTAAAAATGTCAACTTTTATAACTTTTTCTCAATTTTACCAAAAAAAACTCTTAAGTTGTCGGGCCAGTCATCCTGAAAATGAGTCAGCATCATCTACAGACTTTATCAAAGAAATTCTGATTCCTTAATCAGTTTGGATTCAACAAGCTAATCAGTTTTTATTACAGCTTGTCTTTGGCCTCCACTACGTGACAAAAAAGTGAGCTGACGCGGGTTTGAACTGATCTGAAGTTTTCAGGAGCAGAACTCTCCAACATGGCCGACATCTCAAATGAGCTGTTTTCTGTTTGTGAGCAGGGGTTTATTTTGTTATCCTCATTCTTGCCTACAAAAGCTTGGTTGTTTTTTCCAAAAAGAAAAAAACCTCTTTGAACAAATCAGAGCTGATTCAGACGTCTGCAAAGAGGTCAGAAATATTCGTCTGTTCCTGGATTTAGTGGACTACAGTAAAGTCATGGCGAGAAAGAGCTGAATGCACCCGGGAGCGTCGGAATGACCACTTAATGCATCCTGCCGAGGTCGAATTAAAAAAAAAAGAAAGAAATGGGACTGAGACAGCGGTTACATCTGTGTCTCTTTCTGTCAGGCTGATTGGTTGTGGGAACAGAAAACAATCATACATTATTCAGCTGAATAACACGCTGCAACCTGCACACCGGAAAATGACAACTCACTCTCTCTCTCTCCTCCTTTCTCTCAGTGCTATTAATACTCTCTCTACCAATTCCTCCCTCTTCCCTTTTGTCATCTGTTCCCCCCCTCCCCTCCCCTCCCTCCGTCACTCCCTCCTTCATCTTTGTGGGAGTGAGGGTTAGTCTCTCTCTCTGTGTTAAATCATTCATTGAGTTGTGGTGGGCGGCTGCCTCTCTGTCTCCTGCTGAGCCTGCAGAGAGGGGGAGTCGGAGGGAGTGGGGAGGGGAGAGGAGGATGACAGGATGACAGGTGGAGGAGGAAGAGAGAGGGAGCAGAAAGGGAAGGAGGAGAGGAGAGAGAAAAGGCCGTCCTGCACTCAGAGTGAAGCTTTGTTTCAGTCGTCCAAGTCAAACAGCAGCTAAACTTCATTTTAGACAAACTGACGTTTTTACACCACTTCCACAAAGAGTTTATCAGATTAACAACTTTTCCAAAGCTGCTGAACCCAGCGCTCCTCTCTGTTTTTTATAAATCACAGTTGTTGATTATTTCTGACACCAACTTTCTTCAAATCTGTAAATGTCCCGTGTCACCACATGACTACAGTCGCCTACATCTGCTGAATAAACCAAACTTTCAGCCCCAAAGAGCAAAGATTAAAAGTCAGTGTTCACCTTGAATCCATGACACTAAAACCTACAAATCAAGCCAGAAATCTCGGTTTAGTTCTGGACAACAGTCACAAAAAAGCACATTACTGAAAACATATCAAGAATTAAAGGATTTCTTGTTCATGCTTTCATTTTCAGCAGGCTGGACTATTGTAACGGTGTCTTCACAGGTCTGAGTCAAAAATCAATCAGAGAGCTGCAGCTCGTCCAGAGTCCTCACCAACACCAAGAGAGTGGAGCACATTACACCAGAGCTGAGAGCACTGCACTGACTTCCTGTGAGTCAGAGGAGAGACTTTAAAATCCTGTTACTCGTCTTTAAAGCATTAAATGGTCTCGTCTCTGATTTACCCCTCAGATCATCTGGAGCAGCTTCACTCAGTGTTCACAGGATCAGAACGAGGCCAGGTGAGGCAGCCTTTAGTGAAACATAAGAACGCAGGTTTACATCTAAATATTCAATATTATTTTGTCAATAATTCACGATTCCATGACTATTCAACTAGAAAGACGAAGGCTCTTCATCATCCATTGTCTAAAACATCTTGTGGTCAGTTTTCTATCAAATATCCTGCAGTCATCTTTTTGATTTTCTGTCTCATTTTCTACACCCACAAAAATAAATCTTTGACTTTATGCATTTTAATCACATGTAAATTTTAATTTAAGAGCTGCATTTAATACAATGTTTCTTCTATCATGTTGAGTCAGTGTGAATAAATTAAATTTGATTCATTTAATGCAAACTTTTATATAAACTGTGTTGTGTGACACGCAGCTTCTTTATGTAAATAAAGTTCAGTTTATACTGAGCATATACATTATGTTTACTTTTTTGGATACATAAACTTGATTTTTTCTTTATTTTTCAGTTACATTTTACTTATTAGAGAGATTAAAGAATCTTTTTTTTGAGTGTATGTATTAAAATAGAATTATAAATGCCCTCCTGATAAAAACATTCAATTCAGAAAGATCCGACCCATCACAGAATTCATTGATCTTAATAATAAATTATAGCTGCTGCGCAGCAATGGTCGGGGCCGGGCAATTTTAGACAAAATTAGGCAATTCTGAGCAACAAGCAGAGTGTAGGAAGATGAAAAAAAAGGTGGCATTCTAATGTGCATTTTACATCAGTTGAGGCTTGAACTCACAATTTCTGGCACAAGAAACTCTGCATATTGACTGATAGCTAAACCAAATAAACAGGGAAAAGAGACAAGGGATAACAGGGAAACGTGTTGATAAAGAGTATTTGTCTCTTCCCAAAACTCCCTGAATCATAATTATTTTAACCTTAGTAGTCTCTAATCCACATAGCATGATACCTGAACATAAGGCTTTCACATTTGAAAGTCCATCCTGCCTTAGCTGAGACTCGAACTCACAACTTCTGACACTGAAGTCCATCTTTTATCTCACTGAGCTAATTGGCAAGTGACAGTTCATGGTTGGCTTCACAAATTGACTAAGCCAAGGATCAGGGTGCCAGGCAGCAGCCATCCATGCCATGGAAAAGCACATTTCAAAGTGAAAGTTCCAAAGCTGTAGCACATATGGTTGATTTGTTGTGAATTTTCAAAGTTTTGAAATTTAGAGGCTTGCTGTAGCGCCACCATCAGGACTATTGTCTTGTGTTTCCAGTTGAGGACATCTGGCATGGGACTGGACCTTTGTGAAAAGTTTGGGTAGATTTCTCATATGGAAATGTTGTACAAGCTGAGGCTTGAACTCACAACCTTCAACACCAAGAACCATCCTCTATCTCACTGAGCTAATTGGCAAATGGAAACACCACTTGTAGCTTCACAAATTGACTAAGCCAGTCACCTGTGTGCAAGACAGCAGCTGTTAGCATGTAAAGGCAGATTTCAAACGGCTGTCAAAAATTCAGTTATTGAGACAAAAATCCCAAAATACACAAATTGCATCTAGACAGCATGGAGATGTTGGTCATTAGTTTTTAACAATGATTTATTGGCTCCAAAAGTGAAAAACTGATGTTTAAAAATGACATTTTTGCATTGACTCCAATTGTTCGCATGAGAGTGAAATTCAAAATGCTGTAAAAAATTCAGTTTTTGAGATAAAATTCTGATATTTTCCAAACATCATCTACCATGACTCCAAAATGTTGTCTTTTTTTTCATGAACATTGAAAATGTATTTAGCAAGAATTTGCAAGTATATGTTTTATAATACCGTTTACAGTCAAACATTTTGATGCACTGTAGGCTCAATTTTTGATAAATCAAAATCTGTGTGGATCGTTTGTGTAGGACAGTCTGAAGATGCTCTGTAGCAAGTTTGGTGTCAATTGAGCAAAAATTGTGGGAGGAGATAGGTTTAATAAGTTTTACAGTTTTTGAAAAAAACAGAGTGATGGACTTCATAATTTGCAATAGGTTTAAATGTACAAAAGTTTCTTCAGTATTGGGGCTACATTGTGGTGAAAGTTGTAAATCTGTAGCACATATGGTTGATTTGTTATGAATTTTCAAAATTCTGAACTTTAGAGGCTTGCTGTAGCGCCACCATCAGGACTATTGGCCTGTTTTTGCAGCTGAGGCAATCTGACATGGGACTGGACCTTTGTGCAAAGTTTGGTCATTTTTCGTGCATGGAGAGTAGGATTTCCTCGGAAGAAGAAGAAAGAAAGAAAGAAGAAAGAAGAAGAAAGAAGAAAGAAGAACATGCAGGATTACAATAGGGTCCTGGCAGCTTAGGCTGCCCGGCCCCTAACAAGGCAACAACTCTGGCTTTTTTAAATTTTTTTTCTGTGTAGATGTATTTTTTTAACTATAATTCTACACATTTTACAGCCCCAATCTACAAAAAAGTTGAGCTTCTGTATTAAACCTAAATAAAAACAGAACGCAGTGATTTGCAAAAACTTTTGGACCCATATTTGATTCAGTTAAATGTTATTTGTAGATACAAAGTTATTTGAGAGCACTTTTCAATCAGAGCAGATCCAGACTGACTCTTTATAAACCCAACTGTTCGCACCAAGAGCAGCACTGAGGCGACTGTGGTGGAAAGAAATCCTTTTAACAGGCAGAAACCTCAGGCGGATATTCAACTGAGTACAGAACAAGGACAAGATATTTAATGTTCAAACTGATTAAGACTGTTGTTTTTTGTAATTATACAGTCATTCTGCTGGGACGGGAGCCTGTTTACCTCTGTGATACAGAGTTTCTTTCTGAGGACACTGATTGTTGAAGTTTTAAAGTGAAATTCTTTCTCATTCTTACTTGATATACGACTTCAGCTGCTCAACAGTCCTGTTTGGTCTCTGTTGTTGTATTTTGTGCTTCATAATGCACCACACATTTTCAATGGGAGACAGGTCTGGACTGCAGGCAGGTCAGTCTAGTACCTGAACTCTTTTACTACGAAGACACACTGTTGGAACACGTCCACAATGTGTCTCTGCATCGTCTCTCTGAAATAAACAAAGATAATATCTGAATGGCAGCATGTGTCACTCAAAAACATGTACATACCTTTCATTCATTTAAAAAAACAATAAAAGTTCATCAGTCTTGTCTCTGTACTGATTCAGTAGGTTGAGAAAGTCATCGCAGTCTTTATTTACGTTTCACACAACAGCCCAACTTTTTGGAATCAGGGTTGTTTTGTTGCTACTAATACTGATGCTAAAAATAAAGAAAGAAACACTCACAAATATTTTTTCCAAACTTGAACACAGCACACACACCCTGCCTCCCTCCCTCCTCTCTGGGGAGTCATGAGAGCGAGGGAGGGCGCTGTCAACTTGATTGACAGCTCAGGAGGCTTATCAAATTAGTCCGGGCCCAGTCGCGGCTGACAGCGTTACCGACCAATAAATGCAGATTTGTGGGAATCATAGCGAGCCATCAGCTTTGATTTGCTACTACATGAGATGTTTATGGAGCAGGAGAGAGGGCGAGAGACTATCGGCAGACTGAGGAGATGGGAGAGAGAGAGGGGCACTTTGTTTTCTCTCCCTCCATCCCTCCCTCATTCGATTAACTTCAGAAGTACTTTGGAGGAGAAAATATATTTGAGAGGCTGCAATTTCCGGCAGCTTTAGTGGGTTTTAGATCAATTTACAGCCATAATGCACATTATGGTTTGTTTGGAGATGAAACACACATCAACACACATCCACTGTGGAGCTTGCACTTATAAAGTCAGACTGGAAGATAAACCACACTTGAGAGAATCGTCTGGACTCTTCTTCCTGTTTTATATACAGTAGCTCCTTTCACAGGGAACAGGAAGTTTAGTGACCTCCTGTTGGACTGGTCTGGTTTTTGCACAGTCATGTTTAGAAAAATCAAAGATGGTGCGCCGTCAAAATCTTTCTGAAGACAAACAAGGTTTTTAAATTGGGAAGCGGGCCTCCCCAGGGAGGGTCCAGACTGTTTCAGGGGAGGCTCAGTGAATAGAAATAAAAAAATGTTACATTAGTTATGAAAAGGAAATCATATAGAAGAGACTCTGTTTAGACGATCTACAGCGCATGCTGAAAGCTGCACGGCGCACGGGCATTCAGGGCGTGTCCACCTCCACTTTGATATTTAAACGGCGCACAATCTGGGTGCAAAGAGGTTTTATTTAGTCTCTTAACTAATCACAGGTGTGTTGTTGGTGTAACATGAATGAAACTTTTCACATTTTCTTTAAGAGTCAGGCGCGCCTGCATGTGGCGCATTGATATTTAAACCATTCAGCTGTTGAACAGAGATGCTGAAATGACCCACTGATTGTGATTCAGACACTGCGGTTACATCTAAAATTAACATTATGATTAATAACAGATGGGCTGCAGGTGGGTGAAACAAGATGGAGCGTCTCTGTGTCCTAACTGTGTGTGTGTGTGTGTGTGTGTGTGTGTGTGTGCACAATCTTGGTCTTGGTTGGTCGGCGCTTTAGGAGACTTGGATTACACCAGACAAGCAGTATGGAGGCATTTTATGTTTTTATACATTTAAAAACTGGTCACCATTCACTTCCATTGTCTGGGAGATTCTTTCATTTTTACATTATTCTAATTTTTTCAGGCATCTGTACTAAACAAAGATGTTTTCTGAGGTCTAGAGAATGATGTGCTGGTGAGGACTCCTCTGCAGCACCACGATATTTCATTTAAAATATTTCATAACAATATTCGTGGGACCACCTGCATCATAAATGGTCAATTTTACATTTGAAATTATTTTAAAAGGTTGTTTCATATGTTTTATATGTATCATAAATATTTATATCTTATTTAAAGGTGTGTAAACTGTGTTTATGTGCTCCAGTGTTCACTCTGATCAACTTCCTGTAAAAAGAAACCCAGTAAAGTTGAAGCTCCTCTGGGGAGAGTGTCAAACCTCTCAGTTCAGATTTTAAAAACTTTATTGTCCATCAGAAGCTCGTCAATCAGTTTTTTTTTAAAGATGATTGGTTTTACAGCGGGACGCAGCAGGGAGACGAGTTACTGGGCTGCTGGTTTATGTTTCTGATGGGAACAAACGGTCTCAGCCTCCTCATCAGCGTTTTGGATCCGGTCGGGGCTGTTTGCAAAATTTAATATGCTGAGTAATGATGGCGGACGCAGAGCGGCGATCCATCACAGCGGAGAGATTGAAGAGAGGGAGGTGCTGGTGTGTGAAGGGTGAATAAGTCAACAGGGAATAAATGTTCAGTTTGTCTTTTAGAAACTTGTTTGACAAACTCTCATGAAATTACTGAACTTCTGAGAGAGAATTAAACAAATCCAAATGTATCATTTTCCTCCTGCTTTTGAACATTTTCTGTGTAAACTGAAACATAAATTAAAGGTACAGTGGAGATGGGTTTGGTTCTGTTCCTACAGTTTATGTGAGGTTAGATTTAAGACTTTTTAAGACTTTTTAATGCCTCCTCAAATGAAATTCAAAACTAATTTACAATAACTAAAACTGAACAAACCATATCAATTACTTGACTGTTACTATGTAACTGTAACTTGACTAAATTGTGACTATTTTAGTTTGATGAGCTGCTTCAAATACAGAAAAAAAAAAAAAAAATTTCTGGAGTGAAGCACGTGAAAAACAACATAAAAATCAATCAACAGCAAAAAGGCTAAGAATTATAATCACAAAAAGATTTTCTTCAGCTTTCATCAAGTATTTTATCTTTTTGTGTTTAGTCAGAATCCCGGAGAAAAACAAAATGAGAACTGTTGGTTCCGCTGTCGATTTAATTGATATTTTTTAGAAATTACCCCTAAATTTCATGGCAAGTACAGTCTTCATGTAGTTGGTGGTAATCACCAAGTAACATATTAAATTTGGGGTTTACTTGCATGAAAACAACTTTGCAAATGATCACATATTTAGCATGAAATTTGGGGCTGATTTGCAGCTAAATTTGGAGAAATTTCAAAATTGTTGCTTTGTAATTAACCAACAACTACATGACAAAGGTATATTGCTAATTATCACATAATTAACCATGAAATTTGTGGGTAATTTCTAAGAAATTTCAAATATATTACTTGGTAATTACCACCTATTTACCAGACATCATTCAAGAAAAAGCATGTCTAAGTATGTTCAAGATTTTTGACAGACTGCTTCAAGACACTTTAATACCAATTAAAGCTTTATTTTCAATAAATTAATTCACACGTACGCTGCGAGGCAGCTGGATTCATGAGATCACAAGATCATGTGATCACGTGAGAATCCGTCTCTCCAGCCTTCAAGTTATCCGTTTGTGTCCGCACCAGTAGTGGTGGGAGCCAATCAGCAACCTAGAAGTGTCCATGGAAACGAATCATCTCGAACAAACAATTGAAAAGGAAAGAAGAAAGAGGAGTAAAGAACGACACTGAAGGCTTTAATCGTGAAAGGTGTTCTCGCTCTTCTCGATGGCTTTGGTAAGCTTTTTTGTAAAGTGCCTGCCTTTTTCCAAATAGTTTCTAAGGACGACTTTGTTTGACATCTTTTAAGTTGATTTTTGTCTCATATATTTGCATCTTTTTTTGGTTTATTACATCATCTTTTAGATCTTGTTACGTCTTTTGCATTCATCTTTCGTATCAGACCTGGAGAGTATTTCTAAAAAAAATCAAAGTACAAATCAAATAAAAGTTTTTAAAAGATGGTTTCGTCATTTTAGGTTCTTATCAGGCTGATGTTTGTTCTCATTTTTCTCATCACTTTGGTTTTCGTTAGTTATCTGATGATATTGATGATATAAAAAGGGGGTTTTGGTGCTCATATCTGTGATATCTTGGCTTCATTTTTGTACAGATGGAGGAAGTGGAGCTGCGGCGTCCATCTTTATTTATATCAATGTTCTGAAGCTGTTCTCTAAAGTAGAAGCACTGAGGCCTGTTTTCAGGCTGTAAAAACTGGAAAAACATCTCAGAAATATATAGTTGGCAGCTCAAACAAACAAACAAACAGGAGGGAGTAATTAGCATCTGTTGGGGACTATTTCCAGCCGTGGATGAATCCACATTTGGAGCGGAGGTGAGTATTTTGGGGCAGCAGGACAGAGTTTGTGGGACTGAATGAAAATAAAGTTTGTGGACAACAATGGAGCTCTGTGGCACAGAGGAGGAAGACACATCAGGCTGTGTTACAGTCACAGTACTTGTTAGTAGATCTGTTCACTGCTGGTTTGAGTCTGAACATGAAGAAAAATATAGAACATCACCAGAGTTCAACTTTAAAGAGCTTCTACATCTGTTCTGAAGCAGCGAGAGGAGCCGTGAAAACAGGCAGGAGAAAGATGAAGTGTGTATATGGAGAGACAGAATCTGTGTGTGTGTGTGTGTGAAGCTACAGGGGAACGTGTGTGTGTGTGTGTGTGTGTGAAGTTACAGGGGAACGTGTGTGTGTGTGTGTGTGTGCGTGTGAAGCTACAGGGGAACGTGTGTGTGTGTAAGACAGAGAGGGAGAGAGGGGGGGAAGTTTGGGGGGAAAAGGTGCAATGCAGGTACTTTATGCGCCACTAATTTAAGAACTGATAACTGTAATTAACTGAGTCTAAACTGTCTCTCTCCATCATCATTATCATTAGACTGTGATGAGAACAACACAACTCTGTGTGTGTGTGTGTGTGTGTGTGTGTGTGTGTGTGTGACAGTGTGGGAGACAGACAGAGGGAGAAACGGGGGAGGATTTGGGAGCACAAAGGTGCAATGCAGGTATTTTGTGCAGGACTAATTTAAGAACTGTAATTGAGGACAAAAGTATGTGGACACATGAACATACTAGATGTATGTCCACATGTCCACATACCTTTGTAACAGTCTTGTACCAGTTGAACATGTGACTGTGACACCATGTGCTGCTCTTACAGCCTCTGTCTCTTCTGCTTTCAGTCTTTCCAGCAGATGTTGAACCTGCTGCAGAGGTTTGATCCCGTTCAGACTCCAGAGACGGATGATGGACGTGTTTGAGGTCAGGACTCTGTGCTCCCGAGTCACCAAACTGTGAAAATGATTTCTTTAAGGAGCTGCTCTGTGGACATTGTCCAACATGTCCAAATACCAGAGTAACAGAACAGTTTGTGACCAACAGAGGAGGCAAAAGTCCAAAACATTCTTCTCGCTTTGTTACATCTTTTTCATCGTGTTACATTTTTCTTGTCTTGTTGTGTCTTTTTGCCTTGTTACATTATTTTTCGTCTCTTTACATCTTTTTCGTCTTGTTACGTCATTTTCTTGTATGTGACGTTGTTTTACATCTCATTTTATGATGCAACATCTTTCTCGTCCTGATACGTTGTTTATCGTCGCTGTGTATTTTTCATCTTGTTACATCATTTTCTGTCTCGTCCCGTCTGTCCTGTGTGATAAACTCTGATGGATCCACCACTGAATCGTCTTTTCTTTGTCTTATTGTTTCATTCAGGTTGAAATCAGTCTTCATGTTGAAGGCGGCGCACAATGATACAAAATAACAATAATCAATAATTCTCCTCAAAGTCATTAAAACTAAAGTAACGAGTCTGTTTATAAAACGTGAGGAGGAGAAAGTTCAGATATTTGTGATCAGATGTGGGGACGAAAAGTAAAATGCAAGAAAAATAAATACTCGAGTAAAGTACAGATACCTAAAAATCTACTTGAATACAGTAACCAAGTGTTTGTAAGGAGCAGGTTAAACTCCTGCTCCACAGTCATGGAGAAGAGTTTTGTGCTCGTCTCTGTTCTCTCAAAGGTCAAACTGACTGGACAGTTTGATCAAACTTCACTTAAGTCGTGAGTTAATCAGCTGATCAATTCACGATTGATTTGAGTCTGAAATTTCATTGATATCAGTTCTGCTGTGACTCAACCTGAAGTCTTTATCTTCCATTTCTCTCCGTCTTTGTCTCCCTCTGTCTCCCCCCGATTAGCTCTAATACCAAAAGTCAGCGTATATTAATGTAGTGTAGACGTGGTGTGTGTGTGTGTGTGTGTGGTGTGTGTGTGTGTGTGTGTGTGTGTGTGTGTGTGTGTGAGCTCGGTGGGGAAAAAGGTCGCTATTTAAAAGACATTAAAATGCTGAAAGATGAATAGTGTCGGACATTTTTACGCACTGCAGGGCCCTCGCTACACACACACACACACACACATCTACAGACACACACACACTAATGCAAGGTCGGGCGAGTGTGTGTGTGTGTGTCACAGTAATGTGAAAAAGGAGTTCTCAGCCATAAGGTACCAACCTCCCACTGCTGCCCTTTATACGCAGGCAGACAGACAGACACACACCACACACACACACACACACACACACACACACGTACTTCTTAAAAAATGAGATGTCAACACCAGGCACCGCAGGCTCGGAGGTGTACGCCAAGGACAGCTCTGTGTGTGTGTTTGTGTGTGTGTGTGTGTGTGTGTGTTGTGTGTGCTTCATTGCCATTTAGAGTAAACAGGCACTTTTCACTGTACAAATAGGATGGTGTGTGTGTGTGTGTGTGTGTGTGTTAATTAAAACTGATGACGCTGCCATCAGTCGTCTGCCATTAGCAGAGACACAGACAGAGTGACCTTTACCCCTCTTTTCTTTCTTTTTCTGTCTTTCCTTCCATTTGTTTCATCCCATTTTGTTATTTTTTCCTTTTTTTTATACTCTTCCCCTCATTCTTTCTTTACTCTTCCTCCTTTCTTCCTCTTCCTCTTCCTCCGTCTGTCCATTTGTGACCTCTCTTCTATGACTTTCTTTCTTACTGCCTTTAAAAGATCCACATATAAGAATTGCAAGATTTTAGCCACCAGCTGAATTCAACCTCCAGACAAACAGCTGGCAGCAAATCACCAGAGTAACAGCTAACTGTAGCTGCAGATAGTCAGCACACTGTGGGTACATAAATCTGTTCACACAGTTGTATTATGTGGACAAACCCTCTCATTTAGGGACAAAAAGATGTCCCCAAAAGATAAACCTTTAAATTTTAGGGTTCTGACTTGTGTAGCATGAAGTGGCTCTGCTCAAGATTAAGCCGAGTCTCCAGAAAATGACTGCAAGTCAATGCAAAGTACAACAACAAGTGTGTTTGTGTGTTTTTTCCTACTTTGGGTGTGTGAACTCGTCCACCAGTGACACTTTCTCCACCAGGTCTCCTCCGATGGAACGCACCAGCTCGTAGAAGTCATTCTCCGTGAAGCTCTCCGTGTTCTCCGGCAGCCAGAAGGAGATGTCGTTGTGGAGCGGCGGGTATTTACTGAGGGGCTGAGGGAAAAAAAAAACACACACTGAAATGATAATAATGAACACTTCATCTATTAGCTTTAAAAACAAATACAGGTGCATGAATAAAAACAGCTAATGCAATTAAATTAAAAGATGCACAAGAACATTTTCACAAGAAATATTTAATTCCTGTTACTTTGCATTTGATATCAATTAAGAAATGAGAACAAACATTTCTGTGGTAATTGTTAAAGAAGCATGAGTCAGGATTTCTAGCACAATTTCAGCTGCTCAGAGAAGAGAAGAATAATATAAAAATGAAGCCACAAGCAGAAACATGTTGGTCTGACAATAAAGTTATCTTATACCACAAATGTTACCCAATTTTGGGAATGGACAGAAAAAAAAGGAAAAAAAAATAAGTAAATAAATAAAAAATACCAACAGCATGACACAGTAAGAAGATCATCTTTAAAAAAGATCTAAAAATACGGTCCTGAGGTTACAGAGGGATTTGAGGTCTGATCTGGGATGAGGTTGCTGGTTTGGGGGTCACTTGGACTCAAGACTCCTCATTAAATCCTGACTACTGTCCTGATTCTGGTTTTACAGTAAAATCAAACCAAAAAAAAAAGGAAGCCACTGACCAATCAACACATCAGCTGCAGAGATGGAAAGACAGTAAGATTGATAAATAAGCTGCATATGCAAAAGAAATGGGGGGAAATAGAAGGAAAAAGAGGATTAAAAAAACAAACCAATGGTCAAAGTTAAACTGTAGAGTAAGTCCAAAGAAAAGAGGGAAAAGCGCAGAACATCAGAAAGGAAAAAAGAAGAGACAGAAGAAAGAGGAAGAGGAGAAAGTGCAGCAGAGAGAAAACATGAAGACAATAACACATTAAAACTTAATCAGGACGACAGAATAAATCTGATGTTTTATGCAGCAGCAGACGGAGAGAGAGATTTCTATCATCTTTGACTTGTTTATTATCCTGGAAATAACTTTTAATAAACACAGAGAGAAGAGGAGGAGGAGGAGGAAGAGGAAGAGGGAGGAGCTGATATCCACAAGTTCTTATCCTTTCCTTCTTGGACAAATAAACTAACTGATGGAGACAGAAGTAGTCTTTAGTCTGTCCTCAAGTTGGTTGGTTGGTGAGTTTGGTTGGTTGGTTGGTTGGTTGGTGAGTTGGTTGGTTGTTGTGTTGGTGTGGTTGTGTGAGTTGTGTTGGTTGAGTTGGTTGTGATTGGTTGGTTGGTTGGTGAGTTTGGTTGGTTGGTTGGTTGGTTGGTTGGTTGGTTGGTGAGTTGTTGGTTGGTTTGGTTGGTGAGTTGGTTGGTGGTGAGTTGGTTGGTGAGTTGGTTGGTTGGTGAGTTGGTGGTTGTTGGTTGGTTGGTTGGTTGGAGTTGGGTTGGTTGGTTGGTTGGTTGGTGAGTTGGTTGGTTGGTTGGTTGTGAGTTGGTTGGTGGTTGGTTGGTTGGTTGGTTGGTTGAGTTGGTTGGTTGGTTGGTTGGTTGGTTGGTGAGTTGGTTGGTTGGTTGGTGAGTTGGTTGGTTGGTTGGTGTTGGTTGGTGAGTTGGTTGGTTGGTTGGTGGTGGGTTGGTTGGGTTGGTTGGTGGTTGGTGAGTTGGTTGGTTGGTTGGTTGGTTGGTTGGTGAGTTGGTTGGTTGGTTTGGTTGGTGTGATTGTTGGTTGGTTGGTGAGGTTGGTGTGGTTGGTTGTAGTTGGTTGGTGGGTTGGTGAGTTGGTTGGTGAGTTGGTTGGTTGGTTGGTTGGTTGGTGGGTTGGTTGGTGGGTTGGTGAGTTGGTTGTTGGTTGGTGGGTTGGTTGGTTGGTTGGTTGGTTGGTTGGTTGGTTGGTGAGTTGGTTGGTTGGTTGGTGAGTTGGTTGGTGAGTTGGTTGGTTGGTGAATTGGTTGGTTGGTTGGTGAGTTGGTGAGTTGGTTGGTTGGTTGGTTGGTTGGTTTGGGATTGGTTGGTTGGTTGGTGATTGGTTGGTGAGTTGGTTGGTTGGTGAATTGGTTGGTTGGTTGGTTGGTTGGTTGGTGAGTTGGTTGGTTGGTTTGGTGAGTTGGTTGTTTGGTGAGTTGGTTGGTTGGTTGGTTGGTGAGTTGGTTGGTTGGTGAGTTGGTTGGTTGTTTGGTGAGTTGGTTGGTTGGTGAGTTGGTTGTTTGGTTGGTTAGGTATGTAGCTGGATTGTGAGTGGATCAGTGGGTGGTTGGTTCATGGATGGATGGACTGAAAGTATTACTTTTATTACTACTGTAACTTTAATGAAATAGTTGGAAAAGGAAGAAACGTTGGCGGGGGGGTTAGTTAGATAATTAACACACTAGTTTTATTTTACAATTTAATTCATATTTTTGACAGGAACAAAGGTTGTGGCTGGGTGGTTAAAATCACTATTTTCCTTTTACACTTAACTTTACAGTAACACACAGGAATGAAGGTGGACAGATGGGTGAACAGAGGTGTCCACATACTTTTGTCCACATGGTGTTGACAGATAGGGGGGCTGTTCAACACTCTTTAAGTTTAGTGGCACTGGACAGTGTGTGTGTGTGTGTTATGTTTGTGTGTGTATCAGTGTTTGTATACACCACACACACACACACACACACACACACCTGTTTCCTGTTTGGCCTCTGACGGTCACAGTTCATTACCTGTGGATCTGGGGGGTGGGGGAGGGTTTAGGGGGAGAGGTGTAGAGTCTCGGCCCAGGAGAGGTGCACTGACCCTGGGCAGGAGATGAGCCGTGCTCCCCTGGTCCCTCTGGAGGACCCGAGTCCATCAATAAAACTAACAGGACTGAGAGGTGGACAAGAGCAGGACAACAGGGTCTGTCTTCAGCACACAGCCTCCATCCTGTCTGATCTTTGTCTTGACATTATTGGTCTTTCTCTCCTTCTGTCTTTCTTTCATTCCTTCTCTTCCTCCTCTCTTCTCTCTCAGTCTTTTCCTGCTTTTTTCCCACCATGTATTTCCTCCTTCCCTTCAGCATCACCATCTTTTCTTCCTTCCTCACTTCTTTCTTTCCTTGTTGTCTTTCCTTTTCTTTCCATTTTTAAGGAAAGTACCTGTGCATGTGTGTGTGTGCGTGCGTGTGTGTGTGGAAAGACAAAAAAAAGATCCTTTTCTTTCCTCTAGCCTTTCTTCAAGTCTTTCAGTCTTTCCTTTAGTCTTTCCATTTCTTTCCTTGATCTTTTCTTTTTTCCTTTCTTCCTGTCTTTCTTTCTAAAACTTTTATTTGTCTTTTTCCCACCAGATCTGTTCTCAGATGTCACTCACTTCCATTTTCTTAGTTTCTCTTCTTATTCCTTCTCTTCTCTTCCTCCCTCAGCACCTCTTTAACTTTTTGTTGTTTGATCCTGACATCCCTCATCTCCAATATTTCTTGTTTCCATTTTACCCGCTCTGTTTCTTCCCTCATGTCTTCCTCTCCTCCTCCTCCTCTTCCATCTACCCTACCCTTCCTTTCTTTCCTTCTTTCCTTCCTTCCTTCCTTCCCTTCCTCCTCACCTCCTTCCTTCTCTGTTCTCCTCTCTGCCCTCCAACAGTCACTTGAAATGTTCTTCATTAGTGAAGATGAGAGACAACGAAAAACACCTCTAAGCGGGGACGGAGTAACCGCTGTGTGAACCGTGTGTATGTGTGTGTGTGTGATGATGGTGGGGTCAGGGGAAGTGACTGGTGCCGGCTGATGTGAGCCCCCACTGTCAAAATGTTTTATACATGAGGTTAAGAGGCTAGAACACACACACACACACACACACACACACACACACACACACACACAGGTGGAAAAAGGGGCAAAAGGAGGAAAGTAACAGAACAGAACGAGGAGGTAAAAGTACAAAGTAGATCTAAATGTTTCTGTTGAAGCTTCGTTAAAAGTCTCCTGTTACACTGTCGGACAGTTTAAAGGTAGAATCCGTAGACTTTGTCCACGCTGTCCACACAGACGCCACCACACACCTCTAATGGGTCAGAAGTGATGATTTTAAAAGGATTAAAATGAGTTTATACGTGGTTGTTTTCAAGAAAAACTTTTAAAAAATTACCAACACTTTTTGTTACTCTTTTCCAAGCATGTAAGAGAACCTCTGTAGAACCCCCTGGGTGCATTCTAGATAAAAACCCAGCCAGAGTCTATTTATTTAGAACCCACCCAGAGGGTTCTACTGAGAACCTCTCAGTAGGGGGGTTCTACTGAGAACGTTTTGGTCAAACCCCCTAGGTACGTTCTAGAAAAGGTTCTCAGTTGGACGCTGTGGGTGGGCTCTAGATAAAACCCTTGGAATATTGTAAAATGTTCTTGGTAGAACCACCAGGATGGGTTCTTATTAGCTCCCTCAGAAGGTGGAAAGGTTCTGGATAGAACCCCCAGAAAGGGTTCTCAGTCCAACCATTACACCATAAGAGTTCTCTAGAGAAACCTTACCCAGATGGTTCTATGTAAAACACTTTATGTTGGGTTGTAAGTAGAACCATCTGAAAGGGTTCTATTAAGTGAAACGTTTGACCAGGAACCCAAAAAAACGGTTCTCCTATGGGGACAAGCCGAAGAAGGCTTTATGGTTCTAGTTAGGATTTTATTAGGATCCCCAGCAGCTGATGTTGATGAGCTACTGTTCCTGAGATCCACACAGTTAGAGTCTTTATTTTTTTCTAGATATTTTTATACTTTATGTGTGTAAAGTGCACATAAAGTGTGTGAAGTGTGTGAAGTGGCTTTGTGGTCTCCTTCTCTCTCTCCGTTTTTCCTTCGTTTTGCCTCCAGCTAACAAAATGACGTAATCATGACGTCGGTACTAAAAAGGTCAAGACAAGACAGACAACAAATCCAAACCAGGTTACTGACTTCTACTGCAGATGAGCTGATGAATGGTTACACACTGACAGAACACACACACAGTGAGGCTGTGGGAGGCTGATGGAGGGAGATGGAAGTGTTTGAAGTCAGAGGTTACCGAGTGTAAATGTTCAGCTGAATACTCAGTCAAGCAGAGAGACAAATGGACGACTGAACACAGGGAATAATAAACAGGAGGCAGAGAGGACGGGAGAAGACAAATGTCCTCACTGAACTCTAATCTAACTTTTTACAGTCAAAAGGAAGCAAAATTTAGGCTCCATCGTGACAGAAGGACAAAGAGTCTGTCTTTAATAATGAGAATCCATCAGTTTCAAATGGAGCTTTGAGGTTTTGTCAAATAAAAGTAACAATTTTCCAGCTAGTAAATACGACAGCTGGGTACCGAACTTTAATACTTTTATGGCACCGAATTTCTCTGGGAGTATTGAAAAATATCTCCTCATTTCATAATAAATTTTGATACAAAGGAGTAAATCTCATCAGTGTCAGTGAGCCAATAAGCACGCAGCATACTAAGATCTACTGTAATAATGCTGCTGATTTAGTTATCAACACTGAAAATGGTTAAGAACTCAGATATGAATACTAAAAATGGTGAAAACCTAGAAATCACTGCTAAAAATGGTTAAATAACCAAGATATAAGTGCTAAAAACAGTTAAGAACCCAGAGATCAACCTTAAAAACAGTTAAGAACCCAGATATAAGTGCTAAAAACAGTTAAGAACCCAGAGATCAACCTTAAAAACAGTTAAGAACCAGATATAAGTGCTAAAAACAGTTAAGGACCCAGATATAAGTGCTTAAAAACAGTTAAGAACTCAGATATAAGTGCTTAAAAACAGTTAAGAACCCAGAGATCAACCTTAAAAACAGTTAAGAACCCAGATATAAGTGCTAAAAACAGTTAAGAACCCAGAGATCAACCTTAAAAACAGTTAAGAACCCAGATATAAGTGCTAAAAACAGTTAAGAACCCAGAGATCAACCTTAAAAACAGTTAAGAACCCAGATATAAGTGCTTAAAAACAGTTAAGAACTCAGATATAAGTGCTTAAAAACAGTTAAGAACCCAGAGATCAACCTTAAAAACAGTTAAGAACCCAGATATAAGTGCTAAAAACAGTTAAGAACCCAGAGATCAACCTTAAAAACAGTTAAGAACCCAGATATAAGTGCTTAAAAACAGTTAAGAACTCAGATATAAGTGCTTAAAAACAGTTAAGAACCCAGATATAAGTGCTTAAAAACAGTTAAGAACCCAGATAACTAAAAACAGTTAAGAACCCAGATATGTTAAAAACAGTTAAGAACCCAGAGATCAACCTTAAAAACAGTTAAGAACCCAGATATAAGTGCTAAAAACAGTTAAGAACCCAGAGATCAACCTTAAAAACAGTTAAGAACCCAGATATCAATGCTGAAAATGGTTAAGAACCCAGATATAAGTGCTAACTTGCTAACGCTAATTTGGCCAAAAGCTCTCATAGTGTTTGTCCAACCAAAGAACATCTGTTGTTAAATAAACTCATCTGTTGCCATTTTTTATTATCTGACAAAAATAAATAAATAAATAAATTATGGTCCAAAACGTTTGTACCTGGAAGCAGACGGGCTGCTGGATGTCCTGAACTCTGAACTGTTTGAGGAAGCGTTCATCTTGACTCCAGAAGAGACGGATGTCTGGGATGCCGTACAGGACCATGGCCAGTCTCTCCAGACCCAGACCGAACGCCCAGCCCACCTTGTTTCCTGCCCCCGCTGCAAACAAACACAACAGACAAGACAGAAAAATATGAACACACATGCTGACGTATCATCTGCTCAGTTCAGTCTCAGTGTTCCAGCTGCTGTGGAACATTTAGCAGCTAAAGAAGAAGATGTTTTTCTCAGGAGCTGCTGGAGACAAAACCAGAGCAACAAGAGACAGAATACTGGACTGAGATTCATCAGACGGACACAAACATGAGGTTCTAAACAGGTTCCAGATAAAAATGTGAGTTAGAACCTCTTTACAGAGTGAGTCTTTGTTTGGATGAATTCTACCATCAAATGATGCAGATTAAAACCAGCAGAGTGCAGATCTCCTCCAGGCAAAAGATGGTGAAGCACCTACTGCAAAGCCACCACAACTGCCAGATTCAACCAGCAGAGTTTTATGAAGTACTGAAGTGTGTCTGTGCAGTGTGGTACCAGGTTTCTTTAAGCTGCACAGAACAGTGTTGTGTTGTTTTAACTGACCAAACTGTACCAACTTAATAACTTAATAATGATAAACAGGACAAGAAGTCCAAAGTTCTCCACTGAAACATTCCTAAATATTTAGAACATTTTTAAAATTTAGAACATGTCATTATTATTTTAGAATATTTGCTTTTTTTAATTGAAACATTTTAGCCTTTACTTTAAACATTTTATTATTTATTTTGAATATTTTGTTCTTTCTTTAGGACATTTAGTTTATTTTTCAGAACATTATGTTATTTATTTAGAACATTTTATTATATATTTAGAACATTTAGTTTTTATTTTGTTATTCCTTTAGAAGATTACAAGCAACCAGGCGGCTTTACAACAATATAACAGATATAGAAATATAAATAAATCTACATATTTGGAGAAACTCACAAAAGGTAAAATTCTGAATAATTGACTCTTGATGTTAACTGAGAGGAAAATGAGAAGAAATGAGAAAAAAAATGAAAATGAGAAAAGAAATAGCTTGCTTGTTCCATCTTATTATTATCATTATCATTGTTTAGCATTATAAAATGATAAACAAATGAATATGAAGTAAATTAGTAAAAAATAAACAGAAATGCAGAAATCATAAACACAGACATTAAATGCACATTTTCACAAAAGCAAAAATATGAGAAGAAAAAACCATGAAGGTACGTGTGCATGCACTGAGTTGTAATTCAATAAAAATCAATCGTCTGTTTTTCTGCTCAGACACAAATTAAATCACGTCGTCTGCAGTGACACTCGACGTCCTGCAGAGCTGCAGGAACGTCCACAAAATCCAACAAACAACAGACCAACACAGCAGATCTGCTCAGAATAATCTGTCATCAGTGTTACTGCAGATTTCACTCACTGTCAGTCTGAACGTGTGTGTGTGTGTGTGTGTGTGTGTGTGTGTGTGTGTGTGTCAGCAGGTAGTAGGTGCTGCTGTTACTTCAGTGGACTCTATATTATTCAACACTTCAACTTAATGCTGTCAATAAATCTATACAACCTTAACCTCCCACTCACAGGCTGCAGCGCGCGCGCACACACACACACACACACACACACACACACACACACACACACACACACACGTACATCATTTCCACTGTGTCTTCAGTTATTTTTTGATTCTTTATTGATCGCTGCAGAGGGTAACTCTCCTCCGCTCTGCGTTCTCTCGGTGTGATTCCCTGAAGTCGACCTGCAGGACTAAAGTTTGCTGCTCGAGGGCACATCTGCAGGCACAGCTGGAACCTGAGGTGGCGACTTCGGATGTGAGCGATGCAAAATCAAAAACACATATTTTTCCTCTGGCCTGTGGTGCTGTTTATCCATCTGTATAGTTTTGGTGTGAGCTGTAGAGTTTTGGAGACACTGACTTTCTCTCTGATATCATGGACGTAGAGAAACTCAGCAGCAATGTCTCTTTTCAGAAAGCCTGATTACTCCAAAGACCTTATTTCCTTCTACCGACCTACATCTGCAAACCGTATTGCCATGCTCGCTAACCCCAGTGATGCTAACGTTTACATTTAAATCCCATGCTGCCTCGTCCAGGCCTGCCTCCCGAATAGTCGACCAAACCATCAGTCAGTGAGAAGTTTTAGAAGTTTGAGAGTTTTAGTTGACAACAGTTTCGTTCATCCGTTGGTCACAGAAAAGAAAAAAACACATCTAACTATATTAGGAAGCTGTGTCTCTGCTAGCTGTGCTGTGGCTGCCGTTAGCTAGTCAGCTCAGTTCATGGTCCTATTAGGCTGGGACCTCTGAGAGCGACGGAGGACAGTCACCAAGGTGATGAAGGTGATGTACGGTAGATTCTGACATATTTTGGGGGGAATCCCACAGAATTCCCACAGGATGGGAGTCAGTTTCCCTAATAAACACGGGAACAAGCAGGAACAGGAATCATAATAATAACAGGCCCGTTTGTACATATGAAGACAAGTGTAATGTTCATGTGTTGACAGGAAACATTCTGCAGGGACTGAGACAGGACAGCAGAGAAAATCCACTCCCATGGTACCCGCCTCCGACCAGACTCTGACTCCTGAGACAACAAAGACACGGCAGGTTCAGGTGGGGACAGGAGGAAGTTATTTATTCCCATAATTTACAAATGATGAGACTTGTGTGAGGTTATATCATAAATAAATAAACTAAATGTTCAGTCTACTGCTCGTCGTTCAAATTCACAACAGGCAAAACTTAATATTATAAATGTGTGACTAACCCTACTCTAGTCCATGAGTAGATGCACGCCTCCCTTTTCATGGTGATTTGGTTGGTGGGTGTAGTTTCTACAAAGAAAGTAGCTCCAACATAAAACTGAAATATATTAATGACATGCATGTGATCTATTTCTGTTGTAGTATTGAATCACAGTACTTGTAGTATTGCAATACATATCATATTGTGATAGTACCAACTGTACCAAACTGGGAGATAACCATGTTGTCTCAGCTCTGACTGCTGCTCAGTTTTTCAAATTTATGTTTTTTGATGCTTTGAGCTCCACAAGTATAAATTTATTATCAAATTTTTATTTTGATAATCAATTAATCATTTTGACTCATTTTATAATTTAAAAAATGTCCAAATTCTCTGATTTCAGCTCCTTAAATGTGAATATTTTCTGGTTTCTTTACTCCTCTCTGACAGTAAACTGAAGATCTTTGAGTTGAGGACAAAATAAGACATTTGAGGACGTCATCTTGGACTTTGGGAAACATTTTCATCATTTTCTGACATTTTACAGACCAAACCACAAATAGATAAATCAAGAAAATAATCAACAGATTGATCAATGATAAAAATAACCGCCCTAAATGCTGACATCTCCAAAACTCTGCAGCTCAACACAAAAACTGTCTAAATGGATAAACAGCACTACAGGCCAGATGGAAAATATGCATCTTTGATTTTTGGCTGAACTGTCCCTTTACAGAGAGATGAGAAACATGAAACAGGAAGCAGTGAAAGTCTGTCTCTGTGTTTGCCGTGGAGCTCTTGTTGTTGTTCTCACACTGCCAACAGATCTGCTGTCAGTCAGTTTATTTACTCCTGTTTGCATTGTTGCACCTGTTCGAGCAGCAAATCTCACATCTTTGCCATTTTAGCAACATTTTTAAGCACCAGAAGTAACAACAAGTTTCAAATATGGTAAACAAACAGCATGGAGTCGACCGCAACAAGCTAAAACGCTGTAAAACGCCACAGAAATTCTCTGAAAATCAGAATAATGTGTGAGTGTAAAAGCCCGTCTGCAGCGTGTCAGTTAAAGTCAGTCAGGATCCTTCAGAGGCCTCCGTCTTCTCTGTCTGCCATCAATCATTCTGCTGCAGACTGCAGAGTTTTCACACAGCACACAGCTCATTTCAGAACAAAACTCTTCAACTGCTCCGAGGCAGGTCAAAGCAAAGGGCAAACGCTCACTGGAATAAAGGATTATGGGTAATTCCGAGGATTTCAGGCGTTTTCAGCCTGGGACCCAGATGAGAGGGAAGCGGTCTCTCTCTCCGGGACGGAGACTAATTGAGACAAACCGTTTCACTTCTGACGAGACGACCCCCCTCCAGAAACTCCCTGACCTCTGTGTGGGTCGTGATCCGCAGTTTAAGAAACACACAACATTCAGCCAGAGACCGAAACATCTGGGATTTTAATTCTGAAGTTAACTTCGTCGATCCAAAAAGTGGATATTCTTCAAAAATGAAAGCAGTGGAGCGTTCGGTACGATCCTGCACACGTCTCCTGGATTCTTCTGTCACTCACAACAGGATGTTTTCACTCTTAATCTCACTTAATCGCTCTTAATTAGCTGTCGTTTCTGAAATCAGAGACGTGAAACTGAGAGGTCTTATGTAGCTCTGTGTTCAGAGAGTTCAAGCAAGCATTTACTCCATCAGGAAATAAACAGATCGGAGTTTAAACAAGCTGCTCCGAACTGGTTTGATCTGATTTAAAGAAGAAACAGATGGAAGTAAAGAGTTCAAGTTTAACATCACAACTGCTGTTTCAAAATAAGAGTCTACAGCAGGGCGGGGCATCGAAGAAGCAAAGTCTAACATGCTGAAACTTGACATTAGCGCTCTAGCTAACGTTTGACTGATGGACTGTGGGTTTTGTAGTGACAAACTGGATGATGTCAGTGATTTTTGAGCTGCAGACTTTACATACCACTGTTGTCTTCATAATCCTCCACTACAAATATTATTATTACTGAACTACCCCTGAGTTCTACATGAAGAAGAATGGTTGAAAAGTGGTCCTAACTGAAGTACTCTGTTGTGTCAGTAACTGTTAATTAATACTGGTATCAGAATTTTTTAAATGATATCCAGCCCTCGTTGACAGCCATGTTAACATCTCTGTGAGGCTGTACTTACGCACTGCATGTTTTGAGCTAAATGCTAACCTCAACATGCTAACATGCTCACAATAACAATGCCAACATGTTGATGTTTCCCTAAAAACTTGGTATTTCACCTGAGGGGCGGGGCTAAATGTCCTGTGTCATGTTTTATGGGCGTGTCTTATTCTACAGGTTGTTGTGTGTTGAGCAGCGCCCTCTGTTGATGACATCCTTGATTACAATGGTTCCACTCAAAACTGGTGGAAATGCAGACTGGTTCACTAGATAGAACCAAGGTTCCCAGATACAAGAACCAGAGCTTATTTGGGGGAGAACAGCCTAAAGTACATTTGCAGGTATTTGCTCACAAACCAGAGTAAAACATTTTGACTTATGGTGAAACTGGGAATCACCAATTAATTACAATTCATGAATGTGTAGACCAGATTTCATGGTAATCCATCCAATAGTTTTTGAGATTTTTCTCAACCAGAGAAACAGACTGACTGTCCATGGAGCCACATAGGCTAAAAATGACACATAACCCACAAAACCAATCCAAAAAATGAGTAAGTGCTAAGTTAAATCCATCTAGTTATTCATACCGAAAAGTAGAAAACCAGAATCTTCCTTTTCATGGATGTACATGGAGCTGCAGAGTCCACTACATGTATGGGACCATCAGTGATATGAATATGGACTTAAATCCCCTGGTTTACAGTCCATGTCTCACTTGTGACGGCGTCAAACCCTCTAGGCTGCGTCCTCCTCCACCTCACGACTGAAGAGGATTAACAGGTGAAATTGATCAAGGATCACAGAGTTTAAGTGGATTCAGCAGGTCAGAATCATCACATGGAGACAGCAGCTGGTCAGACCTATCAGACGCTGATTAAAGTTGGTCAGTGCAACATTCAGGTCTTCAGTAAAATCTATTAATGATGAACAAAATCCACCAAATTTAAGAGAAATTTAGATTCAGAAGAGTTCAGTTTTATTGAAAAGCCTTTTATTTAGGGAACAGTGATCCATATTTGATTAATAAAGTTCCTAGTTTGACAGTTTGATTCTGTTCTGTTGGAAACCGGAAAAACGATGGTAGACGCCTGGTTGGGTCTAAAAGTGAACCGCAGATCATTTTAACCCAAACCATGATCTTTCTATAACCATAACAGGTGTTTGTGTTCATAAACCAACCCAGATTTTAACCACAGTGTTGTTTCATTATAAATCTTAATTAGTTTGTACAACGTGCACAGAGAACAAACAGCACATACAAATCTCGCAAGAGTTTCTCAGATCTCGGCTCTCCGTCTAGAGACGACCTGCCCGCCTGCTCGCAATCTTTTTTGTATTACAACTAAACTAAATTATGTAAATTTTGTATTGAAATAATGTTTCTGCAAACATTTTAAGCCAGAAATAGTCACTGTAGCTACAGATCCATATTCAATCAGCGCTGCCGTTGGGAGTTTGATCTGAGTTTGGTGAGGCCTGTGTGTTGCACTGGACAGACTCAGTAAGAATGACCTTTCAATCACACGGTAGCCCCGCCCTAATGCATAGATTTATGGTTAATTTTACTGTAAATGGGACCAAAATTTACAAAATAAACATCATGCTGTGTTGAAGAAGACTTGAAACTAGTGATTGAACCATGAAGCTCATTAAGAAACTGTTCACTGAGCTCATAAATCAGACTTTCAGACTTCTTTTTGTAGCCAGTGGAGTCGCCGCCTGGTGGTCATTAGAAATAATGCAGGTTTAAGGCCTAACTTTTCAGACCCAGAAACTCCATCTACTTCTTCTTCTACTGTCTAAGGTAGCACATCATCAGTTCCTCGTCTCCTACAGTCAGTGCTGGTTTCTTTAACCATGACGGCCATCTGTCTCTCACCTTAACCAAAGCAGTTTTAGATTCCTAAATTTAACTAAACCTCAACCATACAGGTTGCAGATCTGTAAAAACTCAAACTTCATGAAAACAAACTTCTTGAAACATGTCTGTGACTGTGTTTTGGGAAGTTTTAAAATGAGATCTTGTTGGACGTGTCAAAGCAGCTTTAATTGGACGGCAGCATGTTTGGTTTTCCACTTGAGCACTAGCAGGTTTAGTTGGTATGCTGCTGAGCCCAGAAGAGAATCATTATGTGTCAGTGCAGACAGAACAAAACAAGGCAGAGATTAGATTCCTATATTATCACTTTTCCTCAAATCTGCAGAAATAATTAGTTGTGTGCAGCAGCGTCGTGGCCACAGGCTGTTTGGCTTTCAGACTCATATTCGGAGGTCCGTGGCTGGGTGAGGAGTGGGCGGAGAGGCTCGGGATGTAATCTGGACATTTTTCTAAATATTTGTGCGTGGGGGCATTCAAATGGCGGTGCACTAATGGACAAACACACCCACAAACACACACACACACACACACACACACAAAACAAGGCGGCGAGCTGGCAGGAGGAAGAATTACCTGCTTTGATTGGAAATGCTTCTGCTTATTATGATGATGTGTAACCTGCCTGCCCCCCGCGTAGGTGTGAGTTCACACAGCGCCCGTGCACGCGCACACACACACACACCACACACACACACACACACAACACACACACACACACACACACACACACACACACACGCAACACACACACACACACACACACAACACACACACTTCCTCCTTTACATCCTGGTCTTGTCCGTCCCGGTCCAATCAGCAGCCAGGGAATGTGGTTTCTATGCAAATGAGCGTTGGGGTCGGGAGGTCGCAGGAGACGAGGGAACGCGCTGGAATAAATCTCCACTTCATGATAACGCACAATCAATCAGATCTGTGACCCCGCTCCTCCTCCACACGCAGAGAAATAAAGGTTCTGACGAGAACCATGAAGGGTTCTCTGGCTTGTCACCATAGAGGAACACTTTCTGGAACTTTTTATAAAGATTCCACTCACAACGCTTTAAGAGATTTCTAACCTAGAACCCAACATAAAGGGTTACACCTAGAATAATCTGAGAGAACCCTTCTATGGTGCAATGGTTCCACTCAGAACCCTCTCTGGAGGTTCTATCCAGAATCTTTTCACCTTCTAAGGTATCAACAAGAACCCACCCAGAGGGTTCTACTGAGAACCATTTTATCTAAAACACACTGAGCGGGGTTCTACCAAGAACTTTTTTATATTCCAGGGTTTCATCTAGAACACACTGAGGGGGTTCTACAGAGAACCTTTTAATATTCCAAGCGTTTTATCTAGGACACACCCAGGGGGTTCTACAGAAAATCTTTTTATGTTCTGAGGGTTTTATCTAGAAATCTTTCAGAGAGTTCTACCTAAACCCCATCATAAACGGTTATACCTAGAACATTCTGGAAAAGGTTCTACCCAATATGCCCTATGAGAGGTTCCACAGAAAATCCATCTATGGTTCCACCCAGAATTCAGAATCTTTCCACCTTCTTAGGTTTCTAACAAGAACCCGCTGAGGGGCTTCTGAAGGGGTTCTATGGAGAACTTTTTTATACTCCAGAACCCACAGAGGGGGTTCCAGCAAGAACCTTTCTGTATTCCAAGGGTTTTGTCTTGAGAATACAGAGGGTGTTCTACAGAGAACCTTACCCAGAATACAATCAGGAGGTTCTACAGAGAACCTTTTTAGATTATGGTTCAGAAAATCCTTGACAAATCCTTAATGAAAACGTTCTTCAAGGTTTTTGACAATCCTTGAAGAACTCTTACTTATAAAAAGGGTTCTTAGGATGATAAAGGTTCTTAATGGAACCTTTCTTCACAAACATGGTTCTTCAGGAGAACATTATCCCTCACATAACAAGTGTTTTATGTTATAAAAAGATAAATGTCATAATGAGAAGTTTCTTGTTACAGTCTGATAAGTTTATATGTCGTAATAAAATTAAAATATCTTCATCTTAATGTGAAAAACGTCTCTTATAACATTAAACTTTTCTTGGTACAAAGTGATTCTTCTCTGTTTTTTGTTTTTCTGCTGAGGTTCTCTCAGTCACTCTTTACCTCCTCTCCATGTTCTCCAGTTTCTCTCCATCGTACCTCTCCTCCGTCTAAACCCCCTCTTTTTTCTCTCTTCACTTTCCTCCCCCCTGCTGGTTTCAGTTCATCCCTGATAAAACATCATTGTTCACCTGCTCCTCCTCTCCTCTCCTCCTCCTCCTCCTCTCTTCCTAATCTGTCTCCATTCGTCCTAATTATATTTGCCATGAATATATTTATGACTGCATTATTAGAGGCTGTGCGGTGGTTGTGGTTTTAAGCTGCAGGATTGTGATTAAGTGTAATGATCACACAGACAGCAGAGACAGAAAACACCACTTGTAATTAGACGGGGTGGCTGCAGGTTCCTGCAAGTGGAATCTGAGACTTTTTTCCTAATGCGAACTCAAATATCATTTAAAACAAGATCCACCTGATAAATGAGTAAAACTAAAGCAAATAGAAAATATAGAAAGCTGTCGGTGCAAGCAGGAGGATTTATCACAGGATAAGTGAGTGTATTATGTATATATATATTACATTTTTGATTGATTCAACTTATGCCACATTTAAAGATTAAGCCTGTTTCCATCTGACAGTTTCTTTTTTTAGACTTAGAAACGTCTTTATTGAGCTTAGTTTTCTTTGAAAGTAACTGGGAAAAAGGAGTCTCGACAACTGAAAAAGGACACGTCAGACTTTTAAATCCTCTAAAGTCTCCGATCATGCCAGCATGATCAAATCATGAGAAGTTCAAGATGTTTGAAAAATGTGTAAAAATGTGTGCTTTGAAGGTGTCTGTGAACTGGATGTTATTAGTGTCAGACCAGTTAACATCCTGGTGGTGTAGGGGTGAAGAATCCATTCATACTGGAAGTTTCGGGGTGTAGGACCAGATTTTAAGAACAGGTCAAAGACTTGTCTGTGCAACTGGTATTTGGGTTTTGCAGAACTTTACTTACAGGTTATATGTTTTGGTCTGGTTTATAAACTGGAGGTTTAAGTGTGTAGAACTGGTCAATAAACTGGTGATTAGAGGCTGCAGATTTGGTCTTTAAACTGGAATTTCAGGAACATAAAACTCCTCCATTCCACTTGTGGTTTAGGATTATAGGACTGGTCTATAAAGTGGACATTTGTTGGACAGAAGTCCTCTAGAAGCTTTGGGGGTGTAAATTTTGGGTGTAGGACTGGTCTATGACCTGGATGTTATGGGTGTAAGATCAGTTAACATCCTGGTGGTGTAGGGGTGAAGAATCGATTCATACTGGAAGTTTCAGGGTGTAGGACCGGATTTTAAGCTGGAGAGTTGGGTTGCAGAACAGGTCTGTATGCTGGAGGTTTAAATGTGAAAGACTCATCTGTGCAACTGGAAAAGTTTGCAGTCTGGTTTATGTTCTGTAGGTTATACAGACAGATCGAAATAGAAGTTTGAGGTTTACAGCTGGTCTAAAACCTAGATGTCTTGGCATGTTAAATTAACTGGAAGTTTGGCAGAGCAGGACAGGTCTATAAACTGGAGATTTTAGTTTGTAGGACTCATCTATGATCTGTAGATTTGAAGCTCCACCTCCTCCACAGCCTTGAACTTGGGCTGCAGGGCTCTTGAACTCTCTGACAGCGTGTGTTCCTCAGGTTCTGAGTGTCAGAGCGGGGAGTCTTCGCCGTTCGCTGCATCAGATCTGAAGACCTCGAGCCTGTCAGCCCATCTGGATCATTTCAACCACGGGGATCAACAGTGAGAGTGTGTGAGCAGCTGAACATCATCCAGAGCTGCCGGAGGATTAACTGACATCGAGAAGCTAATGAAGAGCTTTCAACGCGAGAAAAATCACACATCTGACGCATGAGACACTGACGTACAGGCAGCCAAGAAGAAAGGCGGGAAAGACGCCTGACTGATGCTCAAGAGTGTGTGTGTGTGTGTTGTGTGTGTGTGTGTGGTGTGCAGGCAGAACATCACTGAACTGAGCCGCAGTGTGGCACAGACGTCAGCCAAAACAGATTGCACGACACACAGCAAGGATAGATAGCTCGAGAGCAAACATCACTGTGTGTGTGTTGTGGTGTGTGTGTGTGTGTGTGTGTGTGTGTGTGACAATCCGTTGCTGTGTTTTTTACTCACACACAGCTCTGCAATGCCAGGCCCCCTCCCTCAGCCAATCAGGAGAGCTGGCAGAAAAGGGTGTTTGTGGTGAGGTGTGTGTGTGTGTGTGAGAGTGTGCGCGCGTGTAGCCGTATCGCCGTCTGTCGATGACGTCATTGTTTAATGATCACATGAAACATGACGGCAGCGATGATGTGTGTGTGTGTGAGTAATGTGGCATCTGTATGCAGACTGATGTGTTCAGATGATCTGTCGCACAGATCAGACAGTAAAACATCAACGTGTCGATAAAAAGCAACAACGTGATCAGTCCAACGGCAAATTAAACTTTCTATGTGTTGCACTAATTTTGAGCTAATAAACAGACAATATTGGCTGAAAGGACAGATAAAACACCAGAAAACATTCGATCAAAGCAGGGATAAAACACCAGAGATTACTGGACTGGAACACAACTCCAGTGGGATTCCCAGATTGTTTCATTTCTGCTGGATCTCTGCAAAACACCTGTACATATCAGACCCAACTGGAGCTAAAATACCAGTCAATATTGGAATATGAAGTGGACAGACAAATAACTCCATTGAGATTCCAGTGTTGCTTCATTTCTGGTGGGTCTCCAAGTGCCAAAGGACACATAAAAATAATGGACAAATTCAGGCTAAAACTACTGATAATAATGGACTGAATCAGGACCCGAATACCAGAGAATACTGGACTAACCAGTAAATATTGTACTAAACCAGGTTTAAACATTAGACAGATCATTAATGTACCAAACTAGAAATAAAACAGTGGTTCCTGGCGGTTTTTCGATGCCAGTGAATATTGGACCAAACCAACACAAAAGACCACTAAATTTTAGACCAAACCAAAGCTAAAGCACCACAGAATACTGGACCACGCTAACACAAAAAGCATCCAAACCAAGGCTGAAATACCAGTGAATACTGGACTAGTCCAGTACTAAAACTCCAGTAAATATTGGACCCAAACCAATACTAAAACATCAGTAAATATTGGACTAATCCACTGCTAAAGCACCATTGAATATTGGACCAAATCAATTCTAAACACTACAGAAAACTGGATCAAACCAGTGCATTAAAAACCAGTGAATATTGGACCACAACAAAAAGCTAAAAATTTGATTTTCATTCAACAGACAGACAGTAAGCTGCCCAAATTGGTCTTTTTCCACTGGATGTTTCAGCAAACATTAAGGAACCATTCGCCAACAGTGAAGGGATACAGATTTTACAGTTGGAAGTGGTAAAGACAACATTAACATGAAAAAGTGACGATTATTACTGAAAATCATGCTGACGTGATGTTTAACACGCATTTGTTTTATTTGTTTATATTCATTTTGTCGTTTTCTCTGCAGCTTGTTTTTCCTTCACTGTTTGTTGCACTCATTCAGATTCGCTCTCATTTTTCATTCAGTTCATATCTTCCCTCCCCGTCTTTCACATTCAACCCCTCGCTCTCCCTCCTCTTTCAATTACACTTTCTGTCACTCTCTCCCTCTATCACTTTTTCTTTTCCACACCTCCCCTCTTCCATCACTCTCTCACCTCTCCTCTTTCCGCTCCGTTTACATTTTTCTAGTCTTTTTTGGTCACCCTCTCCTTCTTTCCCATTCATCTCCTTTCTTTCTCTCTCCTCCTCCTATCCCTCCTCAAACCTCAGCCCTCTCTAATACCTTCATTTTCTACCCCTCTTCTTCTTTCTGCTCCCTCCATCACTCTTTCCTCCTCCTACTCTTTTTCCCTCAGCTCAGCTCAATCCTGCTTTGCTTCTAATCCATTTCTCCTGCACATTTCCGCCATCACTCCTTTTGTCTCTTTTAATACCACCTGCACTTGTTCATTCTGACTCTCTGCTTCACCCTGCAGTCCATCACTCTTCTCTTTAGTTCATCCCTCCATCCACTTATCCTTTACACCTGGCTAATCTGTCTCAGTATGAGTGTTTGCCTGAGTGATGGATCACAATTGGTGTAACCACAGTACTTACAGACATTCACAAATCTTGATTTTTTGCGGTAAACATGTTAATTTTGTTGTTTGCTCTCATCTAATTCTTGTATAGTGATGGAGTGAGTCACCTCACACCTGCATAAACGTGTCAGTTTGACTGAGTTTATGAATATCATTGTAATCCACCATTATGGAATACATTTCCTAAGAATATTGGACCAAATCATCACTAAAGCACCAGTGAAAACTGGATGGAACCTTTACTAAAATACCGCAGAATACTGACCAAACCAACACTGAAACACTGAAGAATATCGGACAATACCTGCGCTTAAGTACCGGTGAATACTGGATGGAACTTATGCTAAAATACCAGTGAATATAGGACAACGTAGCTAAAGTCACGTCCTTCTTGTCCATGGAGATGGAGATCTTACCTCACCCCCTTGTTTCTTTGATTTTTTGCTCTGCAGCATGCTAGCACTAAAACTCTCAAATGCTTCAAAATGCTGCAGCTAGAATCTTTACTAGAACAGGAGAAGTTGATCATAATAAACCAATCATCAATGGCTTCCTGTTCAAGTGATTGTAATCGTAAAGGGGCTCGCCCCATCCTAACTTTGTGATCTCATTAAGCCGTACTTCCCATCCCGTGCTGTTTGCTCTCAGAATAATAAGCTTCTTTTATGTCAACAGATGGTGGTAGGACCTTTTCCTACCGTGCCCCCTTCCTCTGCCGACATCAGAAAATCTGTTGTGGCCTTTATATCCAAACTAATAATCCATTTGTTCACATTTATATTCAATACATTCTGGTGGGTCTGTCTCAGTCTCAATTAATATCTTAACCCTAGTACTTATAATCCATATTTGTCCTGCCGACGAGAATAGAGCTGTGTAAAATCCCCTTGAGACAATTTGTGATTTGCTCTTTTGGGCTATATGAATACAATTTGACTTGTGTGGGACAATATTAGATAATAGTAGATAGCAAAGTTGGATCTGTTGTGTTGAGTGAATTCTGCAGAATTTAAACCTGCAAGCTAAAAGTATTGTGATCAGATTTTGTCATGTTTGATAATAATTACAAATTTCTGCATGTAGTCTGTAATGCAAAACAATGTACACAACTACAATACCCTGTGTTGATGTTGAGTCTGATGGGAGACCTGGGTCCTCCATCAGTCCCAGTTTCAGACAGCTGCTGTATTGGACCGGTTAGAGGAACAAGTTAATATGAAACCCTCAGAGGCTCATCTTTTCACCTCGCCACATCTCACGCAGCCACACACTCATCCGTCACCATTAGCAGTCCTAAAAGGACTATTGGCAGCCTCCGCCAGTCTCACAACACAATGATTTATAGATGGAAACTCTCACTGGCAGCTCTCGAGGAGGGAAATATGACTGCAATGCAACATGGGAGTCAAACGGGCAGAAAAAGAGGGGAAATGGACCTTTGCTTGCTCAGCATCTGAACTCAAAATGATAATCTGCTGATGAGTTGTTGCCTTTAGCTGTTTGACTACCTGCAGTTGAAATGAAGGTCACGTCAGGCACTGCTCATACAGGAATATGTAATTACAAAATATATTAGATTAGGACTGAGAAATGTCAAACTGAAATACACACAGACAAGAACTATTACAGTCATAAAAACTTTATATAAAAGAGGTCTGCTGCAAACAGAAATGTCTCTGCAAAAACTCCAGATGAAAAAGTCAAAATACATATTTGACCCTAAAAAAACCATGCAATCTCCAAACATCCACTTTTCATGAGCTAAGAGTTGCAGTCCTGTTGTCAGCTGTGTACATTTTACAGGTACATTCTAGGTAATCCAAACATTCCCTGGCCTCATCTACAAAAATGTCCCCAGATTTAAACTTGAACTCAGTGTGACCTGTGATCAAGACCAAGGCAGTGCAAGACAGAGACAAGGCCAAGATCAAGGCAGTGCAAGACAGAGACAAGACAAGTCACAAGATTCAAGACAAGGCCAAGGACAGAAGACAAGACCAAGACCAAGGCAGTGCAAGACTTGAGTCAAGACCAAGACCAAGGCCGTGCAAGACTTAGACAAGGCTAAGATCAAGGCAGTGCAAGACCAGGACAAGACCAAGAGACTGAGTCAAGACTAAGACCAAGGCATTGCAAGACAGAGACAAGACCAAGACCAAGGAGTGAAAGACTTTGACAAGGCCAACACCAAGGCAGTGCAAGACTTGAGTCAAGACCAAGACCAAGCAGTGCAAGACTTAGACAAGACCAAGACCAAGGCAGTGCAAGACTTAGACAAGACCAAGACCAAGGCAGTGCAGGACCAAGACATAGCCAAGATCAAGGCAGTGGTCTCTCCAACTATGAATCACGAGGTTTTTCAAGGTCAAAAATGTCTTTTTTATGTTTAGTGTGTATTGCTGATTTTGCTTTTTTTTTAACCATGAAGCAGTTTCACTCTTTTGTACGCCCTTAAATTTCTTTCTTTTTGTCCTGTTAAAGCTTTTTGCTACCTCGACTAAGTAGCTCATCTGCGTATTGTCTTGTCAAACACATTTTTAGGTGCTACATAAGTGGTAAATGAATTCATATAGCTGTATTCACTCATTCCACAGACAGGTGGTGGTGCAGCTACCATGCAGACGACTAGACTACACATCCAGAAACATTAGTGGTTCAAAGTCTCACTCAGAGACACGTCAACGTGTGGACGACAGGTGCTGAGGAATGAAAAATCTGTGTGACTCTTGTGTTTCTGTCCAGAAGTTTTCATAACAAAGTTACAAAGTGCTGATTTCAAGGCCGACAATAAAGAAATTTAATTTTGTCAGTTTCACTCATTGTCACTCTGAATACGAGCGCAGACTTCGTGTGTAAAATCTTAAACATGAACTCTCCCCGAGGTGTGAGTGCTGCTTTGAATCGGCCTCCGGTAATGAATATAGATTATGAAAACAATATGAGCTGAAACAGTCTGCGGCAGCCGCCTGTTATTGAGCCTCGCTCCTGAATTAGTAATGAGGACCACATAAATTATGCAGAGTGATTAGTAACCAGGCAACACGCGGGTTTACCTCGCCGTTTACAGATCAATGTAGTGGGGGGGGGGGGGGGGGTCAGAGCGAGAGACAGAGCGACACGAGAGGGAAAAAACTGAGTGTTCAATAAAAACAGACTTCAAGTACAAATCAGGGTGTGTTCAAACGGACCGAGTGTGTGGTTCAGTTCCAGTTCTTTGATTTATTTTGGGTTTCAGAGTGTTTGAAGATGTTGACGGGGAGTCATTGGTGTGATAATCATCGTCTCTGTGTGACCTGCTTCTGCTCACCCCAGTGAAGCTTCAGCACAAAATAACTGTGGCCTGGTTCACAGAAACATGGTGTTTAAACTTTAAACCATTAAAAACCAAAGATGATGATCACTTCTACTCACATCGTTTTGAGCCTGAAAACTTCATACCTTTGACCCATTTTAACTAATTACAAAAACATACATTATAAAGTAAAATATGTATTTTTCCTGATCAAAGTCTGATGAGCAAAACATTGTTAAAGGGGAAATCAGGCACTTTTTATGTGGACGTCCAGTCAGTGTTAATAGTAGTAAATGAAGCAATAAAGTCCTCAGTGCTGCGACACTGACTGAAGGAAATATTATAAGTCAGCAAAACTTTCTGAAGTTTATTTCAAAACACAAGAGTTTGAGTTGGGCTCAAAACTCAAATCTACTGCACACCAAATTAAAAAAAAAGTCTGAATATTTTGTCAACTAAAATGTGCATTATAGCTCGCATCTGTGGCTCAGTGCCTTTTCCTCGAAATTTTGATGGTGACTTCTGGCCTCTTGAGTCTCCATAGGCTGTGGAAGCAAAAGTTTTATAAAAGTCTTCAGGGTTTTTTTGGCTTTTTTTTTTTGTGTTTTAGTTTAACAGTTGCAGACCCTGGTGCCAATTTGTCATGCAGATGTTGCAATATTTCCATGAAAAAGTAAAAACTTTGACCTGCTGGTTGCACAAGCTGGAGGAAACATCAGGGGATCACCAGAGTCAGTAAGATTCATCCTCTGGGGAACTGTCGACTGACAGAAAAATAACTGGCAGCTATTCTGACAGTTTCAAAATGCAGATTATTTCAGTATTATCAGCTTTACACTGGAGCAGTTTGATCATGTCTGTAACAATATAAATAGTTTGGCTTTAAGCTGAAGAGAAACACAATAACTGCAGTGGAACAGCTGAAAGTAAAGACACACAGAACATCACATCATCAGCGTGTCTAAATATTTTGTCTTAGCCCACTCTGAACACTCCCAGGATAAAAACCTGTTGCCATCATTCACACAGTGACATCACTGATGTTGGCGGCGGTCGGTGATGAAGGCGACTATTTGGTGATCGGTGTGTTTAGCAGCTACGGCAGGTTTCCAGTTTTAGACCAGATCATCAGTTCTTAGAATAAAAACATCGGTTTGGTTATCGTCATTTCCTTTTGTTCTGAAATTACACTCACTGTGTTTTTACTGAGATCATGTTCGTCCTGCCTGAGTGGGCGCACAAACACACACACACACACACAAACATGAGTCATGGTTCCACAAATACTGTTGTTCTTTGTATTATTTTAACATAAATCCCACTCTGAACTAAACACAAATACTCAGGTACATGACGTAGCCTCAAACTCCTACACCTGTTTGTTTTCCTGCTAATTTCACCCAACTCATGTGAATGAGCACACACACACACACACACACACACACACACACACACACACAACACACACGCTCACAGGTGTGTGAGCATCCACACACCAATCAGCTATGCCGCAGAGATCAGGCTGTAATTATGGACGGATTACTGGGAAATGGCCGGGCTTCGGCGAGGTTAGGTGGTGGAGCTGTTCACACAGCTTAGTGGCCTGATCCTCTGTTTAGTGGAGGTTAAGACACTTTGTCATCCACACAGTGATAATCAACAGTCCCTGTACACCAGCCGAGATTATAAAAAGACTAATGAGAGAGCTGCAGAGAGCTGCAGAGTCAGGAAGCGTGAGACAAAGGAGGAAAAGGTGAGACAGAGGAATCATGTGGATTTATCAGGTGAAATATGACTGAATTTCATTTTAGTGAGACAGAACCATAGATATATTACAATGAACGAGATAGTGAATGCAAAGATGGTGCTTCCAGGTTTACTTCCTGATTCTACATCCCACTGAATATGTGCAGTAGTGTTTCCTGCAGCCTGTGGGTTCCTGCTCGGCCCACAGACGATTTTTAAAACTGCTTCTTTCAGCTGAATAAAGTTTTACAAATATAAAAACTAAATTAATTAAAACTTCATAATATAAAGTGTCATAACTGACCTTGTTTGTAATTCGTCCTATCAACAGTTTTAAAGTTTTGTCTCTTTTATAACGGTGCCCCGCGGTGGGGAATTTTCTCTGCAATACTGTGAGTGTCCACTGGAAAAAAAATGGCAGCAGCGCTGAGCAACAAATCCCTGACGAGTTCTATAATAAGTCTATGGACAGAACACATTCTGACCACCATGCTGGACATCCTCAGTTCTTTGTTATGTTCAATGTGATACATTTTGTGTCAGAAATTCATCTGTTAAAGCTATAGTTAGTAATCCTGTTCAGAAACACTTTTTGTTATACTGGGTGAAATGGTCCTTCCATCCTGAGAGTAGTCAATTCATTAAGTATTCAGAAAAAGGAACGAAAAAAATCAGACCTCTGTGTCAGCTGCAGGCCTGTAAAAACTCTGACCAATCCCTGCCATTCGGTCCGAATGGAAAGAACCAATCAGATGCCTTCATGTCTCGTCCTGCCCACGCCCCCCTCTGTCCCTCCCTCCTCCCCACGTGCACACTCATCATGTTTCACTGTTGCCGGAAATATTCAGCACACTCCTCAGCAGAAATACCAAGTTAGCAGGAGAATAAGTTCATAAGAGTACTGTAGCAGAGAAAATGCAGCCAAAAATACCACTTCCAGTGTTACTTGTAACGGCTCACCCTGCTAAAGAGGCAAAGAAAAGAAACGGAGGCAGAAAAGTCTGTGATGAAAAAGGCTCTGGATAAAGCTAGAGGACAAACCAGAGTCAACATCGGTGCAGCCTTTGAGCGGTGGAGACAACTGAGGCATCTGAAGGGCCTGAAAAGTGATGCAGAGGTTGTGTCTTTCTGTTGGACAGGTAATTATTTGTTTTGCTTCAGGGGGGATTTGTTATTTTCATGAAATATGTAACGTTTGCCAACTTAGCTACTTTTGTAGCTCGTATTAGCCCAATGCTAACATTAGCTTCTCTGTCGGTGTAAGCCGGTCGTCGGTACATACTGCTTATCTAACTTATAGGATCTGTGCTTCCTGCAGGGAGCGCTGAGTGTTTTTACTCGACGTGGGGCGTGGCTTTAGACGGAGCACTGACGGGAGGGGGAGGAGCTTAGAGGAGGTGCCACTTTCAAATCTTGCTAGCTCTCCAACATTACCAACTATAGCTTTAATCACTTTTAGTGTTGGTTTAGTCTCACATACTCAGACGTGTCTCCTCAGTGCTGGAGAAAGATCTGGCTACATGCACACACATTCTGCTGCAGGGGAAAAAACTGCAACCCTGCATTGTTTGCATTTCTTTAAACCAATCACAAATGTCTTGGGCGGAGCTAAGCCCAGAATGCAGTGATGGTGCTGCTGAAAAATAGTGTCGAGGGGAGACTTGTTTTGGTGGAAAATTTGCACATCGGGAGGTGAGCTCTGGCATAAAAATGACTACAACACTGCAAAAGAATAGCTAACAGCTGTTAGCTTGTTTACATTTGTACCATTAGCATTCTAGGCACTAATTTGCTGTTTTCATTGTGTACGTTGCAGCTAGGATGTTGTTCTTGTTTCTCAGGGAAATATAGATAGCGGACGCTGTGATGCAGCTTAAAGCAAATGACCAATGGCAGGACTTACACCTGCAGACAGAGTCTGAAGACGTGTCCGGAGGTCTCTGAGGCAGTCAAGAAGCGGGCAGGGTAGAAGGCAAGATTCCCGCTAAGACGCTAAAGACTGTGGACATTGTTGGGTGGTGGTTTCCATTTTTAAAAAGTGTTACCAGAGGGTCTGCTCCACTGCTCAGCCTCCCTCTCAGCTTGTATGAATGACTCCTCCTTATTTCCCACTCCAGTCTGGATTGGAATTTCTCCGACCACCTAACAGCTCCTTTTCTGCTTCACCCTCCTTCTTTTCTGCTTTAACTATGAAGAATCCTCGACTGCTCTTTATTCACCATGTTCTGATTAGCAGGACTGTGTTTAACTCTTCGTTGTCCTCTGCCTGTTTAGTATTTTTCATTAAAAAGCGTCTCCATACGGGGGGATAAACTGTGTCCTCTCTGGACTACAAACTGGATAATGAGACACGACAACATCACCAGCAGAAGGAGGGAAATCCCCTCAACTCCAACACACCTCCACAAACACCACCGTGTGTGTGTGTGTGTTTACTCGTCTACATTTACTGCATGTCACTGTGTGTGTGTGTGTGTGTGTGTGTGTGTTTGGCTCTCCTGCCTGCAGATCTAAATGTCTGTCTGCCTCTCCATCTGTCTGCCTCCATCTCAGTGGGGAAATGTTGGGGTGAAACCATTTTTCCTCCTCAAACTGAAGATAAACACTCCACAGTGATCGTCCCCTCCGCTCTCAACACACCCGGCTTTTCAGTATTTTCAGTGTGTTTGTATCTGCTGTAAAGCAAATGCTTCGTCTTGTCTCTACCTTTTGTAGTTTATTTATTTAATTTCAGACTGCAGTGTCGCGTTTCCCCGAGGTGTGAGGACCATCTGTTGGTTGACTTGGGTTTTTTTTTAAGGGGATTTAGAGCTGCTTTAATCCATATTTTTATATTAACAAAGGATCAAGTGACTGCATGTATGAGAAAGAGAAACCCACAGAGTCTTATTAGCCTCTTTTAGCTCATGATTTTGGTTTTGCAGCAGATATTTGACTCAGGAGGTGGTGGAGCCCAAAAACGGAGCTAAAAGACAAACATCAGGCGGCACAATGTGACTCCAAAAGTATGATCATGTTGCTCTGTGTCCACCAGAAGTTTTAGCTAAAATATTTTCAATATGTTAATGCTGTGCAGCTTGTTGCACCGTACAGTAGAGCCGACCAATATGGGTTTTTTGAGACGATACTGATTTTAGAGTGTGCTCTTGTGTTTCACGTCTTTGAGAGACGACGTCCAGACTCATGAAACGCAGAGTATCGCTCCTCTCATAGCCTCCTGCTCACCTTCAACACGGAGATACATGGAAAGCTTGCTAACCTATGATGGGCAGCTGTTGTTTGGAGGCGGGGCTTAGCAAAGGGTCAGTTATAACTGCTTACCTCTATGAACCAACTCCTCAGGATCTGATAGAAGAATAGGATGCAAATAAGCATTAATTTGTATTTTGTTTTGCAGAAATTGGCAGCACATCTGAGTGGAAACACGTCTAAACTTCCTGAACAGCTCCTCAGCATCAGACTTTATGCTAACATGTGCATGTCGGTACACGTAAAGGTGTAACCCGCCTTGTGCTTCGTGTTCCTACGATGACCCCGTTGACCTCTCCTTGTTCCACCTCCTCGTACCCGACTCCTCCTCGCTATTTGTTTTAATTATCCCGACGCCGTCTGACCTCTCCTTGTCATTGACGCATATTACCATCAAACTCCTCGACCCCTCCTTGTTTAGTCTCACCGTTACAGCGACACCTCGCCGACCCCTCCTCCTTTTCTCCCCGCAGAATGACAGGTAGGAAAAAAAAAAGAAATCAGACGAGATGTTTAATGGCGTCAGACGTGATTAATCGCTGGCAGAGAGGTGAAGTGATTCCAAACAGTGATTCAACCTGAGCGCTGCGTAATGAGAAAAAGAGCCTGGCTGCCTATTACCTTAATAAAGACGTCTACATGTTAATTAGACTGACACGCCTGAGTGCGAGGTGTGTGTATGACAGCCTGTGTGTGTGTGTGTGTGTGTGTGTGTGCCTCTGAGGACTCGCCACTGCTGACGGAGAAGAAACAGACAGCACACTTTTGACTTCCTCTCCTCACACACACACACACACACACACACACACACACACACACACACACACACACACACACACACTGGGCATTGCTGGGTGAGTGTGGAGTAATAATTTATATGGCAGATCGCTGGCTAACAGCGGCTCGTCCTCTCTCTAACGAGTTAAGAGCGCTGCAGAGAGCAGCTCCGCCCCACCTGAGGCTCATCAGGACAGGAAGTCAAGACAAATGAGACGCCCCGGACTCGTTCTACATTAGCTCTATTACACCTGCGTTCACACACACACACGCTTCACACCTAACACAGCCGCTCAGGTCTGTAAGAGTGTGAGAATAATAATTTTTTAAAAAAAAGCATTACAATGAGACAAAATTAAAGGTGGATATTTATGAAGAATCCTGGAGGGAAATAAAGCATAAATCATAAAAAGGATTATTATACTTTGTTACTCTATTTGAGTAGATTTTCAGGTATCTGTACTTTACTAGAGAGATGAAAAAGATGTAAAACAATGAAACAAGATGAAAAACTGAGTAAATATGTGACAAGATGAAAACCAACATAATGAGACACAAATTACTTTTCAAAACGAAAAACCACATAAAAGATGTAACAAGACTAAGAACAACATAACGAGACAAAAATGGCCTAAAAACATAAAGACAAAATGTAACAAAACAAAAAATGACCTCATGATGAAAAACACGAGACAACCAACATAAAAGATGAAAAAGATGAAAAATTCTGTAACAAGGTGCTAAACATGTAGCAGACAAGAAACAACGTAAACAAAAAAGTTGTGACTAGACAGAAAATTAGGTAACAAGACAAAAATGACGCAACAAGATGAAAAAGACGAAAACTATGAAACAACACAAAAAAATACGAAAAAGATGTAACAAGATGTTCTGCACAAATTTGGTGACGATTGCTCAGAATTTGTATAGTAACTGCAAAAAGATCTGGACAAATTTCAAAATGGTGGAAATGTGTTATAGATGCAAATGGGCATGGCTTATATGGACAGATAGAGGCCAGTATTATTTTTGAGACTTGCAGCTCAAAAGTTACAGAGCAAAATGTAAAGTTTGCTGTCATAGTGCCACCACCTGGACAAACTGCACCAAATTCTCAACAAAATGACACTCACCAAAAACTTTGTTATGGTTTGTTTGTTTTTTTGGCTCATCTGTTCCAACAGTCACCAACTCACCAAAAATATCAGAAAAGCAGCAGATAGAAACGGTATGAACAGTCAGAATATTTTCATTTCTGCCTCAGGGAATTAAGGGTTTATTTCAACTAAACCTGGGTTGATGATTGTTGGAACAGTGGAAAGACCAAAAAAGATGTTTTCAGTGAGTTTTATTTCGCTCCTGTTTGAAGATGACAATGTTAAAATCACAGTTTTGCAAATGGAGTCTGGTGGCTTTGGTGAAAGCGATAAAACATCTGGAGCTGGTTGAACAAAAAGGATCTTACTCTTTAACAAAAAGGAAAAGAAAACAGGGTCCAGGTTGAGAAATACTGATGTTGCCCTTTAAGTTTAAAGCCACAGGGTAGTTTCAGGTTTTCCGGTGGAGTTTCAGGCGGCCCGAGAAGCTCCAGATGGGGCATTAAGTCTGTGAGCTCCACCTCTGAACATGGTGGTTAACACGTATCTCCACACAAACTTGAAAAACGTCAATCTAAATCCACTGCGAGCGAACATTAATTTAAACAGATTCATGAAATATTTCTCATGACAAACTGTTCTTTGGCCCTCAGCTGGTTGGTGACAGCATCATCAATACAACGTTATGTCCGATCAGCACATTAAATGCATCATCAGAGTCTGATTCACAGATTATTCACAGTGATTTATCTCTGCAGTCTGCTCTCACTCTTCCAGCCCCCCTCCTCACCCCTCCTCACCCCCTCTGCTGCTAATGACCAACCAATCACCTTCTGTGTCCCACATGGACAGAATTAATAATTAATCAAGTCTGTTGTTTGTGTACATCATGTGTCACTCATGTTACGTGTTCTAAACCCTCCACTCATCATCATCATCATCATCATCACCATCATCTCTGGGTTTGGGTCTTAAAGCTGCAACATAAAATTATGTTTCAGACAACAGTGTTCTTCTAAGTTTGTGTTTGTCTTCATCCTCTTTCAACATGACAATGACTACATTTCCATGCACAAAATATTACTGGTTTTTCCCTTATTACAATATTATTACAAGCTTCTTACAAGCTTCTACATGGCTGATGAAAATGAAAACTCTACTAATATTCCTGTTTACATGCAACAGTGCAAACTCTGATTATTAATGTCATGACAACAAGGATGCAACTAATGATTATTTTTATTATCAGTTAATCTGCTGCGTTTTTTGTATGATTAATCGATGAATCATTTAGTCAATAAAACATCAAAAATGACAAAGAAAAGGAGCAGATTCTTATGTAGGTTTTCTTGTGTGTGTTGGTCTCTGCCGCAGCCTTCAAACTGTTGGCTAGTTTGTTTGTTTGCAGTACAGCACAGACAGTAAACAGGCAACTGGCCGAGCATCGCAAAGTAAAGCAAAAGTTTTTTTCTCTCCAACACCGATTCCAATAACTGAATTTTGCGTAGCGGCTGATACGGAGCACCGATCCGAGAGAGGGTGTCAGAAAAACAGAAAAGAAATCTGAGAGTTCAATCCATTCGGTAAAGAGTCTGTTTTGTTTTCCCCACAACCCCAAAACAGTTCAGTCCAATCCAGTTCTCACTCACAAAACAACAACTACTCAAAAACTCTGGATTTTAATGCAGATTGCAGACAAAAACAAACCAAATCAGGGATAAAGACTAAAATAACAACGTCTGTATTCACAGTTCAATAACAGAGATTATTTACAACATACATGCTGGTACCAACAGTCAGTCAGTCAGTAACTTCAATCTCATTTATTCCCACGTACGCAGCAAAATAAATGTCTGTTTCAAACAATGTAACCGGCACTACCACATTCTTCCATGTACCTTTCCTGTTAGCATAGATGTTGAGCAATACATCCACTAGAGGGCGCTGCACAGACGCAAAAGTTACCCCAAATAAGAAGAAGAAGAAGAAGAAGAAGAAGAAGAAGAAGAAGAAGGAGAGTCAAAACTTTATGACATGGTGACACTGGGGGAGGTTGTAACATTGAGTCTCTTGAGAAAGAAAAGCAGAGGCATCCACATGTGGACGAAGAATTCTTCTCACCAACTAAACATCAAGCGTCATTTCCAATACTTCCAGATTTGTAGAATTTCTTTGTTGTGGTCGTGTCTCCCTTGAACTACTGGTTAAACTGGTGCACTGCCCCCCATGACTTTTGGTGGTACTGCTCTGTTTGATCTGGAAGTTTTCAAAAATCGTACGTGAAATGAACACAGAGTACGAAAGACAGCTCTGTTCTTATCGTATCTAACATAGAGCATGAAAGACTTCAGTCAGGGCTGCAGCGTTGGCCTAAAACACAGATAACTCCTGGTTAAACTCAGACAATCCACCAGATTATTTCCTCCTCCTGACAGACTGACTGTGAACTGCTACAATAACGCAGACTTTGCAACGTGATCTGATGCTGAGGTATAGCTAGTGTTTCTCTGCTCCATTGTCTATAAAATTTGGCGTACGTGATGCTGCTGGGAAGTGGCAAGGTCCCATTTTAGGGCTAATACATTACATGGTATCTGATGGGTACAAAGACTCGTGTACTCGCCGATACCAAACACCACGTTTTTCAATTTTCAGACTCTGGTATCTGTATCAAAACAACCCAACTGCAAAGTGTGGTGACAAAATATCCCAAATCCGTTGTGAACACGTCCAAAGAATGCTGTTTATCTGACTTAAAAACATGATCCAGATAAATGTTTACATGCATTTATCTCAGGCAGGCTGGACTACTGCAATGAAGTGTTCACAGGTCTGTCTCAGACAGCAATCAGACAGCTCTATCTGATCCACAGCGCTGCTGCCAGGGTTGTAACAAGGGCCAAAAAAGCTCAACATATAACTCCAGCTCTTGGATCACTGCACTGGGTTCTCCGGTTTCTTTCACAGAATCAACTTAAAATCCTATTGCTTTTCCTTAAAGTCCAAGATACTTGTGGGATCTCCTGACCCAGTACGGCCCGTGTGGACCTTTCTGGTTGGCTGGTTCTGGATTACTGACTGTTACATGTTGAAGCTGCTTTTTGCTTTTTATGCAGCTCAAATTTGTACAAAAGTGAAAGAAAATAATCAGTGGATTAGTGGAAAAATAATTGGCAGATTGATCACAAGTGACAGGGTTAAGACAGGATTAATTTTTCACCCTTTTCTGATATTTTATGGACCAAACAACTAATCAATTAATAGAGAAAATAATCAACTGATTAATCGTTAGTTACAGCTCTAAGAAACACTATATCAGACTGAACAATTTCACCATATTTTATGTTGAGATAATCTGAAAGTAATCAAGTTACATTACTTCAACACACTACTTTTTAAAAACATTTTTAAAGTAACCCTCCCAACCCTGAATGCTGAAAACTTCCAAATCAAAGCTAAAGTCTAGATTTGCTTTTAATTAATTTCCTTTTAAATCAAATTTATTTTAGTCTGTGTGATCTTTGTTTGCTTGATTTTACTGTTTTTAATCATTTATATTTTTAATGCTTTTGTCTTTGTACTCCTTAAAGCACATTTGGTCACCTTTGGGTCTGAGATGTGACCTGTGTGACTGATCTGCACCGAGTCCTGACTTGAACCCGTCTGGAACCTCCGACTGAGAGTCAGACCCGACCAGCAACGTCGGACTTCACTGATTCTGTTGTGTCTGAGAGCACAAAGCAAATCTCTCCACCTGTGAGAAAAAACTGCGGGAGGCTTCATGTAAAAGGTTTTTCACAGTTGTTTTTGTTGTTTTGAACGCTCCCTCGCTCCACAGCGGGACATTTTTTTTTATGAGTATGGAATAAATCTCTGCCACCCCGGCTGCCTTTCTGCTCCACCAGACTGCCTCTAATAAAGTGCTGCTGTTGTATTCGGGTATTTCCCCGGGGTTTCGCTGGGATCACCACTTGTATCTGTCTTCAGATGGTCTGTCGCGGCACTGAGCTTCTTCCATGCTTTGTTTCACTTTGCTTTAACTCTGTGCAGACACTGGAGGACTGTGTGGCTGCAGGCAGGTGAGCAGGAGAGGCAAAATAAAAAACTGTGTCTGCAAAGTGTTTGGATTCAAAAAGGAACAAGACTAAAGGTCTGGAGCCACAGTGGGAGACAAAGACTTCACTCTCTACTCTGACTGGTCAAAGTTAGCAGTGAACACTTGGTACAGCTGCTTCACAGTTAATAAAAAACTCAGAATTTCTTCTGTTTTAAGGTATTTACTGTGAAGCAGCTGCAGGTAGTGTTGAGTTCAATGAGATAATAAAATCAGACATTTCTTTCTGAAATTTACTTCTTTTCTGGAGCCATTCTGGAGCTTTCGACTGCACCACACGGTCTTCAGAGAATGGCTTTTATCCAGGTGTCATGGACATGGATCTGAGTATCAGCTCTCACCTTCAACAAAACTACCAAATGGGTGCTAAAAGATCTGTTGCAAATTGTTTGGGAAGACACAAAAAGCAAAAGCGACTTTGCTGGGAGCGACTTGCTGTCCCAAGCAAAGGAGTTTAAGTACTTCAAGATCTTGTTCATGAGTGACAGTAAAATGAAGCATCAACAGGCAGACTGGTGTGGCGAAGTGGTCACAATGAGTTTCCCCCTAGGACATCCGGAGGAATCTCAGACTAAAACCTGCTGCTCATTGGCGTCAAAAGGAGCCCGCTGAAGTGGTTCTGAATTGGGTGACTTCCTTTGGAGGTTTTCTGGGCACGTCCAACCAAGAAGATGACTCTGGGAATGAAATGAAGTTTAGTCTTGATTCCACTCTTGATGTATATTGTCACCCATTAGTCTCACATAGGCATTTCTTTAAACCAATCACAAATGTCTTGGGCAGAGCTAAGCCCAGGATGCAGCGATGGTGCTGCTGCATAATAATGTCAAGGGGAAACTTGTTTTGGTGGAACATCTGCATGTCAGGAGGTGAGCTCTGGCATTATAATGACTATGTCACTGCAAAAGAAAAGCTAACAGCTGTTAGCTTGTTTACGTTTGTATCATTAGCATCCCAGGCGCTAATTTGCTGTTTTCAGCATGTAGGTTGCAACTAGGAGGTTATTCTTGTTTGCTGGGGACTTTGAAAACGTAGATAGCTGGCGCCGTGATGCTGCTTGAAGCAAGTGACCAACAGCAGGATTTATATCAGCAGTGTGCATCCGGTACCTTCTTTACTTTCTTGAGGAGGAAGTTGGGCAAAGAAAACTGCACCTGATACCAGGTTTGGAGACAAAGGACAAATCTGTGCCTTTGTGTTTCATCTTTATAAGTTGTGTTCTCACATTTAAGCCTGACCTCTTGCAGCCTAAGAAAAAAGAAACCCTCTGAAGTCCGAGGATCAGGTGTGAGGTGGTCCTGAGGATGCTGCTCTGCTGTCAATGCCTTCATGTGGAACCAGAGGACGTTGACTGCTGATGCCTCTCCTGCTGAGCAGCTGCAGCAGACGTTAGTTAATCATGGCGGTGAGTTACAGCGGCGAGAAGAGGCGGCAGCTGCTCCACAGACTTCCTCAAGTCCAATTACCATGATGACTTACTCTGCCCCAGCTTATAGCCGCCTGCTGGCTGCTTATCGCCTGATTCAAGGTGTCGATCGGCTGCATCGCTTTATTTCCTCCCTGCCTTTCTTTTCATCTCTAATCTATCTGCTTTACTCAACTCAAACATTTCCTCGCCACTCCTCATATTTCTGCTTCTCATCATCTTCCATCCACCCCCGATTGCTGCTGTGTCTCTTTTTTTTCTGCATCACTCTCGCCTCGTTTTTTTCCATCTTTATTTCAGCCCTGAGCACCTTCAGAGGCAGGCCACGCAATTAGCAAACTCTAATTACCTTAAGCTTGTTATTTAGCATGTTAACATGCATTAATTAAGACCAAATAAAAAAAGGCAAGAGTTTGAGAAATACAAATCCTCACTGCACATCATTTATTAATTTCTCCCTGGCCCTTATTACCTCGTCGCTGCAGCTGCTGAGAAATGACCAGGAGAAGCACCTCGCTCTAGTTTTGGCATTTGTCTCGGATTAAAGGTTTTAATGGTCATCTGAATGTCGAGCTGCAAGACCCTCAGGCGGGAGAAAGCTGTTAACATCCTCATGTCTAATTTTGGAGATGCATGGTGTCAAAGAGAGGAAACGTTTTCTTCGTCACAAAGAGCCTACAGCAGCGAGATCCTTAAAATGTCTCGCTGTGAAATATGTGTGCAAGTTTCTCAAGTGATTCTCATCTAATACAATTTTAATGCAGCTCTGTTTAACTCATTAGTACTGTATTTAAGGTGCTTAGAAAGGCATTAGCATTGTTAGACTTAAGGGTTCAGTTCAAGAGATAAAAAGTACCAGAGTCCATCGATTCCACTTTAGAGCTTCTGCTACTTTGCAGTATTCCAGTTTGTGGAGACGTCTTTTTTTTTCCTCCTCTACATTTCACAAGAAAATATGTGTTTTACCACATCAGAGTGAAATCTGAGGTTACTGGCGGCTTTTGAGATTCACATTTTACTTTCAGCAGATAAAATCTTACATCCTCAAAAACCTTTAGGACACCAACTAATATCCAGAGGGATCTGCTTCTTCTATGGGTTTGTTTCTTTGTCTCTTTTTGTGTTGTGTTTGATATTTTGTTGTTGGGTTTTTTTTTTGTGTGTTCATTTGCTCCTTTGTTGGGTTTTTTGTTTGTTTGCTACTTTGTTTTTCATTTTGTTAACTACTTTCTTTTTCTTTTTTTGTTTTTTACTACTTTCTTGTTTTGTTTGTTGGCTACTGTGTTTTTTTGTTTTTTTTTCTTTGCTACTTTGTTGTTTTTCTTTTGTTTGCTACTTTGTACTTTGTACCTGTGAGGCTGTAAAGGTCTTTTTGAGTGTTGATATTGTGGTTCTGATATTTTGGTGGTGATATTGGGGTTCTTTACAATTTTTAGTGTTGATATTGTGGTTCTGTACAATTTTCAGCATTGATATTGGGGCTCTGGACACTAGAACAATGATATTGGGGTTCATGATATTTTCGGGTGTTGATATTGAGGTTCTTTGCGATTTTTAGCATTTGTCTTGGAGTTCTTGACATTTTGGACAATTGATATTGAGGTTCCTTATGGTTTTTTGTGTTGATATTGAGGTTCTTGATATTTTGGAGTGTTGATTTTGGGGTTCTTTATGATTTTTAGCATTGCTATTGAGCTTCTTGACAAACTACTCTTCATTTCCTCCATCCTCTTCAGCACCACAGACATCTGGTGTCCAAAAGGTCTTTGTAAAAACCCTCTTGAAAAATCTATCCCTCCATATTCTATCCTTTACCCGGGCTGGTTCATGGTGGCAGCAGCGAGGTAGCCCCCATCTAGAGGAATGCTTTCCAGCTCCTCCTGGAGGATCCCAAGGTGCTCCCAGGCCAGATGAGTTATATAATTTCTCCAGCATCTTCTGGGTCTTTACCTCGGGGTCTCCTACCTGTTGGACGAGTCTGGAAAACCTCTAAAGGAAGGTGCCCAGGAGGATCCTGATCAGATCCCAGAGCCACCTCTCCGAGCTCCCTCCAGATGCCCAAGCTCCTCACCCTGTCCTCACCCTTTTGGCCACTCAAAGTTCGAGAGAAGTTTGAGGACGCAGGTGAAGGCTGGAACGTAGATCACCTGCTGTATAGAGCACTTGTGCAAACAGCCCTGATAACCTTGAACTCCTCGGTAAAAAGAAAAGAATCAGAAAATGTGGCCCAGATCTCCTTCGATAAAGACCTTTCCAGCCTCACAGGAGTGTAAAAGGTTACAGACACAGAGTCAGCCTGCTAACATGAAGTCATACACTGAGAGCCGACATACTGCATCATTAAGCTCCTCTCAGGTTTGTCCTTCATGTAGGTGGATCTCTCCTTTCCTGTCACACAGAGCAAAAGATACCGCCATGACCTTCTGTTCCTCCTCCCAGCCTGACACCCAACATGTTCTTCCTTCAAGGCCTGAAAGCTTTTTTTCCTTCCACTTTCTCTCCTCCTTTTTTTTTACAAAGAGAACCTGAATGTGCTGAAAAAGTGAAGCAGTGATTCATCCAGTGGAGGATTTGCTGTTCTTGTTCATTAACACACAGTCACCTGCTGGAGCTGGACGGAAACACAAGCTGATACGTTGAATTATTCAGCATCCTCAGCCAGGTTTTCATGATTTTCATGAAGGAGATTCATCCAAGTAGTTTGTATTTAAAGCAAAACGAAACGAAGCGAGTTACTAGGACACTTTATCATTTGAAGACCTATAATGTCCCTGCAGTGACTAGAAACTGACTTTACTCTGAGCTTAACAGACTTGGATTCTTGTGTGTAGTTTCTAACATGACTCGTGTTTCCAAATATGAGATTCTTCGGTCTTCAGTATTGCATTTTGTCTTGGTTCCCAGTATTCCTGCCTGCAACGTTGTCCCGATCTGAACGTGAGGACATTTTGCATCAATCAGATATAATGTTCTTGAGATATCAGGGTCTGCACTGATTTATTTTTGGTAGAAATGCTCTGAATGGTTCAAAATAAGGTGTTGGGGCTGGAACTGGATGGTTCCATGTTGATGGAAAAGACCTAAAAGTGTGGAGTAGATCGGACGAACGGTTCGAGACATGTGAAAGACAGACAGACAGATCCCCTGTCTCTATAGTCTGATATCAGCCAGAGTATCTGTAAAATATTACAGTGTCCCTGTGTGAGATCCACAACATAAGTATCACCACATCCAGCTTGGCAGTGTGTGTCAGAGCAGATGTTTAAAAACACACACCACCACATCTGTCTACATCTGTCAGCTCCTCTACACGAGAGTATGTCCAATCACACCATCAGATTTAGGATCACATATGAACGTGTCCCAAATCAAACTTGAAAAGATCAGATTCCAGGTGGTTTGTGCTGCTCACACTGTCATGAAAAAAGCAGATCTGCATCACATATAATAATAATAATTAAAAAAAATCACATTTCTGCAGTGTGAACGTAGATTCTGTTTCCGGGGTTCAGTCAGTTGGTTTGAGTGAACATTCAATAAAAGTTTGAGTTTTCAGAGGGCTGAAATTAAATTTGCTTCTGAAGTAGACTTTCTTCCAACATATGACTCTTCAACAAACATTTTCTTTTTGTTAAGATTGAATAAAACTGACATGTGAGACACTGATTGGCTGAACTGCTGTATGAAAAGAACATCAGGCACTTATATTTTGATTTTTTTTTGTGACAAGTCTGGAAATTATCCCATGAAATGTCTGATTTTCTACCTTCAGCTCTCTGATTGATCACAGGGGATGTCTTTCTCTCTGCTGGGATAAAGAAAAAGCTTCCACTGAAATCTCCAGGAGAACTTTACTCTGCTGACGGCGGTGCAATAAGGACTGTAAAAAAACCAAAAACATCTGGTAAGTAAATGTGGCAACTCACTTGCCTGACTGGGAAAGTAGTAAAACTGTAAACCTCTCAAATATGGAGATTCTGAAGAAGAAGAGGAAGAAGAAGAAGAAGAAGAAGGAGAAGGAGAAGAAGAAGAAGAAGAAGAAGAAGAAGAGGAAGAAGAAGACAGCCAACGTAAGCCCATGAAATGTGTGAGAAATACGGCTTGACCCGACCCAAACCCGTCAGGTCCCACTGGGTCCCTTCGGTGTCCAGGTCTACCTTGAACTTTGAGAAACTGCACATTTTTCAGTATTTTCTGACATTCTATAGACGCAGCTAGAACTTAAATTGGTCCTGAAAAGTTGAACCCGAAAGGGCCCAAACCAACCCAAACCCATCCTTTGTTGGCATATTTCAGCACAAACCCGATTACAGAGGAAGAGGCAGAAGGAGAAGAGGAAGAAGAGGAGCACAAGAAATAAGTGAGAAATAATGCCTGGCCCGACCCAAACCCGTTGGGTCCCAATTAACTTAAGTCTTTGTTGTTATTTCATAATTGCTAATAAATAAAATAATTTGCTCAGGGGCAAGTAAAACTTGAATGAGCAGTTTTCTGATCCACTTGCCCGACTGTTGAACCCTGTGGTGGTTTTAAATTTGAATCAAATTTTGAAAGAAATTTTCCAGAATGACATCAACAGGCTACAAAAATTAAAGCAAAGTTTTAATTTTTTCTGAATGGTGGATATAAACGGGGTAAATAGTAAAAAAAAAAACCTGGACTGAACCTGAAAAATTGATGATGATGATTCTCCGGCAGCACGGTTAGTTTTGAAGCTGCAGCAGAGTCTAAATAACTCCAGTCAGGGTTTCGGCTGTAAACATCTGAGCTGCAGCAAAGACGCTGCAGCTCGCTGCTCGGTTTCCCGATGACAGCCGAGCTGGATAAATTTCCCATTGAGCGAAAAGTTCTAATAACACAGAAATATTCAACAGCAAGGCCGAGACTAAAGAAGTGCTCCCAGCAAGACCGGAAAGAACCAAAAAAGATCTTCAAACTCACTCAGAGGTACAAACCTGCACAGCAATGCCTTAAAATAATAACAGAAGATGGTTTTAAATGTTTAATCTACATCTAAATCTGCAGTTTCCATATCAGCCTCCATTATTTTTAATAAAGCAGAAAAGCTTCAATAAAAAAGAAAAAAAAAAAAAAGATTTGGCTGATATAAAACGAGCCCATCTGGGAGGTTAATGGTTTTACTGGTGCAGCTGGGTTTAATAGCCGTCCTAACAGCAAGGTAAACGGCTCGAGGCAAACAGGTAGTACATTTAATACACTCGTTATGCTGCTCACACGCAAACTGTGCAACCGTGAAACTATAAATACTTTAAAGAGAACAACCTTGTAGGACAGGACAGAGAGGGAGAGCAGGAACTGATCAAAGAACCGTGAATACAGACGCTTTTCTGACGCTCTTATCAAAGCATGAACGAGCTCATGAGAAGAATGTTGAGAAAATGTAAAGAAGATTATTAATAATTCAGTTCAAATGTGTGCTACACGTGAACAGAAACCCGACTACTGATGGTAACAATCAGCTAGCGAGAACAGTTAGATGAGGTCATCATGGTCATCTTAAATTAGGCTCTGAGACCACAGACACTATGTATCATCTCTATACATATATTTAGGGCTGCTAAAATGATCATCAAAAACTTGTCTCATTAATATTTCAATATTTTATTCAATCATTATCCTAAAAAACAGACACATAAAGCATGTTAGACTAATGATAACAGTGGCATTTAAAAATAAATGAATAAATAAATGTCCACCCTGTTTAATAGATCCATGTCAGATGCCTGATCAGAAAAATACTGGACCTCAAATTCAAAATGAGCCATGATGCATATTAATTTAATAACTAATCACCATCAACCCTTCACTGAACTGGATGATCAGTATTTTAACTTAAAACTGGTTTTGACATGAAATTATTTCCTCACTGGAGTCATATGCAGGTAAGATGATCACTGGCAGTATATTTTTACATCAGTGTGGTGCAAAGAACATAATTGAAATGAATTACAGACAGTCTGGAACATTATTTTACTCATTTCTGCCTCATACGTGGCTGATAATACAAAGTATCAAACGGCAGAATAAGATTGTTAGATGATACATGGTGTAAAGTTCACAGCAGCAGTGCAGACATCACTTTTGACACGGAGGTGATGAAGAAACCTCGAGAAAATCTATCTTCAGTGACGTCTACTAACAGAAACATGTTCCATGTGTTGATAATCCTGATATATAAGCTTGGGAGCTGACAGAAAGTCAACAGGGTGATGCTGCTGTCTCACTGCTGCTGCAGGAGGACATGATTCTGCTGTCTCACTGCTGCTGCAGGGGACATGATCTGCTGTCTCAGTGGTGCAGCTGCAGGAGGACATGATTCTGCTGTCTCACTGCTGTTGCAGGAAGACATGATTCTGCTGTCTCACTGCAGCTGCAGGAGGACATGATTCTGCTGTCTCACTGCTGCTGCAGGAGGACATAATTCTGCTGTCTCACTGGTGTCTCTGGCAGCTTGTTCTGGTGAATCTGTACTCTGACGGGGCGCAGCAGTTCATAGCAACGTGTTGACGCACATTATGCAAATCAACATATTTTCCTTTTTTAAAGATTACTTTTGGGCCTTTTTGCCTTTATTTGATAAGGACAGCTGAAAATATGACAGGACAGGACAGACAGAGCGGATGACAAGCAGCAAATGATCTGCAGGCAGAAGTTGAACTGGCAGCCGCTGCAGAGGACTGAGATCCTCAGTATGTGGGCCGCATGCTGTACTAACTGAGCTACAGACACATTCCAAATAGACATTTCATAATCTATGATGTTGATTACGTCAACGAATCACCCGAGCCCTACACATATTTACAAATGAATACAGAATCTTCAGGCGAGGGACAATTTTTTCACTGGAAGTGTAGTGTTTGTCTACTGTTTGTAGTTCCAGTGGCACTGACCAATCATATTTGAGTCGGCTTAATAAAGTTATAAAAAACAAAAATAGAAATGTGAAGTTGATATTCTGCTTAAAAATCTCTCTTTCACTAAAACGCTGCTTCCTCAGTTTTTTGTCTGAAAAGTGGATTTTTTTGATGCAACCAACCAATAAAAAGGAATGAATGAAGCTCGAACAAATTGTTTTTGGAAATTCTGTTCTTTCTTTTGATATATTCCATGTTAACATATTCATAGAACTGAAGATTCTGTGGGTGTTGAAAAATCTGTGAATTTTGTCAAAAATGCTGGTGCTGGCTGGAAACTGGAAAAAAAACACTGGTGGGGAAAGAGTTAAAACCCAGTCATGATCCTGTCACCTGTTACTAACTCACCTGTTCACCTGTGCAATGTTACAAACAGCTGTTTTTGGAGCGTTGAGTTTGTTGCTCCTGTCACAACATTTTTGAAACATGTTGCAGACATTAAATTCAGAATGAGTGAATATTTCCCAAAAACAATAATGTTTATCAGTTTGAACATTAAATATCTTGTGTTTGTACTATATTTAATTGGAAACAAGTTGAAAAGAATTTGCATTGCATTCTGTTTTTATTTACTCTGTCCCAACCTGTTTGCACTCTGGGTTGTAAAACACACACTCATCTTGTCGTGCAGCTCTACTACGCAGATATTCATTCATTTCACTTCTGTATTAAACCACCTGTATCCACAAAAGTCTGTGAGTGTTTCAAACGCTGCACATCGAGAGCTCATCATCAGCTTGCTGTTAGGTTGTAAAGCGGTCAGTCACTTTCAGAGGAAACACTCACTCCCTCCCACTGAGAGGGAATGAGGGCAGTTTCATAAATAACTCTCAGTTACTCTCAGAGTATTTTTAGTGTTTAACCTTCTGTTCTGATTGTGTGGTTCAGTGAAAACAGGCCCTGCTCTGTTGTTCAGAGGTGAGTCTCCAGCAGGCTAACAGACTCACAGACAGATGGACAGATACAGTAATTATATCTTATGGTATCTGAGGGTCTGGTATGTCTCGTTATCCTCTTCGCTCTGACTCAAATGTGTCTGCCGTCACCTTGGAGACTCGGAGAGACAACGTGGCGGCTCCTCTCAGTTTAAACATCGACATCAAAGCTCAGCGAGTCGCTCGGCCTGCAAATTAACCTTTTGCCAGCGGCGAGCGCGATGACGGCGGGCGGCGCTAATGTTCTGTGAAGCCGCGGGAGTCGACCGCCTCTCACATTACGGCAGAGCCGCAGTGGAGGCAGGAGTTTAACACCTGCTGCAGCGCACAGCTGTCAGTCCGAGGACCAGAAGACAACAGTGATTCAAACTCCAAAGTCCAGACCAGTCTGACATTCATCAGCCACTCAGATGTCTGAGGAGAGCCTCCTACACTGCTGTGAAATGACGTGAAATATGATAAATAAGTTAGAAATTGTTGAATTTATTAGTAAAACTTTGACTTATAAATACAAGCACAATTCCAAAAAATCTGGGATGTTGTGTAAAATACTTTTCAACCTATATTTTTCATTATAGTCCATCGATAATTGGGTTTTTGGGGCAGTTTTTAAATTTTATTTGCTGATTAATTTATTCCACTGTTTAATTAATTTTATTAATGGTTGCTGGGAGGGCTGCACAATTTTAGCACTTGATAAAATCATAATACGGCCAAGTGCAATATCCAAATCGCAGAAGTGTAGAACTGCAGAGGCGACCTGACCTAAAAATCTTCTTCTCCAGATGAAAGAAAACGTCTCAAAAAATATCATCATCATTATTTCTATAGGTTTTTTTTCAGTGAACATGAAATTTTTAATGCAAAACTGATCATTTCCACTAATCTATCACATATCACAATTGCAATTTCAGTCAAAATAATGGCAAACTGACTTTTTTACCAAATGGTGCAGCCGTAGTTGCCGGTTGTTGTGCTGACTGTCACCAGTTGAGAAGCTTTAACGTGTTGCTCAGCCCTTAATTGAATTACATGTGGTTTTAAGAACTGACTAATTAAGTTCACCTTTAATTTGTGTTTTCTAACCCTGCTTTCATGTGGTGTGAAAATAATCTGAAAAATTGGCTCCTGACTGGGAAAATTCACATGAACAACCACCTAAAGTCAGAACAGTGACTTGCTGAGTTGTTGATCTGAAACAAGGTGGACAAAAATGAATATTTGCTTGATAACTTAATTAATTTTCTTATTGCATATCTTTTTTTCCCACTCTTATGACCCCCAGCTGTACGTTCTGTACATTTCTGCGAGTTTCTCTTTTTTTCTTTATGGATCTATGACACTTGACTCGTGCCGTCCTCCAGCGTGGATTGGTCGACCTCCAGGACGGCATCGCTGCAGATTAGCTGATTCCTGAAGCCGGTCCCTATTTCGCTTACAGGTTTTCGAGTTGAACGTCGAGGGCTGCTTGTTGGCAGCCGTGCTGCAGTTTTTTGCAGATCTGGAGCTATTTAAATAAGATGGACTTCTGTTGGGCACTTCCTACATTTCCCAGAATTCTCCTCTGCATTCTGAAGTGTGTTGCATCTGCTGAATATGAGCTGGTGGAGCAGCTGGTGGAACGTCTTGATGAAGAACTCAGTAAGAGTTCAAATAAACAAAATAAACAGTTTAAGAGGACAGAACAACCGAGAGGTGCAGGGATGAGGAAGACGCTTCAGTTGTTTTTAGAAAGTACCGCTCCCTGATGATGATGATGATAATGATGAAGATGATGATGTCTTTTTTTGGTTTCCTCCCTGTGAGTATTACAACATGCCGGATGGACTCCTACACACTGATTATGTCTGGCAAAATAAAACAGAAGACAGGATGTGTGGGTTGATTTTGATTGTGTTGTTCTGTTTTATTCTGATTATTTGCTGCGTTTTAAAAGCTGGAATCTTCATGTTTGGGAAACGTTTATCAGTGAAATATAAAAACTCGACAAATGTTCACGTCTTTCTGCTCCTTTTTGGACATTAATTGTTTGTTTATGTTCTTTATTATGAGCTTGCTCTATTTAATTTGTCATTCATTGCTTTTGTTAAAATGAACTTCAGATTTATAGATAAGGCCGTTTGTCATCTTTAATGAGTGGATCCCCAGAAAGAAAAGTTTGGGAAACACTGATTCAAACAGGATTTCAGCAGCAGCATTACATTTTCTCTCAGCAGTGTGTTCGGTGTCATCTCACGTCATGATTGGTTGACTTGTAGACGAGGGTCGCAGCAGCAGACACGCTGGGAGAATTTGTTCCTAAATTTCCTTTGATGAGGCCCGTCTTTGGTCTTCAAAGCTCTGAATCAGCTGTCAGCGGACGTGTCAAACAGTCTCATCTGAAATCATCGTTCCTGATTGACGGCCGAAGATTTCACCACGTTTCTCTCACAACTGACAACTTTAATTTAGGACATCCCAAAAAAATGACACAATGTGAGACGACCTTTAACTGAAGTCGAGCATAATCAGAACATGAGTGACGGGGGAGAAAGACACGACTTTATTTAAAATAGAGAACACGATGTGAATAATCGTCTGCAGCAAACGGAGCCCAAAGCGACTGATAGCTGTTTGTCATAGTTTTGGTTTTTTTTGGGGTGTATTTATCCTTTAGTTCCAGCAGCTCTGTTCTTCCAGCATCGTTTCTATGGTATCATCATGATCTGCATCTGACACGGCAGGGTGACGGATTATCAAGTCAAATAATGAGACAGCGTTTGGATAAATAACCGCAGTCTGCTCATCTCGCCTGCATTTCACAGATCTGCATCATCCTGCTGTCTGACAGACACAGGAGACGCTGCAGTAGCAGTGCTGTAGTACATGTACTGCTATCAGTACCAGTTTAGTAGTAGTAGAAGCAGTACTGTTGTAGAAGAGGTATACTTAGTAGTAGTAGCAGATGTAGGGATATATTTATAAGAAGATGTACTTTCACCCATCTGTGCGCCCATGGGTGTGTTGGTCCTAAAATGAGGTGTGGTCAGGTGCGTTGTTAGCACATTGCTAACTAAAGGCAGCAGAAAACAACTGCCCCACTGACCAACAAAAACCTGATCTGAAGTCAATGGATCAGTGTTTTCTTGCTGTTTAAAGGACATTATTAGGAATTATTCAGACAGTACGATACTTCACAACACACCTACACTCCTCCTCTCGGGCACTGCAGTTAATCCACAGCTCATAGAAATTAACATTCTGCGCATTTACGCACAAGACACAGCAGCTGTAACTTCTTTAACTGTAAAGCTGTGAGGATCAGTCAGGATCTGTTAATTAATGTCCTGTTCTCACACAGTCAAAGTTTATGCAGTGAAATGATAAATCCTGACTTCCATCAGAGCTGTCAGAAAAATGACTTCCTGTTTCCTCTGCAGAGTTTCTATCCTGTTTGTTTATAACTAGTTTTAAGTTTTTTCTGCTTAAATATTAACAACATTTTCTGCAGTGGCATTACTGCACGCATGAAAATGTTTAAAATGACCGAAAGCAGCGCGAACTTTCCAGGTGATTTATTTATTCTGTGTTGTACTGATGTACGAGTGTTTTCTTAATGATTTACGTTAAAGCTACCAGAAGGAAATTTGAAATTTCGTGGATTTTGGAGGCCTCAGAGGACAAAAGTGGTCGTTTTACAACTGTAATAACCACAAAATATAAAGTCAAAAATAACATTTTTTTCTCCAACTTGTCATTTAAACATCAGTGCAGCAGAGGCTGGCACACCTGACTGAAACTGACTGGTTCAATTCATATTTCAACCAGAACACACCTGATTAATTAAGAGATTAAATACAAGCCCTTTGCACCTTGTGCCTTATTTTGCACCCAGATTTTGCACCGTTTAACTAGCAAAAATGCAGTTGGACATGCAGTAAATGCACTTGCACCGTTCACTTTAGACCATAAACTATAGATTATCTAAATAGAAGGGTCCATAGTAGTAGAAGTAGAAGTACAAGTAGCAGTTGTAGAGATAACAGCTGACATTGTAGATGCAGTAGTGACAGTAGCAGTAGTTGAGGTAGTAGTAGTAGTGGCATTAGTAGATGTAGTATTATAGTAGAAGCACATATAGTAGCAGCAGGAACAGTAGCACTAATAGTAGTAGCAGTTGTAGATGTAGTAGTAGTGGCTGTAATACTAGCAGCAGTACTACCACTGAGTACTTGTGTCGGTATCCACAGTAAAAGCAGCAGAAGTACTATTAGAATTTGTAGTAGTCAGTGTACTGATGCAGTGGTCACTGTGTTTGCATCAGTAGTAGTAGGAACAGTACTTAAAATAGTATAATAATACTTTTTGGGGCATATTAGCAGTAACAGTGGCAGTAGTGGCAGTAATAGTAGTCGTAGTACTCATGTTTAAAGTTTTAGTGTTGAAACAAAGTTATAGCAGCTGAATACTGATAAATGATCCAGATTTCAGCCTGTATGAGTCACACACACACACACACACACACACACACACACACAGAGAAGTGTCCTCTCCCTCTCTTCATCCTCCTCTCATCTCATTATTTTCATTACATCTCTCTCTCCTCCCGACTCTCTCCACCCGCCCACCACATCCCGGGGTTGACATCAAACGCTGCTGAAGTAGACCCCTCGATTAGAAATGCCGCAGAGACGTTCTCATCACCGACCTACGGAACCACAAACACTCGGCAACACACGGCTCATTAAACAAAACTGACGTCTAAACACCAGCGACTGTGTGTGTGAGTGTGTGTGAGTGTGTGAGTGTGTGTGTGTTTATGTCTTCATTAGTGAAGTTTTTTTTTTCTCCTTGTGATTCTCTGCAGGCAAACAACTGTATGAGGAAAATTCACACAGTATAGTAGAATAAATACAAACTGATGCTGCAGCTAACCATTATTTTCACTGTCAATTAATCCATCCATTATTTTCTCGATTAATGGATTAATTAATCTCGTCACAATCAACTGACAAGATTGAAATCCAACATTCATTCCATCTAATTCAGATAAAACCTTCTGCACATTTATTTCATCTTTTTATTTCATGTTTTATTTCTTTTTTTAAAGGTTAAAAGGTTGACTGTATGACAAGATTGAGTGAAATGATCAAGCTGCTCCATTAATTCAGCCAAAATAAGTCCTCTCGATTGAAGGTTGGGACTTGGTTTTATTAAGTTTATTTTTGGTTGCAGATGTTGAGTTGTGGTGGATGAGGTTCGGTTCAGGGCTCAGAAAGGCATCATGGGAACATGTGAGGAAGTATAGAAAGACAAACATGTATCTGTGTGTGTAAGTGTGTGTCCTCTGTCATATGACCATAACCCGCTCTGGCAGGAAGATGGGCCGACACCAGCTGTGCATCATTTACCATGCGACACACACACACACACACACACAAACACACACTGACTGCTGAGTCAGGTGGTTCAGAGTCTGATGAAGGCAAAGTGGTGAAGTGCACAGATGGTGATAAACACACACACACACACAGGCTAACAGATTTGGCTGCACACACACGTCACCATGTATGTATGATGTGGTGGTGAGGATGAGGATGACGATGGTGTATGACAGGCATCACTCAACAGTCTGCATGTGTTTTTTATTCAGAGGTCAGACGTCTAAATAATCAGAGTCCAATCAGAGAAAAGGAGGTTTAGGAGCTGCATGAATGAACACACAACATTCTGTCTCAACGATGACAACGACTGGAAAATAAGACTCATTAAAACTACATTCAACTGGGGACAGGATCTCTGTGAAACATCTCCAGCTACACAGTCTCATCAATGTCACTGACAGGTTATTGATCGACAGAAAATTAATATCAACATGGAAACCATTCTGAACGTGTTGTATTCTATGTTGCAGCATAAAATGTTTGTTTTCACAGCAGCTTTTCTAAAAAAAAATTACAATACGTTTGTGATGATTTTAGGCATTTTTTGCAATGAAACTGTGGGACAAAGAGACAACTGCAAAAATTCATATGTAAATAATAATTGATTGAAAATCAAAGGCAACTCGTTGCAGGGAGAATGAACCTGCACCCCGAGTGTTCTGACTAATCTCACCAAAAATACTCAGAATCACAAAAAATATAAAAATCTGCTTTATGTGTAAATGAAGAAGAGCAAAATGTTTTTGGACTCAAAAGCAGCAGAGCGTTGATAAATGTCAGTTACAACAACAAGTGTGTTCTTTTCAGAATGATAAAATTCAAAAATATATAAATGCAAAGAAATAGTGAATAATTAGAAAAACACTGAGTCGGTTCACTGAGTCGTACATGTATGACGTCTGTGTGGGGGACGGCTGTGATTAGTGGAACTTGTGGGAAGCTACGATGATCGGTCAAATCTGTGGAAAAGTTACAGAGTTTGGACAAATTACAAGGGCGCACAGATTTCATGGGGATTGGTTGAGTTTGAGTGAATTGTTGCGATCGCAACATCACAACGTCCTGGAGGGGTGTTTTATTACAAGATGTATGGTGATGATAAAGGTGTATTATGATGATGAAGGTGCGTTATTACAACGACGATGATGATGAAGATGTTGATGATGAAGATGGTGTGTATCTGCTCAGAGCAGCAGTCAGTCAGTGAGGACAGAACAGCAGATGCAGTGAGATTCATTCTTCCCAACTGCTCTGCAGTGAATAATGACCAGAGGACAGAGCAGCCTACACACAATCTGACTGAGAGCACCGTCTGTGTGTGTGTGTGTGTGTGTGTGTGTGTGTGTCTGCACGTGTGTGTGTTGTATAATCGTCATCATATGACCAACACAAAGATGTCGATGTGACTTTGGTGCCAAAAGTCGAGTCAACGGAGATAAAAATGTGCGCTGACTGATTCGTCCCTGAGAACATGGACAGAAGCTGTGACTCTGTTACTACTGCTGTCGCTTCAGACACACCTGCACCTTTTACTAGATCACCTCACTTTGATTTTAGTTTCCTACAAATCACTTTGATGATTTGCCATGATATTCTCATGTAAAAACGCCGTTTGATTGGTCGGATTTATTAGTGCTGTGTACGTGCAAGAATCCAGATCACGATTCATTAGATTACGATACTGTGAGCGAGGTGATATTTGCTGTTTTTAAATCGAATTTTATTCTCAGGGATACTAGGATCTACATTATGTCTGTCAATTGGAAGGTTTGACCAACCGCTTGCGGCCATTTTGAAAAATGGCTGCCACGCCCACCAGGGGGCGAGTGTCGTGATGGCCAAATATCCAGATTTGTTCCTAATGTATCTTTGAACTGATCTGCTAAATTTGGTGTTTTTATCACAAAATGAATACTCGTATAAAAGGACCAGATGCTGATCAGTTAAATCATATTTTATCTCTTAAACCTGCTGTAGTTCCCCATTTTTAGAAGAGTAATTACCATAAATTTACATCCATAAGGCAGCAGTGTTCTTTCTTTCTTTTTAAAGTGGAGATGTTTTACAGTGTGGAGATCAAACTCAGGCAGCACCGGGCCTGCAAACACGAGACGAGCGTCCCTGAAGGCAGCAGAGCCGGAGCCTTCACAGGACAAATCTCAGAGACGCTCGTCAGGAGACCAAAGCCCCAACAAACATCCAGAGAGTCGCCGCCAGAGGAGCGTGTACGGGATTTGTCCTGTGCTGATGATGTCATCAGAAGGATCTTCAGATCTGACAGTGTGAAGCTGCGGGATGAACGTCGGCTCAGCGGGAGCACAGTTCACCGCCTGAAAGCAATAAAACTTTACTCAACGGCAGCACTCAGGATTTAAAACACATATCAGAACCACAAGTTTTATTTTTGTGTGATCCTTTTAATAAAGTAGGTGTCACTTTTTATTACGTTTGGAGGAAACTGAACCCTTTTTCATACAGTTTTGTGCTTGTTTGTTTGTTTGATATGTGACTTTTACTCCAAAATATTTTAAAGGGAATCATTGTGATTTTTCCTTCACTGCATTTATGTGACGGCAACACAAGAACTTTCCCATTAAAGAGTTTTTTAAAGAATTTAGTTAAAGCCGGGGTTGGTAGTGTTGGGAAAAGCAAACACGGACCAAACAACTAATTGATTAGTGGAAAAATCATTGCCAGATTGATTGATCACTAGTTGAAAAACAGGTCCAAACTTGTGAAACAGGTGGAGCGTACAGGTGGAGCGCACAGGTGGAGCGCACAGGCGCGCGTCCATGCGCTCCACCTGTTTTCACATTTTTCTGTTGCAGCATACATTATATTTTATTATAATATAAATACAAGTAGCTTCAAATAGGAAACATCCCAAATTTGGTATGACCAATATTTTTGCAAAGGCAGAATAACACGAAAGTCCAAATAAGGTCAAAGGTCAAATCAGAGGTCAGGATTAATACGTAGAAACAATAATCTGATATTAAGTTATAAAACTGACACATATCTGCCTGAAACATCAGTTCTGCACTCTGGGAAGTTCCTGCCTTTTTCCAGCGTGGATTTATTTACGTGTGTGAAATCATTTCAAACAAACGGAGGAAAAAATTTTGCATTTTTAAACATTTATCTAACGAGGCTCTGTCAGAATACAACGTTAAAGATGTGTCCAGGTGACAGTGACACTAAAAAAATGTCTTTTTAATGAAGACAGAACTTTCAAAAATAAGATATCTGCAATCTGACACGTGAGAAACCTAAAATAATATGTTTAAATTAAATAGGTTCACTGTGTAATCAAAGTAATGCTGCATTTTGGTAGTTTAGCAACTGTAGATCTGAATGTGCGTCTGTTAACAACAGACAGATTCCTCTTTGTCAAGCAAACAAGTAGACACGGTTAAAAAAAGACCACATGCACTAACTTAGAAAATCCAGGGTTCATCTGCCAACAAGAGACTCCACATTAGCCGTCCCGGTTTGATTAAAGCCGATCTGACTCTGAGAGGACACCAGACACCGAGCTGCGATTTAAAAAACACAACAGCAAGCACGTTTCCCTCTCAATGAAATTAAGACCTTCAACATGAAATGTGATCTATTTTTATCTGCAGAGAGTATTTTTAGCTGCAGCAGCAGCAGGGCTGACTCTCTGCAGGGCTCACTTACACTGCTTTAATATTTAACAGTCAGAATGGAGACTGCTCAGCCAGAAAATACTCTTGTTGTTGTTGTTGTGGAGCAACAGAAACCTGCATGATAAAGACGTCCACACATGGACGGAACATGTATTAAATATCAGGCTAACACACATTAACAACACAGGACGGGTGTTTCTGTCTCCTCACTGGATCTCTGAGTACAATCATATTCTGGATTTTAATTTCTCAAAATGTACTCAAAACGTAACTCCCTGTTATACACTGTCTGTTAGTTAAACTGTTGTTCTGTCTCCGTTTAGTCTCCCTTCTTCGTTAGACATTTTGTCCCACATTATGACATCACTGCATACAGCACAAACTCAGCTGTGCTACCAAACAGAGACTAAAGTTAAGAAAACAGACAAACTATTGATTCTAAAGCGAACAGTACAGCAAACCAACAATTTAAAACTAATGCCAACTACAAAACTAAAGGAACTTAGGCCAAACTAGTTAAAGTTACTGTGTAAATGTCAGAACTAGCATAAAACAAAACCTATGAAAGCTAAAAGATTAGCAGTAAAGCTATAAATCAAACTAAAGAAACTAATAAAACCAGTTATACAGTTATTACTGAAGTTACTGTAAGCCCGGCGCTATAAACAAAACTAGCTAAACTACAGCAGCAGAAAAAGCTAACTTGTGAAAGCTAACAAGTTAGACAAAACAGTAAAGCCACTAAAGTTAACCATAAGCCTACAACTAGAGCAGCACTAAAGCTAGCACTCAATGCTAAAGCTAACCATCAAACCAAAGCAGCTTAAACCGAGCAGTTCAATCTAATTAACAAATATGAAACTGGTAAAGCAACACCCAATAATAAAAAACAAAGAAGAGACTAAAAAAAGATAATATAGTTTAATTTTCTTTTAATAATATACTGTTTGTAGGCGGTCATGGAAAAAGACTGAGCTTTAAAATATGAAAAATGTATGAAAATATTGAAACGTTTTAGTAAAATGTTAAGATTGCATCAGTTTATATCAGAAATAAAACGGCTGATTATGTTTTGCTCTTAGAAGAATCGGCTCTTATTTGTGATTTGGGACGTTAGTTTGCTTTGTTAAATATTTAACTGTCCCTAAAAGCTAACAGAGCTGATTGTGCTATATGATTCTAATTTATTGTGCGTTAGTGTCTCAGTGTTTGTCATCAGTATAGTGTTTCATATTTAATTTGACTGCAGGAGGATCAATAACCAATAAACATCAACATAAACTCACAGGGAGATTTCAATCTTTTTTTTTACCTGAGTCAGGTGGATTAAATCTCTCTCTCTCACTCTCTTTCTCTCTCTCTCGATCACACACTCTGTCTCCCCCCTCGTCGTCCCGTCCCTCCCCCTCCAGTCTGTTTGTTATGGAGGAAGCAGGCCGGGCTGAGATGGATCGCTGCACAAACAAATGTTTGTTCTGCCCTTCGCACACCCCAGAGACACACACACAACTGTCTACCCCAGCCAGTGTGCATGTGTGTGTGTGTGTGTGGTGTGTGTGCAGGAGGGAGCCGTTTTATTTCTTTTTTATTTTCACACTTTCTTATTGTTCTGGTTTATTTTGTGGTTTATGCTTCTGTGTGTGTGTGTACTTTATTTTTATTGTTTTCGGTTTATTTATTTATTTATTTATTTATTATTGTTCAGATGTTTTATGGCGTGTGTGTGTGTGTGTGTGTGAGAGAGAGAGAGAGAGAAAGTTTTTGCTCTGTTTCTATAATTATTATATTATTATTTCATTATTGTGACTGTGAACGTGAGAAACATCAGTGAACATCCAGACAGACTGTGTGTGTGTGTGTGTGTGTGGTGTGTGTGTGTGTGTGTGTGTGTGTGTGTTGTGTGTGTGTGTGTGTGTGGGCACCAGCTGTCCACCAGTTATTGCCCTCACTGGGAGAGAGGGATGAAAAGGATGGAGGCAAAACAAAAAATAGATATATAGATAGATGGTGAAAGAAAGAAAGAAAGAAAGAAGAAGAAGAAAAGGCAGGATAGGCATAGGACAGAAGGAAGGAGGAAAGAAGGAAAAGATGGAGTGATGAGAAGGAAGGAGAAAGGAAACCAAAGCTGGAATAATGGAGGGAAGAAAAAGAAAGAAAAGAAAATATTTCGAGGTGAATAACTAAATGTGAATGTTGAAAAGATGGAGGGATGGAAGGAGAAGAAGAATGTAGGGGAAAGAGAAGAGAAGGATGAAAGGATAAAGGGAAAAGGCTGGATAGGTGGATGACAGCAGGAGGAAGGAGAGGAGGAAAAAATGGAGGTTAATAAGAAAAGAAAGATAAAGGGATGAAAGGAGGAGAGAAAGAAAAGATGGAGGGTCAACAGAGGGAAATATGAGAAAGAGAATGGAGGGATGATGGACGGAAGATAAGATAAGAAACAAGACGAAGGAAGTTAAAATGAAAACATGCTGTACATATTAGATTTATTATTTAATAAAGGATGTTTTTTCATCTCATTATTTATTATTTGCTTTTTATCGTCATGATAAACATCATATGTGGACTTTTTATCAAGGTTTTATCGACACTTCAGGTTTTGGCATCGTTGCGTCTCTATAAAAGAAACAAGACGAGACAGAGGGATGAAAGAAGAAGAAGAAAAAGAGGGAAACTGTTGCAAAAAGAAAGAGAATGTGAAAAGTTTCTACATGAATAAAGAAAGAGGGATGCTGGTGGGTTGATGGAGGGATGAAAGGAGGTGTCAATCAGCACGGAGGGGTCAGAGGTCAGGAGGAGGAGGCGGGGCTTTACAAGCCTGGAAACACAATCGAGGAGAGGGGTCGCCACACTTCTGATTATCTCTCTTTACCTCTCCACCTCTTCTGTTCCCTGGCTTCATTTCTCCATCCCTCCATCCTCACACAGACGGAGGGAAAGAAAGAGGCAGAGAGTGAGGGATTAAAGTGCAGACTCACCAGAAAAAGAAGAAGAGGAGGAGGAGGAAGAGGAGGAGGATGAAATGAAAGCGCTGCGGTGGTGACAGACGAGGTTTAATGAGAGATGGATGGATGGAGGGATGAAAGGAGGGAGGGGAAGGGTCACATGATTTATTCAGAGGTGGAGGAGAGAGGGGGATTAAGAGAGAGAGCTGCCACCTGAACCACACACACACACACACACACACACACACACACACACACACACACACACACACACACACACACACACACACACAACACACATCACACCACACACCACACACGTCCCACAGGGCCCGGGGTGGCGGGTTTGAAAGGCTGTTAATTGTCGCCAACACGACTTTAATCAGATTTCAGCCTCCACCCTCATCACACACACACACACACACACACACACACACACACACTGCTGTCGGCATGTGCACACACAGCGTCCCGTCCCATGGGGGGAGCGGGTGGGGGTGTGAGTGTGTGTGTAAATCAGGTTTTGGCGAGGAGGTGTGGTCATTAGCGCCAAGTCCCATATGCTGCCCGCCGACACTGGAGGGAAACCCCTGGGACACACACACACCACAATCATAACACAAAGACACACACCAAATCAAAACAAGGTGGACACAAAAAGTCATCACACACAGGCAGACACACACCACATGGGTCTGACACACAAATAAAGACATACAAACACACAACAGACAAAAAATACGCAACAATAAGGAAAACACACACACGCACACACATACAAACAAAACTACACACACAATGTCACAAGCAAACAACCTCAAATGCACAAAAATACACACAGAAGCAAACAAACATTTTAAGGTAAAAAACACAGCTTCAAATAACACAAATATACACACTGAGGGGAGACATGGCTTTAAAATAATATCTACATATCTTCAAGCTATTGTGCGATTTTCAACATAAATCTCAATATGTTCTCATGTTCTCATTTTCAAAAGGGCAAACACATGACGATCTTATAGACCATGATGCACTGCTGTAAATGAACCTAACCAACAGAGTATAAAGTGCTTAAAATGAGCTACAGGAACATTGATGCAGCAGAATATTGATCCACAAACATCAGATATGATGTTTCACTTTTGACACTTTCAGTAAAGAGTATTTGTGGTTTTAGTACTTTTGCTTAAATAAAGGACTTGAATTAGACCCCGACTGCACCTGTGAGCCTTGTGGGGCTTGTGGGGAACCTGTGGGAGCTAGCTAGTTAGCAGTTGCCAGTGAGGCTTAAGACAATTAAAACCGCCTTAAACTGGCGGGTTTTAGATACTTGTTGGACCTGGAAGCTGCAGGTGGAGTAGATGATCGATTGTGTTTTGTCATGTGATTTTTTTTCCAGCAGCGACCCCCGAGTTTTGAGGCAAGGCAGGAAAAAAAATGCAGTTTTAAAAGTTGCCATAGACTAATAAAATTCATTGGCATTTGGAGGGACCACAAATAAAGTCATAACGTATGTACTGTTGTTCTTATTCTTTAATTTAGGCTGCATGATGAGTCGTACTGTGTTTTGTTGCTCTCATGTGTTACCAGCTGAGCTCACCGCGCGCTTTAATTAATTAGTTAACGAGAGCAAAGCACCATGAATTCAGCCACCTCTGATTATTAATGAACTTAATACAATAACTTGTGTCTCTACCATCTGAATTAGACACGACACAATGTTCGTCACCAGCTTTGTGTGGAAATACTTCAAAATGTTAAACAATGAAGATGTACATCGTTCGCTGCGCTGGAGGGATAAAACACTGGATTCATACTTCATCCAGAACACATCTGAGTGAAATACTGCTGCATATGATGGATTTACCTTCAGCGGCTGGCTGTGGCAAAAAGCGCCCCTCACTGAGGAAAGTTGCCAAAATCTGCCCAGGAATTGATCTGAAGCCTCACAGCAAGTGACCGAGAGCTTTTTCAGAGTTTAACTTTTCAACTTTGAGTGATCATTTATTTTATGAAGCCTAATATATTGAACATTGAAGTGTGAGCCGTCTGCTGCGCTCTGCTGCAGCCTCTGAACGCAAACAGAATATTGAATCTGTCTCATGACTTTGAAAACATCAAATAACTTGTTTTAATGAATTTTGTTTCTTTATAAAATGAACTGTATAATATCACTTTGATGAGTCTGTCCAGTCAGACAGCGACAGATCACAGCTGATAAACTTAATGTCGGCATGACATCATTGCAGCTGTGGTGAAGGTCAAGTTGCATGCGCCATGCGCAGTTGTTCATTATTGTTTGATACTGAAATGGCGTACGTCTGTCTCAATAATTATGATAAATACCATCAGATAAAACACTAAAGCACTCAGGTTTTGAACCTACATACATCAGGACAGTGAGCTCTTGATCCCAGGATAGAAAATGAGTCATTCTCAGGAAAAATAGGCGATCAATCCCCACTCCTCATGTTCCCAAATTTGTGTCCCCAAATATGGTTTTACCCTCAACTTACCTAAAACGCGCATAAAATGTTAAGCACATGTTAAAATAGTCTCTCTGGCTGCGTCTCATGCAGAGACTGAAGGGACCTCGTGCTTCTGAAGACGAAACGTTGGCCTGTGATGAGTTTGGATGAAGACACAGTGAGCATCATGACATACAGAAATATAAACAACAAACACACAAATATGACAACACAACTTCATAAACACAAAACACATCAACACAGAAATACACAGAAAAAAAAATCAAAACACAAAAAGGCAAACAGACAGAAAAAGACAACTATAGAGTGACACACACACACTCTGCTTCACTTTCTCTGTGTGTGGGCGTGTGTGTGTGTGTGTGTGTAGGGACTCCATCTCTGGGGGATCCTGATGAATAAAGAAGTAGAGAAGAAGAAATAGACTCCTCCCCCTCCCCCCTCATCAGTGAATTAATGAAGACATTTATCTCTTCCTCTCCTTCATCCCTCCATCTCTATTAAAACCTCATTTTGTCATCTCTCTCCATCCATCACTCCCTCTCATCTCCTCCCTCATTCTTTCCTTTACTCTCCTCCTTTCTCATTATCCTCTTCCCTTCCTTCCCTCCTCCCTTGTTTCCTTCTTTCCTCTGCTCCTCCCACATTGAGATCCGTCTTCCATCCCCCCTAAGTCTTCTTCACTTTTTCCTTTCAATCGCTTCTTCCAACTCATCTTTCCTTTCCTCCCTTGATCACATCTTCCCTTCTTCCTCACTCACTCCATTGTTTGCTCACTTCCTTTTCCTCTTCCAACTTCCCTCGTTCCTCCATCATGTACGCAATTTCCTTTCCTTCCTCCCTCATTTCCTCCCTTGCCTCCTCACTCTCTCCTTTCTCTCATCCTTTTACTTTGTCCCTTCTCCTTTATTTCTCCTCTCTTCCCATCACCATCTCCTTTCTTTTCTTCCCTTTATCCTGTCTTCTCTTCTTCCTTCTCTTCTTGTCCCCTTCTTCCCCTCCTCCCTCCGCCCACCTCAACTCCTCTTTCCTTTCTGCTCTTACATCCTCCTTCCTCCCTCCATCACTTCTCCGTATCATCCCATTCCATATTCTTCTCCCATTCTCCTGTTGTTTCCTTCTTTCTTCCTTTTACTCTTCTTTCCTCACTTTCTCTTTTTCATTCCTTTCATCTGTCCTTTTGTTTCTCCCCTCTTCCCTTCTCTTTGCTTTTTCCTTGTTCCTGCCATCCTCTTGTTTCCTTCCCTCCTCCATCCCTCCTCAATCTCCTTTTGATCACTTCTTCACCTCCTCTGTCACCATCCTCTATCCCTTCCTTTTTTCTTCCCTCGATCACATCTTCCCTTCTTTTTTTGCCTCACTAATTCCACCGTTTGCTCATTTCCTTTTCCTCCTCCCTCCATCAAGCTCCCTCCTTCCTTTCCTCCCTCCACATCCTTTTCTTTCCTCCCCTCCTCCCTATATTGCTTCCTGCCTCCCCCCATCTTGACTCCTTTTCCACCCCCCTTTCCTTTCCTCTCTTACATCCTCCTCTGTCACTCCTTCCTCCATCTTCGTCACTTTTCCTTTCAATCACTCCTTTCTCTCTCATTTCCCCCCTTTTCCTCACCTCTTTTTTCTTCCCTTGTTCATATCTCCTCATCTTCTTCACTTCCTTATTTCCTCCCTTGTTTCCTTCCTTCTTTTCCTTCCCTCACTCCATCGTTTGCTCATTTCATTTTCCTTGTTGCTCCATTATTTATGCTGAAACCCTGAACTCCTCACCTTTTCTTTTTCGTTCCTTTCATCTGTCCTTTGGCTTTTTTCTTCCCTATTTTCTTGTTTCCTTCTTTCCTTCACCCCACCTCATCCCCCTCTTTCCACTCCTCTCCTCACCTCATTTTTTTCTCTTGATCACATCTCTCTCTCCTCATTTTCTCATTTCATTCCTTGTTCCCCTCTTTCTTTTCTCATTCACTCATTTTTTGCTCATTGTCCTTTCTCTTCTTCCCCCTCCTCCATCATTTAAACCTTTCCCTTCTTTCCTTCCATCCATCATCCTTCCTTCCTCTCCTCCATCCCTCCTTTCATATTTAACTCGCTCTTCCTTCATCCACGCCAGCCTCGCACCATATGGCATCACGCTTCCACATACATTAATCCCATCACACACACACACAACACACACACATCCACACAACACACACACACCACACACACACACACACACACACACACACACCAACTGGTGTCCCCTGTTGCCTCCTCCTCAGTGGAGTCGAGGTCCTGCCACTCGTTTAATCTTCCCTCCATCCTCATCCTATTATGTCTCTCTCCTTCATCACTTCCCTTCCTTCCTCACCTCCTTCCCTCCCTCCTTGCTGCCTCCCTCTTAACCCCCCCAACCCCTCCTCCTCCATCTCTCTCTCTTGCTGTTCTTCATCACTTTCACTTCTCTCCCTCTTCACTGGCTCTTCCTCATTGTCTCTCACTCTCTGTGCTCCAGAAAAAAGTGTGTTGTGTGTGTGTGTGTGTGTGTTGTGTGTGTGTGTGTGTGTGTGTGTGTGTGTGTAGGGGATTGGGGGGTGCAGGGAAGGAGGGAGGGAGGTAGGGAGGGGGGGTGAATGAGTGGTTTCCAAGGCAACGGAGCCACACTGCCGCAGTGAATACGGAGGGGAGGTGCAGAGTGTGAAGAGAGTTGAGAGAGTGAGAATGAAGCAGGCGTGGGGTGTGTGTTGTGTGTGTGTGTGTGTGTGTGTGTGTGTGTGTGTGGTGATGCTGACAAACTTGACTCCGGCAGTCAAGAGAGTGAGCAAATTAAGGACAGAAGAAGAATGAAAGGAGAGTAAAGAAGTGTGTGTGTGTGTGTGTTTTTGTGTGTGTGAGTGTGTGTGTGTGTGTGTGAGAGTGTGCGTGTGTGTGCGTGTGTGTGTGCGTGTGTATGTCTCCACAGCATGAATGTCAAGAGCATTGCTGCAGTGCCAAGGGCAGAGATACACCGCCAATGTTATCTCTCTCTCTCTCCCTCACACACACACGCAGGGTTCACATGTCTGCTGTCACCAACATGACTTTAAATCAGTGTGAGGGTCCACACACACACACACACACACACACACACACACACACACACACTTTGTGTTGTGAATGAAGTGCAGAGCGACATCATGTGTTCAGATGTCAATGACAGAGATGAATGAAGAAACGCCAAAAAGACGAAATGAAAAAAGAAGACAGGACAGAAAGAGTAGAGATGAAACTGAAAATGATCAATAATCAATATTACCACAGTATTATCATGGTTTTATATGTTTTATATGCTGAAAATTAGATTTTCCTTAGTTGAATCAGATTTTTCACTTCAGTGCGCCACACCCGCACTAAATTCTGATATCAACAGGAAACAGTCTTGATGTTGGAAGGTGGCGCACAATGATGCCAAATAAAAATAATCAATAATTCCTCCTCAAATGCATTAAAAACTAAAGAAACAAGCCTGTTTTGAAAATGTCAGAAGTAAAAAGTTCAGATATTTGTGTTCAGATGTCAGAAAAATAAATACTCAGGCACAGATACTCATTTACTTCCCACATCCCACCTACTGAGCAGGTCTGCACAATTAATCCAAATTTTATCAAAATCGCAATGTGGCTTTGTGCAATTTTCAAATCTCGGGAGGTGCAACATTTGTTAAAGGCAAAATGTGTCTTTAAACTTTTAAATGAATGAATGTGGTGAGACAGAGACGTCCTGTCCCACACATCAGATTCTACAGACTTCAAAAAAACAACTTCATTTGGTACAGATTCCCACAAAAAACACCACACCAGAGTCATTTTAACATGTTTTCAATCAAAAATAATATCACAAATTATATCGCAAGCGCAATATTAGTCAAAATAATCACAATTAGATTTTTTCTTTTTAATCATTCAGCCCTAATTCTGAGTTCTGAGCATGTTCTGGCTGCAAAAAAGACAAGAAACTTGAGGAAAACGGTCGTCCACAAACCTCTGGGTGACGTCACACTCGGGTGTCAATAAAGACACAAAGTGAATCACTAAAAAAAAAAACTGTGTGTGTAAGAAACAGACTTCTGGGACGTTTTACGAGACAGAATCAGGACACAAAACTACCTGAATGAATGAAACAAGGAGCTTCTTCACCTGATAAAGATTTAAACCTGTGTGTGTGTGTGGTGTGTTGTGTGTGTGTGTGTGTGGTGTGTGGTTTGATGGAGTTTCCACTTCCTCTGCCTCTGTTTGGACCTCAGCATCAATTTAACCTCCTACTGCTCCTACTGTCGGGAGGAAATACATGGAGAACAGAGTCACACACACACACACACGCACACACACACCAGAGGCACAGCCAAAGTGTAAAATGGCCAAAGGCGCTTCCATCTCGCTGTGTGTGTCCTGAAACAGTCTATTTCAGTCGTGGCGCGCTGCAGGAAATGGATTCAGACGTGCACACGCACACACACACACAAATGAGAGAGACAGGTGAGCAGAGAGAGAAAGAAGAGAGAGAGAGAGAGATCTGTGTTCAATAATAGAGGAGGTGAAGAAGACTGCTGCCCCTCCTCCTGATCTGGTCTGCAGCTCCCCCCTCTGGTAGGGGAGGGAACTGCAGGTGCAGGACTGACTGATGTCTGTGAGGAGAGTTCAGAGGTCAAATCAAGACTAAAACTGGACCTTTAAACAACATCTGACATTTAGCTCTGCTGATTGCACTTCTATTTCTTTATACAAGCAAAACTTTAAATTTGATTTAATTTGATTTATTTATGATACACCTATCAGCCTCCAGAAAATTGTCCCCAACAGCTCTAATCTTCTCAAGTTTTAGTTTTAAACATAAAGGACATGAAGGTTAATTTTTCCACGTGTTCAGTTGTGTCAGTGCATCCAAGAAAAAACAAAAAAAAAACATCTGGAAGTCGGTTTGAGTCTCAGTCTCAAGGCAGAGCTGTCAGCTGTCAGAGCTCTGACAGGAAAAATATAAACTCAACTAACAGTTACTGTCTTTATCGACTGATCATTCAGTCCAACACCATATCTTCAAATTTCTTGTTTTGTCCAACAAACAGTCCAAAACTAAAAAATATTCCATTTACAATCATTTAAAACAAGAACTCTTCATATTTGAGAGGCTGAAAACTGATTTATTTTGGAGCATTTCTGCTTTAAAAATTAGTTAAATGATTAATCAGTTATCAGAATACGTGCTAATTAAATTTCTGTTGAGTATTTGTCGCTGTTAGAAAAAAAAAGAAGAAAAATCCTCTCAAACTGGGAGTCTGTGGTCTAATGAGCATCTATGTTGGAGGGTCACTGAGAGGGGTTTACAACCTGTACTGCACCCTGCAACCTGCGCCCACTAGGGGGCGATGTAGGTGTTTTGGCTTCACTTTTGGGAATCTGTCATGTCGTCAGTCTGTATATGTCAATGGGATAAATATTGAAAACTTAGAAGAGTTTTCTACATTCTGAGTGTCTCAGTTTCACCACAGTCGAGTCAGAAAACAGACTTTCTGTCATTCGTGGGTCAGTGAACTGACCCTTTAAGAAAAGCAGAGAATGTATCCCTTCAGTCTCCTGCTGCGGACTTTGAGAGACTCAACCCTCAAAAAACAGACTGTCTTTATTTTCTGTTGTGTTCACGTCAAGTTTCAACTTATTTAAAGGGCAGTTAGTGATTCTGGAGAAAGACAGTTAGAGGCTGAGCACTGAACGGTGCAGGGACCCCATTGTTTTCAGAAAGATTATTAGTTTTCATCTTTTGTCACAAAAACAAGATGGTTGGGCTGCTCGAAAATGAATAAAACTTGACACAAAAGTGGTGAAAATTCTGTTCTGATGTGGGTTTTGGGCATGGGTGGAGCAAAATGGCTCAGTAGTCCCCCCCCTTAAGGTGCAGCCCCAGTGGCACATTTCATCTAGATGTACCATAATCAGTAGGCACATGAATCACGTCCAGACACACAAGAAGAAAAGTCTTGGAACCTAAAACCAACAGGAAGTCAGCTATTTTGAATTTAATAATCATTTTCGGCCATTCCCAGGTGTTGTACTTTGACAAACTCCTCCTAGAGGATTTATCAGATCGACTTTGTTGGGCCAGTGTAATCTAAACACCTTAGTGTCTGAAGCTTTTGAGTTTTTGTCGAAGGTTGTGCTCGTTCGCCATGACACAGGAAGTGTGAATGCTCCAAGTCCGGTATTTTATGTTGGTTTTTGTTTGTTACGTCTTTTACGTTTTCTTGTTTTGTTACGTCTTTTTCTTGTTTTTCGTCTTGTTATGTCTTTTATGTTTTTTGTCTTGTTACATGTTTCTTGTCTTATTACATCACTTTTGTCTTTTTACGTCTTTTATGTTTCTTTCGTCTTGTTACGTCTCTTTTGTCTTGTTTGTCTTCGTTGTTTTTCACCATGACACAGGAAGTTCCTACAATTTTGGTGTAAATGTCCAGTCTACCCCAAACTTCACATTCAGTAAAAGTCTCAGTTTGAACACGTCTACGTGACAACATTCAGTCATAGCGCCACCTGCTGGACAACAGGAAACAGGAAATGTTTTAGACGTCAGTGTTCTCCTCCTCGCAGGTCGCCCAGATCCACATAAAATCTGATCGGAAAAGTCTTTAAGACCTTGATGCTGATATAATGTGAATTCTGTGAGTTTTCGTCAAATCCTGTTGTCATGGCAACACAACATTCACCATGAATCAAGAAGTTGTGGTGGTGGGGGGGGGGCTTGAAAAATCATGAAACATGGCACACATGCCAGGAGTTACCAAAATTTAATATCTGACATATGTTTAGAAGTTGGGAGTGGGAAAACGGCTCGACAGCTAAACCCTGCAACCTGACAGCCCAGTACACACACACACAGACACACACACAGACACGCACACAGACACACACAGAACACACACACACACACACACACACACACAGACAACACAGACACACACAGACACACACACACGACACAACACACAGAACACACACACACACACACACAACACACACACACACAGACACACACAACACACACACACACACAGACACACACACAGCACACAGACACACAACACACACAACACGACACACACACACACACACACACAACACACACAGACACACACACACACACACACACACAGAGAGTGTAGGTCAGGGATTGATTTGTTGGTGTGTCCAGCAACATGTTGGACACAGAGCAGAAAACAAAGAACAACTCAAACACACACAAACATCTGTCCTCTCTCTCTGTCTGTCTTCCTCTGGTTTCAGTCCTCCCTCTCTCTCTCTCTCTGTCTGTCTGAGTCTCTCGCTCCTCTCTCGCCCTGTCAGCCTGCTAAGTGGCGAGCTTGCTGCTTTGCCCTTGAACAAAGCTGTAGCGCTGCGCTCCACTTCACCGCTGCTTGTTCCAATCAATAATACATGCTTTAAGACGCAAAGAGCGGCCGGATCACACCACCACCACCACCACCGCTGCCGCCGCCGCCAGCCCCGTCAGTGTGTGAGTGTGTGAGAGAGAGAGCGCTTCATTAAGAAAACGTCTCTTTAGACTGACACACTGTACGTCACACTGAGTGGTGCTGGTGTGTGGAGGAAGTTTGTACAGAAGTGAGTGAAGTTATTGTTTTAAATGAACATGTACACATTTACAGGTGAACATTACTGGAAAAAAATCCATAAGAACCTTTAAGTTTAATGTAGTTCAAGTGTTGTGAGAGAAAACTGAACCTCTGCTCCTTCTCTTGGTTCTGTTTTCAGGCTTCAGAGAATCTAACCAATGACAGGAGACTTTGGCCAGTACAGGCTCTGAACTGTACTCAAAGTATAAAAGTAAAAAGTTGTCATCTTTTACATTGTTTTACATTTTTTCATCTTCATCTTTTTCATCAACTTTTTTGTCTTGTTACATCAATCCACCCAGAGCAGATCAAGTGATCAAAATAAAAGACCCTGTGCAGACTTGACATCATGAAGACAGACAGAAAAGAAACTATGTAGCTACATAACTGGCTTATCCATGGTAGAAACACAAAAGGCAAGTAAAAAGGACAAAATCAAGAAAATCTGAGCAGGACAACACAATCAGGTGGTCAAAACACTTCTAAAGCACTGCTGGTGGGGGCTGCAGTCATGTGGAGGACGGATCAAAACCGTGGCTCAGACGTGCCGTGTCCAGTAGAATCAACCAGTAATGTGTGCTGCAGGTGTGAAAATTCAGATAACGTCTCGACCTGATTCTCAGGATAAAGCTCAGAGTGCATACGTGAAAACGGCGCTTAACAGCATCAACAGTAATGTCAGTGGAACCAGTGGAACAGCACTCTGTACTGACACACACACACAGGCATCAGGCCACGCCCCGCAGGAGGGTGGACTTATTCTTTAAAAGATCACAGACACACAGCATCAACAGATCCGTCTCCATGACAACTGGGCAAACTTCCCCCACTGATGATGATCATGTGACACAGTTAAAAGGTCCCGAAAAAGCATGTGTGTGTTTCAAAGGAAATGAAGCACAGCAGGACTTTAGAACCAACGTTTCAACAAATACACACACAAATGTGGTCTACAACTCCCAGCATGCATTGCACCTGAGGGTTTCAGGGGTGGGTGGGCTGCTGCCTTGCACACGGGCTCGAGGCAGTGACCCTCCACCCACACAGATACAGTCAGAGTGTGTGTGTGTGTGTGTGTGTTTCTGACCAGAGTTCAGCAGCTCCTGCTCCATCACTCCGCAGCCCAGCACCTCCATCCAGTCGCCCTGGAAACGCACCTCCATCTCAAAGGAGGGATGAGTGAAGGGGAAGTAACAGTCAACCCACCGCACCTCCAGATCTGAGGCAACAGGGAGGAGCAAGAGGAGGAGGAGGAAGAATAGGAAGAGGAAGAAGAACAACAAGAAGACCAAGAACAAGAACAAGAACAAGAACAAGAAGAGGAGGAAGAAGAACAAGAACAGGAACAAGCAGAGGAGGAAGGAGAAAACAAGAAGAAGAAGAAGAAGAAGAAGAAGAAGGATGAGAACAAAAGAACAAGAACAAGAATAGAATTAAAAAATGTGGAAGAAGAGGAGGAGAGGAAACAGGAGCACATCTTAGTAAACTGAAGAAAATTCAACTATGTGATGTCACTTCCTGTCTGTGGGTGGTCTCACCTTCTCCGAACAGGTGCGTGACGAGTCGAGTCAGAGTGTGTTTGAGGTTGAACTCGAGCAGCTTGACGGCCTCCAGACTGTGTGTTTCCTGTTTCTGAGGGCGTCCGTCGACCTCCGGACTCGAACAGAGAGAGGTCCTCACCGCTCTGCACCTTCGAAAACAGCTGGAAGACACACAGGAAACATCTGGAACACATCTAATTACTAATTAACTAACTAACTATTTTTGAATGACAACATGATAATCGTAATTTTCACATTTTATTATTATAGTGTTTTTATTATTATTATTATTATTACACACCTATTATTATTTACCAATAATTAATTATTGTATCTCCTGAAACAAAAACTGGTGGTTAAACAAAAGCTAGGCTCCAATAATAGAGGAAAAATCACACACTCTCTGTGACTGTATGCATGGAAACAAAGCATAATGTGTCTCTTTCCTTAATTTAATAAATTCAAAAACACCATGACTGTACCTACATTTCAAGTGTGGATGGAAAACTTTCAAGTCAGTGATTTTTCCACCACACGTTTCTGCAGATGTCTCATGATAAAAGCCTTGTTAAGAAGTAGGGGGTGTCTGTCCACTGAAACCCCAGGGGGCTTTTAATTTGAAATGGCTACAGGAAGTGTTAACAGCATAATGCAGTAACCTTAACAGGGTGAATGGGAGAGGATTGAAACAAGGCTTCGTACTAAAATGTAACCATTTACACTTAACAAACAGAAGGGATTAGAAAAAAAATAAAGGCCTGTCTCTAATACAGGCCTGCTTCAAATAAAGGCCTGTTACACTCTACAGTTCAGGTAAATAAAGTCCCTGGTTAGAGGTTGTTTTAGATTTTCTGAAGACGAAAATGACGAGTACAGAAGGTGTTAAATCTCACAAACACGGCGTCGTACCTCGTGGTTGGAGAAGAGTCGGACTCCCTCCATCTGGTGGAAGACAGGATAGTGACTGGCGTCGATCTCGTCTCGCCTGTAAACGTCTCCAGCCACTAAGAAGGCATCCAGACCAGACCTCACCAGCTCCCTCTGGTGGGCGGAGGTGTGAGCGCGAAGCATCGTTTTCCTACTCATCCACACAAACATGAACCAGTTTAGTGACATAAAACTACTGTCAGGTGAAGGTGATGGATCAGAAAAACACATTTTCTGGTTTCATTCAAGTAATTGTTCCAAGTCTGAGTCCATCTTTTCAAAGTTTTTTTTCTTTTAAAGTTTCTGAACAGCTTTATTTCCAAAGCTCTGTCCAGTTAACCAGAGGTCTGTTTTTTTAAATAATATAAAATAAATAAAAACCTGAAAATAAACAGAAAAAAAAAAAAAAATGTATTTACTTGTTACGTTGAATCATATGATTAGTTAGACTTAAAATACTTTCACCTGTTCTCTTCTCACTATGTTCCAGCTCTGATTCTGGTTCTAACTCCAAAGAGAGCAGTGCAGCCTGCAGTAAGTACATTTACTGCAGTTCCGTACTTATCAAGAAAAAGAAAAGACATCACTACATTTGCATTGTGGGTCGTAAATCAGTGTCACTCACCTGTTCAGGTAGTAGTTATCTCCTCGTTTCCTGCTGGGGTGGTCGGGCGGGATCAGTAAGCTGTCAATCAAATCGTAAAAAAGATTCACTTCATACTCAGTGCCTTTACAATCCTATCTTGCTTTTCTTCAGTTTGTTCTCAGGACATTTTGTATCTCCACGAGTTCAATAAGAAGGGATTAAAAAACAAAGACCTGTCTCTAATACAAGCCTGCTTCAAATAAAGGCCTGTTACCTTCTGCAGTTGAAGTAAATTAAGTCTCTGGTCACTATGTGAAGAAACACAGTAATCAATTATAAGAGCATAAACATGCAGGGTTTATGTTTTAGTTTTTGGGTTTGGAAAGAAACTCTTATGTATGAAACATCTGCATACATACTCAGTGAATAACATGATGTCTTGATAAAGACTCTCCAGATGTGCCCTGAACACTTCACTGACTGCTGATTTAATTGTGACTGAACAAAACTCGTTTTATTTTCTTCAGTTCAGTTTGTTCTTGGGACCTTTTGTATCTCCACAAATTCAATTAGAAATAAGAAATGTATGGATAAAGACAGGGCAAAATAAAATGAAATCAAGACCATGTGAGGAACGTTTTCTTGAATCAATCACAAAATTCTGTTTGTATCTCAGTTTATTCACACTATAACCTCTCTTCCTCTGTAAACATCACTTTAGTAGCATGAATTCATTTTATTTAAATTTTATGCTAAAGTTTGGTCAGTTCACACTCATCAATCATTCAATCTTGAAGCTGCTGACCTGTCAAAGTTCTGCTCCACAGTCACCACAGGGCTCAGGTTGTCATGGACAGAGAAGAGTGGGTTTCCCCAGCGGCCGATGTAGGCACTGTGGAGGGATGGAGAGAGCTGATGAGCAAAGACCGACAGAAACAAACACAGGAGCTGAACATACCTAAATTTACTCTGTGTGAAGGTCTCAATAAGAGGAAGGCATCGGACTGACAGTGGTGGAAAGTACATTTACTCAAAGTAAGTGACCACTAGAGCTGTCAGTCCTTTGTGGTCGGTCATCCATGTGATTGGGTTTGAAGCATAGACTGAAAAAAGATGAACAATGTGTCTCCACTTCCTGCCACTGCGCAAAGATGAAGCCAAAATATCCCAGATACAAGTTACAGCTCAACCGAGGAGGACGCAATTATTGTTTACGTCCCGGTCAAATTCACACACATCCTCTACACGATGGGTAAGTCAAGAGTGCAGCAACACAGAAAGTAACGTCACAGCCACAACAGCGCTGAGCACAGCCACACACACTCTGACACATGCTTGCATGAAGTCGGTGTTAGCGACAGATTCCACAAACAGGATAAAGAGAAGACAGACAGACTACAAGGAGACGGAGCAGCTGAGCAGCTGACGGTGTCACCAAACAACAGTAAACTTTTCTACAAGAATAAAGAGCCGGTGTTGATGCGTCTCCTCAAACATTTTCTCATCCAGACTCATTTAACGTCAGCTTGTTTTTGTCACTGCAGGCAAACTGTTGCACCGCGTCTGTCTCCGGTTTGTTTACATCTGCTGCCACGAGAAATCATGTGAAATCACGTGAGATCTTGTGAGATCGTGCTCCCTCTGGCACGTAATGTTAACATAATAATACAGTAAGGCCTGGCAAAATGTGACAGTTATTTAATAGTCAGTGTTTCATTTTGAACATCCAGTTTAATTGAGCAGAGTTTCCCAGCCCTGGTCCTCCTCCTTCCCTGCTCCAACACACCTGATTCAAATGAACATGTCGTTATCAGGCTTCTGCAGAGGCTCGAATGACGATCATTTGAATCAGGTGTGTTGGAGCAGAGAAACATCTAAAAACATGCAGGACCAACTGTCCCTTTAAAATCAACCTCAAAAGTAAGAGAAGAACCGACGGAGAACAAAGGGAGGAAAATCAGCACTAATAGGAAGTACTGTTGATCAAGTTTTCATCTTGTTTGAAAATTACCCAGCAGCCCCTCAGGTGTCCTCAGCGCGCCGTCCTGCTGCTATCAGAGCACACAGGCTTTTCTAAAGAGTAAAGTTCACGACCTGTGAAATGGCAGAGTCATAAAGCACAGTCAGACAACACACTCGGTGACTCCTTAATGACTTATTAATGCAGTATTAATGCGCTCGCTGCTGCTGCTGTGTGTTGTTTTTTTTGTTTTTTTTATGGCGAGTGTGGAACATAACCAGCAGCTGAACGATATTTCACTGAGCAGTGCAGCAAACTTTTACACTCCACCGTCCCCGAAGACACACAGAGCCTGCGGAGGGAGACAGTCAGCAGTTTGTGCTCCGAAAATAAAGAAAGAACACAAATATATAGACACAGAGTACGACGACAACAGCAGCTGATTTAAAGAATGAACCGGTTTTATCTGGATGTGGACGATGAGACAATGTTGAGATGTGTTGGACAGTGTGCAGCACACACCACACTCACACACACTCACACAAAGAGGACATTAAATCAGGGAGTCCGTGTGAACATTCACACCTGAAGTGTGAAGATTCACATATTAAGTTAAAATTTCACAACAATAGAACATTTGTCAGAATCAGCTCCCTGCAGAGACGACTCGGTTAAATGAGAGTCTGAAGACACGCCGTCGGCTCAGTCTGTGTCCTCGTCCCCACACTGAAGGACCTCCTACTCAACGCTAAGTCCACAGGAAACAGCTGTCTGATTTACATTTGCTTCACTGTGATGCAAATGACGTGTTTGGGCTCTTTTACCTGCAAAGATCAGCAGCAGATGTTTGTGAACAAACTGTTTCAACTGATTTCACCACTAAACTAGAAACTGCAATATCACCAAACTCCATTTAAAAAAATCATGCAGTTTGGAGAGTTGTTGCATGAAAAGAAACTTTATAAACTTTGTGAAACGGCTCCAACAAAATATTAATAATCCACGCAGTGTTGTAAATTCTGCATTAAATTTAAGACATTTTGTTTCTTTCCATGTGAAAAACATTGTATTAGTTTGTCACTTCATCACTGTACCGTGTCTGAGTGCGTCTACCTGCCAATTAGGGCTGCACAATTAATCGAAATATTACTGAAATCACAATATCTAAATTGCACAACAAGAACCAAATTGCAGTTTTCTGAAAAAGGAGAAAATGTGACAAATAGCATTATAATGAAGGACTGTAGAGCTGCAGAGAAGCCCTGCAGATTAAAGAAAACATGTTTGTTTGGTTCAGACCTCAATACATATCAAAACATAATGATTTTAAAGGTTTTTTCAGTAAAAGTGAAAATTGTAATGCACAGATGATCATTCCCACTAATCACATATCACTATTTAAGTCAAAATAATCACATATAGCCATATGCCAACATTTAGCAGCTGTTTAATGTCTCCATTTCTACTAAATTTATGAAGGAATAAAACGTTTTTTTGATGGTAAACACTTTTTATGAGTTTGGTCTGAGTGAGAAGAAACTTTCTAAACTTTGTGAAACCCTGTCCACAAAAAACTCTGAATTATTTGGCCTTCTTGTCAATTTTGCAAATGTTAAAACAATAACCACAATATCACCAAACTCCATTTAAATAAATCATGCAATTTTGAGAGCTGCTGAGTGAGGAGAAATTTCATAAACTTTGTGAAATGGCTACGACAAAGTCTTAATAATTTGTGCCCTCTTGTAAATTTGGCATCAAATTTAAGATGTCATTTTGTTTCTTTCCTTGTAAAAAAACATTGTGTTAGTTTGTTTGTTGCTGTACCGATCACTGAGTGAGTCTACCTGCCAGTTAGGATGCTTTATTATTGAAATCACAATATCTAAATTGCACAACAAGAACCAAATTGCAGTTTTCTGAAAAAGGGAAAAGTTCCATAAATTGACCTGCTGGTGGCGCTGAAGGAAAAGTGAAGGTCAGTGCTGGTCAGTTATCAGTTGAGGTACTTTCTCAGTAATAGTTTGAATAACGTGGCGAACAGTCGGATGACTTTACTGACTCGTACCTGTAGAAGTGAGCTTTGATTCGCTCCTTGATCAGCCACAGAGGATGATGGGATCGGTTGTGGATGTTGCAGCCGACCTTGGCCAAGATCTTCGGCGTGACGTTGGTGAAGTCGTCGCGAGGGTAGGAGTGGCCCAACACCTCCACCGAGTCCTGACCAATCACGGGCTGAGGGGCGGGGCCCTCTGTGCTGAGGCGTCTGCGTGATGCTGCGCCGCCATTGGCTGAGAGTGTTGACAGGCAGCAGCGACGGAGCAGAGGGAGGGGCGGGGACTGTAGGAGGGGGAGGAGCAAGGAAAGGTGGTTGTTGGAGAGTCTCATGATGATTGGTCCATGAACCTGGAAGACATGAGAATAAAATACAAAATATTAACTTTAGCATGTTTGAAATAAACGACAAGTAGAGAAGGAAATACAAGATTAATAGTCAGTAAAAAAAAATTCAAAATTTGAGTTATTGCAGTTACTGCCTTGAAATTTTGAGTCGTCTTAACTTTTTTACGGACTGAATGAAAATTAATTTGTAAAAAAAATAAAATAATTGGTATTCATTTCTGTATAATTTTCACAGGGAGCCACTGGAGCTGCGGGTCAAGCCCCCAGGTTCAGGTCTTCAGGTGTGAAACTGGTGTGAACAGATTTCCCTGAATATTCATCCCTGCTCCCTTTCACACACGAGCACATGCAGGAAAAGTTCCTCAACATTTCAGGGACAGACTGCATGTGTGAAAAGGGCTTTTGTCTCCACCTGAGGCCAGTTTTCACCGTCCTTTTGGCTCTGTTTTGGTCTCCTCCTCCACCAGCTCGTACGTCTCTGTGCTCGTCTGACTGGTTTATTTTCTCACCGATCAGTCAAACTTCAAGCTTCAGACATTAAACTGATCACGGTGGAGAAGGACACATGAATCAGAGCTGATCTAAACAAAACACGCCGGCTTCTTCTCAGAGGAGGTAAGATGAGGTGAGAGCTGCACACAAACACACACACACAAACACACACACTTTGATAATTAGTTTATAATTGCAGTAACATCAAAAACAAGAAAGGTGTTTCTGTTCCTCTCCGTCCTTTTCCTTCTTTCCATCATTCAACCTCTGACAGGAGACGAGACGATCACCCTCATATCTGTCCCCCTCAAATATTTGTCCATTCACACACAGCACACACGCACACACATGCACACACACGCACACACACACTCACACTCGGGGAGCATCCCTGAGCAAGACAAAGGGTGTTGCATTGCAGTGGCATTGCAGCAAAATGGATTATTGTTCCTAAATCCATGAAGCTTTTACCTTCGTGCTGCTGCTGCTGGTGTCATATTATACAGGACAGGACGGGCAGCGTCAGGCACCCCAGCCACACACACACACACCACACACACACACACACACACACACACACACACACACACACACACACACACACAAACAAATAAAACACTGGTTCCCCAGGTACGGGGACATCTGAAGGTCATTCTGACTTTAACAGGAACATAAAAAGTAAAGAGTGTAGAACCATCATTTTGAGATGAAACAGCAGTTGAAGAATTGACATCGCCCCCTACAGGCTGCAATAATCATCACACCCCACTGTGCAAAAATAGTTGCATGGACTGAACAACTTCCTGCAGATTTTTTTGCAGAATAAAAGCTCCGAACCCCCACCCCCCCTTACAAAAAAGCTCATCTGAACAGCATTAATATGTTCAGTAAAGGTCATGGCAGCTCAGGCATCATTTGTCCGAGGACAGGCTCTAAAGGAAAGGTCACGTAAAGACGGAAAACAGAAAGACGTCCTCTGCAGAGCTCTGATGCGTTCACAGGGTTTGAGCAAGCAAAGAACACATAAAACATGCCATAAAAATATACAAAAAAGAAATAAAAGCATTAAATTCATAAATCAGCTGCACGAAAACAAGTTAAAAAGGTTAACGACTGCATTACATTGGTACTACGGCCTAAGTCCTGCTCCTTCAGGATGGGACTGTGCAGCACTAAAAGAAAAAGTAGTTTCTGCATGAAACTGCTCCACAGCGAGTTCTGTGATTATCTTGAGTAACCAGGTCATGATTATTTGGAAAGAGAGACAAGTTTTGAATTTTTCAAATGTATTTTTTGATTTTTAGTTCCATTTTACTGGAGAGAAGGCAGACGTCTCCACAACTCTGCACAACTCACACATCAGAGGTGGATAAACAGCACTAAGGCCAGGGGAAAAAAATGTAGTTTTGATTTTCAGGGTGAACTGTCCCTTTAATATCAATGAGTTTTAGCATGAAAGACTGATTTTCAAAATTGACTCCATATTTTCAAATGTGCTTCTGTTTCCTTTTGGCAGCGAACAACAAGTTTTCAATTTCCAAGTGAAGGAAAAAGGTCTTTGAATAAATATTTCATGATATTTTCTGGCTGACTGTATTTCATATGTCAAGATGTTCTCAGAGCCCGAGGTAACGTCTCCAAATGTCTTGTTTTTGTCTGACAAATCGTCCAGAGCTCTGGAAGCCGGACCCAGAGATGGTCTGTCATGTTTGTCTGATCATTTCAGCTCTAATCAAGGTGTAGATGAACCCGTTACCTCCTCTCAAACGCTGACAGTCATGATTAATAACTCAGATCACAGAATCTCTGACAGTAATTTGGATTTTTATCTCCATCACCGCTGCAGCAACAGACTCTCTGCGGACCTGACAAACGTCTGCTGGTCTGGAAAAGGTGAGGAAGCCCTTCATCTTACATGGTGACAGAAAGGTCATGTGACATTTCCAAGACAATATATAGCTCGACCTGCGGTGGATGTACGTGATGCTGCTGTGTTGTGCAAAATAAAATCTTTTCTGTGACATCTTTCTTCTTCTTCTTCTTCTACACTCTTGTTCTGAATAATAAAGCAGCTAAAATTCCTCCATCTCAGCTCTTTTTCATCTCTTTGGGACTGACCTTCTTCTTAGCATGTGATCATCACCATATGTCTGTTCCCATGGCACCAAACACCACCACACATACACATATGGACGCCTACGCACACGGACACACATGTACAGTAAATACGCACACGGTGTACATAATAAACTGCAGAGACCTGCAGCTGAGCAGCAAAGAGAAACCTCACATATGGACATATGATCCCACATGCAGTGATAATGTGGATTAATGATTTCAAGTTTTAAGGCAGGAAAATAAACATATTCATGTTTCTTTGCTGCAGCAGCATTTAAAATGATTATTGGACGAAGTGAAACCAAACCAGTGCAGCAGCTGAAGGCAAAGTGACCCACAACAACAGTAAACAACAGCAAGGAAACAACAACCAAACTTAATCTCTATCAGTTTTGGACGGCACAGACAAACGGTGTTGTCCTGCAGAGACAAAACCGCAGGAACAGATCAGAAAATATTTCTGCCTGTTGTTCTAGAGGGCGGGGACAAACAACATATGTTGTGTTTAATTTGGAGAACTTGTTGGTCTGTTAACACAGCATTCATTGTCAGAAACTGCACAAAAAATACAATTATGGAGACAATAAAAGAGCCCAGTAAATCGTTCTACTGCCATCTAGAATCAAAGAACTTTGTCTAAAACGGTTGAATTTTACCAACTTCTGACACTGATTTTGCATAAAAAAATCTGTCAGTATGATTAACACTCAACCATAGTAATGCCTTGTTCAGACAGCCAGCACAAATTTGTTTTTTGACATGTGCAGATTGCGTTTAGAAAGTCCAGACAGCAAAAAAAAAAAAAAAAAAAAAAAAAACCCACATGAAATGTGTTTTTTGTAAATTAGATCCAAGCCACATCTGGAGGAGGTTTGAAATGTGATTTCTATCGATGTGTCTCAGTCTGGGAACCATTTTCATGAAAAACTGAACTGTGATCCTGACGATTATCATTTGGATCGTTTGGAATTTTAATTATTGTTAAAATTGTGTTTGATGATTACACTTTGAAAACTCACAGTAAATAGTAGAGCTGCAACGATCAATTGAATAATTGATTATTAAATCAATCGTCAACTATTTGGTAATTGATTAATTGGTTTGGCTCATTTTTGAAATTGTCTGATTTTAGCTTCTTTAATGTGAATATTTTCTGTTTCATCTTGGACTTTGGGGAACACTGATCAAAATGATCACATATTTGCCATGAAATTTGGGGTAATTTCTACAAAAAAAGAGTACTTGGTAATTAACCCCGTTTTATTTAAGTCAATGTTGACTCTTGGTTTCACACAGGACATGAACTGTGAAAGTCTCAGACTCATCCGTCCACACCTCCTCCATACGCAGACTTTCTCACCCTTTACACGAGACGTCCTCTGACATTTTTATCTCTGACATCCGTGTGTAAAATGACACGCTGTGTCTGCATGAGTCTGCAGACAAAACGACCTGAAACGACACACGAAACGCAAAACAGCCGTTTATGAAAACATGCAAAAGAAGTGTTTTAATGGTTTGTTATTCATATGCTTTTTGGCGTTTCATCTTGCAGGTTTTAAAATAAGAACATCAATGAATATTCTCTCAGGAAAACATTTCAACGCTGCCAATATTTCTGTAATCTCTGCTTTGAGTTCAGTTTGTGTGTGTTTTTCCTTCAGTTCCATCATTTCTGATGGAAAAGCTTTGATAGTTTCACTTTTCTGTGTTGGTTTAACTTTTGTTTTCAGTTGATTTAAAGTGAGAAAATCTCTCACAGCTGAATAAACGACTAGCTGCAGAGTAAGGACTTATTTCAGATTCTGTTTGAGGTCAGAGGTCACGCAGACCTGCCTGCGACTCTGAAACCATCAGATCTGAGAGGAAGAAACAAACACAGCTGAAGGAAATCAGAGGGATTTTTTGAAGAGGAGACGATCACATGGATTTTTTAAAACACCGAGTCGTGAACTTGAGAAAATGAAAACATTAGATGGGATCAAACTTTAATGAGTCCCGGGGGAGCGTCGCTGCTGTTTGGCTGTTTATGGGTGAAACTCCTCACACGTCTCTGCTCGTTTCTCTTTTTAATGTGAGATGACGGAGCTGCTCAGTTTATTCCTCCACAGGGTTCACACACTCGAACCCACACTGTTCACACACTAAATGATTAATGGCAATAAAAATAACCAACGCATTAACTGGTAATAAAAATAATCATAGTTGTATTTGTTGGACCAGATGAACAATGATGATTTCTGACGATGGACGATTAATCAGTTATCAAAACAGTTTAATAGCTTATTTCTTGTGGATGAAGAGCTTGAAGAGCATCACACACTAACAGGATATTATTACCATTATGATGCCAGAGGGAGCACCAGCTCTTCTCATGAAAACCGTCCAGTTCGGTCCAACTTTCAAAGGAAATGAGCTAAATTGTTTTGAAAGTTAGTTTGAGCCCTGCGCTCGGTGGTTTCTGCCAGTTTCTTCACTGTGGGTTGCAGAGAAGTTAGTTTCAGCCATAGTGTATCTGAATCCATCAAGTTTTGTTTTTTTTTAGTTTACTTTATTTCTCTCTCAGGGATGTTACATATTAATAATCATTGCTGTAAATGTGCCAGAATTAGCCAAAAGGCTAGTTTTCATCCGTAGTCGTAGTCCTGGCTAGGTGTGGAGTTTGGCAGCCTGGTCCGAGTGATGGCGGTACTTGGACTGCATGTGGAGGACCAGGCTGAATCACTGCTCAACCAGATATGAAGAAGCAGCCTGGTCTTCTCCCAGAGAGGAGAAATCAAAAGATTCAGAACAAAATGAAAAGTTGCAGGTGTAACTGGTCCATCTCACAAATCTTTAGTTTAAACTCAGCTATTACCCCCCAAAACACCTCAGTGCACCCCTTTCAAAAATATCACTTCCGATGATCTCTGACCGCCCCCTGTAGGATGGCACCACCCATGTTGAGAAATTATAATCTAAGGTATAGTGAAAACGCTAATAAAAACATACGAATGAATATTAAATATATTTCTGTCATATTTTGACCATAAATCCCCCTAAATCTGAACACACTGGACCTTTAAAACCTCGTGGCTCAGAGCAGATCTTTCTCACGACTCTTTAAAAGGTGCAATAAGAACTGGACACCTGTCGAATTCATACGCCAAAAAAACGGGGGAAGAAAATCACCTGGGGGTTGGGAGGGGGTGGGGTGGGGGGTGGAGCAGCACCAGAATGGGCACCAGAACCACAGCTGGGCAAGTGGGGCTCAACAGCGTCCCACTGAACACGGTCGGACCGAGACAGAACACAGCCTCATTTACCGATGGAGGCCAAGTTGGTGACAGGGAGTACAGTACTGAGGTGGTTCACAGCAGCTCCAACCAGGACTCTGACTCCAGGGACAACAAAGACACAACAGCAGCTTCTCAAATAAGGCTCTTCTCCATTTATTTCCATATTAAACTAACTATGTCTGGGTTTTAGGTTAAAGATGTCACCTTGGACTTTGAAAAACCCAAATTTTTCACTGTTTTTGGACATTTTATAGACGTTGCAGCCCTACATTAAACATGACAATTAACTTGAGTCTGTTGTGACTTAATAATAATAAATAAATAAGGCAATTTGTACTTAAAATGTCTGACCAAACTTTCTGACATGTCCACCAGCACACTGCACAGCAAACAACACCTGATGAAGCTGAAATTCAGTCCAACTCTAAAATGGGTCACACGCAGGGTGGGAAATTAGCACCAGCCACCAGCCAAATGCTGGTAAAATATGAAAGTGGCTTGTAGATTTCATACTAAAAGATAATGATTTAGTGTTAAGTGGCTGGTGGATGGTCATATTTTTAAAAGTTCATTTAAATTCCTGGTCGTGCAGTTAAATAATCAGGTGAGAAACGGGCCCTAAAGCCTTCAGTGTACGAGCAGCTTTAGTGTCGATATAATCTTCTCAAACTGGATAATTTTCTGTCACTGCATGTGACCTGATCACATTCAAACCATGTGCACCGTTTGTCTCATGTCACATTAATCCAGAACTAATACAGTGGTCAGGTATGAAACTGTGACAGATTATTGTGCAGCAGAGACAGAAAAATGTGCACCGATGTAAGCAGCTCTGGTGGAAGTGAAACATGATTCATCATGTGTGAAAGTTGCTGAGAAAATCCCTTGTTTTGTTGCCAAGAAGTTGTTCTGACTAACCAGCATGGCAGCAGCCAAACAGTGAAGCTGTGATGTGACTTCTGACGCTGCCAGCTGACTAAAGGTGGCAACAGAGACGCCGCCAAGGACGAGCTGCAGCCCGCCATCCAAACAAAAAAAAAAAAAAAAAACACCCACCACCCCTTGGAAAGATGGAGGAATAAACTTGTCTGAAAGTGAAACAAAGCTCTGAGCCTCGCCACTGTTACCGCCGGAGATGTGACAAAAAGTGGAGAGAGAGAGAGAGAGAGAGAAAAAAAAACAACAACAAAAAAATGCCAGGCTGCAGGAAATACGACGCCTCAGACGAAGACAGCGGTCGCCAAGGTTACAGTGCCGCAGAGCATACGCACGCGCAGGTGCACGCCGTGAAATAGATGTCAGTCAGACGTGAACTTCGACTGCAGACGAGTGACACGACGCACATGCTACACAAAGACATAAAGCCTGTACACACACACACACACACACACTCACAGAGGCAGTTTCAGTGCAGAGGGATTCATTCAGCCTCTAAAAACTGACACGCTGATAGAGAGAGGTGATAAATTACATACTGCAGAGAGACAGAGAGGAAGAGGATGGGCCTATAAAGAGATATACTGTATATACTGTGTGTGTGTGGTGTGTGTGTGTGTGTGTGTGTGTGTGAAGATGGCTGAGGTATAGACAAATGAGAACAGAGTGAAGACAGAAAAAAATGACATAATTAGTCTCTGTGAAGCTCATTTTGTTCTTGCTTGTATTTAATAACTTCAGAGGTGTTGAGCATAAAAACAATAAACTACCAAACAACTGAAAAGAGTTTTTGTCCAGAAAATAAACCAAACAGGAACAAAATTAGGAACGAACTGAACTGAGGAATGTCTACGGATCGATAAAGTAATGGCGGCCTTTGAGAAAAATTGGTTTTGTTGCCCTCGGGGGGGGGGGTGGTTCTAATGTTCGCTTCAACTTCTATGCAGACGACACTCTGTTGTAGTGTTTACTCAAGTAGGAGTACTGATATCTGGTAAAGTACTGAAAAAACATAAAAAGTTCTGACATGTACTCAAAGTGTTAAAATAAAAAGACTGTTTCTGTGACAAGTTAACTGAACTTTACATTTTGTCCATCAGTCTGTTTTTGTCTTGCTACATCTTTTACATTGTTTTCTTCTCATTACGTCTTTTAAGCAGTTTCCATCTGACATCATGTTTGTCTTGTTATATCGTATTTGTCTTTTTACATCTTCTACTCTGTTTTCATCTTGTCACATTTCGTTTCGAGCTGAGCATTGTCGGTTTTGTCTGTCCTTTTGTTAAACGCCCTGTGGTGAAAACTCAAGCTTTGTTGCATAACTGATCATAAATGTCACTTGATAACTTGCTAGTCACTGTTTGCACATGGAGAAATTATTTTCTTTTCTCTACAGAGAATATCAGCAACTTGCATCATACAATCCTTCAGAAAAGTGTTTTTATTTCAGTTGTAGTATTTTAAACTGGTACGAAACAGCTAGAAACGATCCGTCCAATCCTCAGTTATCACAGACACAGAAAACATATTTCTGATCCCTGCAGAGATCCAGGAAATGAGCAAAACGACGCAGAGTGATATTAAAGCTCGTCAACAACAAATACAAGTTATGTGATCAACTGCCTACATTTTATAAAACACACACACACTCACACTCACTCACACACAATGAGAGGAGCTATTTTCGAGCTGTCGTGGTTCCCATAGAGAACACATGCCATGATGATCACGACTGTGTGTGAGGGCGTGTTTGAGAACCTCACAGAGAACAGGTGGTCTCTCTCCCTCTCTCTCCCTCCCTCCCTCTCTCCTTCTCTCTCTCTGTCTCTCTCTCTCTCTCTGCAGAGTGTCAGTGTCACTCGCCCCCTCCCATCAGAGGGAGTCCCTCTTTGGCACGGTGACCACTTCCTGTGGCTCAAACCTCTCTTCCTGTTCACGACATCGCTCGCTCGCCAACACGGACAGTTACACAACTTCCGACACCCGCCTCCCCCTCTCTCTCTCTCTCTCTCACTCTCAGTTATCATAATGAATGAATGAATGTATGAAGCAGTGAAGGTTTTACACTGTAAAAATAGCCTCGGTCAGCACGGAGGAGATGAGAAACCTACACGTGTTATCTTAACAGATCTCTCAGGATGTGACACATTCAGGGTCTCTGGTCATTTTGGCATTTTAAAGTGTGAAGAAGCAACAAAAATAAAGTGGAGTCTTGTTAATTATTTTATTTTCAGAGAGTGACCTTTTATAAAACCTCCTAAATAAAATCACGTCCAAACTGTTGAGCTCCAACAGTAAAAACTGTCAATCAGCACAGCAGGTCATTAAAGCTGCCCCGTGGAGTTTTCCTGTAAATAAACACGAGTTGTGTTTACATTTAGTGTTTATCACCAAAACTGCACCGTTCATTAAGATCCCAAATAAAGAGCGACAAACTGCTGTGGGTTCAGACATGTTGCACGTTTGGTTGGTGTGCGTCCTGCAGGTGATCAACTAAGAATGACTGCATACATGACAACAGGTGCAAACACTGTGGAGGCAGCAGGATTTAAAGGAGGGGTTTACGTGTTTTACAGGTTTCTGCCACGGGGAGTTTGGACGGAAAACAGAATGACTGCAAGCGCAAAACGAAAGAAAACTTCTTCAACTAAATAAATAAAAATCTCTCAATCCAAGTGGTCTCACAGCGAGGCAGCCGGGGCCTGGAGAGGGAGGAGAGGAGCATGCTGAAGAGGAGGAGCGAAACCTGTGAAAAACCCCACTTCAAAATGTAACGTTGGTGAAAAGAAGGAAAGAAGGAACCAGGAGGACGTAACTAAAGGTCAGTGTTCATCTTCTTTAGGCTACAGTAGCTGTGAATGAACAGTTTAGTTTGGCTGCGATAAGTTTATGTTTCATCATGCTGTTTTTCTGTGTTAAGGATTATTGAATGAAAATAAAAATAATGACTTTAAATCAGAGCGTCTCCTCCTCGACACAATAACAGCATCTGTTAGCATCTGTACAGCGCTAGGCCGATTAGCACCTTCCTTTCAAACGTATTAAATAGAGATGCGGTAACAGTCACCGCTAATTATTTTCAGTGCATGTGTTAAATTAATCTGTTTGCATTTTCTCCACCCAGTATTTTTGCACACTAGGGTAGAAACGCCCTGTATTGCATCTTCATTAAAGCAAACGTACTAAAGGGACAGTACGTGTTGTCTTGCACATTTGAAAGACGTAATCCTCAGTGTGCACAGTTAGTAGATCAGTTTGCACATTTGTTTGCGAGTGATATGAAGTTTACCCAAGTTCCACTGCAGTGAGGACACACTGACGTATTAACCAATTAATCAAGAAAATAATCCACATATTAATTGATGATGAAAACAATGATTCGTTGCAGCCCTACTTTAATGTAATACTTAAGGTTTTTCGGTTCGTAGGAAGTCAAAACTTTACAGCAGCACATGAACACCCTGAAAACAAAGAGTTAACGTCTTCAAAACTCTGCTCAGACCAGCCTTTAAACGAGTGGAAGATAAAATCAGTTTAAACTGAAACATATTGTTGAGTGAAAACTGTTTTTGAGTCTGATGGATCGTCCGTCTGCAGCTCGCTGATTTTCATAGACATGAAGTGAAACGTGGAGCCTGAGGCACCGAGATCGATCTGAACTCTGATGGAGGATTTAAAAAATCCTCAGCGATCATTTCACATTTGTTCTTCAACTGTTAAAACAAACAGCAGAACATCGAGTCCCGTGGTTCTGTCACCGCAGGACCCAGTTCACGTCTTTGACTCAGTCCAGTTTGTTGCAGAGGAACGTCTGTTTGTGACCTGATATTTAAATAAAGTCACTCACACGCCGTATATATCCGAGGTGTGTGCAGTCATAAAGCAGGGCAGCTGCAGTATATATATGTGTGTGTGTGTGTGTGTGTGTGTGTGTGTGTGTGTGTGTGTGTGTGTGTGTGTGTGAGAGCTGCAGCAGGATTTATGGGAGCTGTAGTCAAACCGATTGGCTGATACGTGGCGTTTATTTAAAACAGCGTGTCCTGGAACGACCTCACATCCATCCTCATCCTTCCCATGTGCCCCCCCACCCCCCCACCCCCATGTCTCTTTTAAAAAGCCATAAACTCGGTGCCCCCCCCCCCCCATCTGCCTCCTCTTCCTCCATATTTCACATATTTCAGACTCTTTTCTGCTCCTGTTTCCCTCTTTTAATGCATTTTATCTTCTTTCCTCTGTGAAGCAAAGTAACTAAGTGCATTTACTTAAGTACAAGAAGGAGAATATTCTACTTTTTATTCCACTAGTCACTGGAAAGCCTTTCTTTACTTTTCTTTCAGGACTAGAACAATTAACTGATGAACAGTTTTAGTAATTTCCTCAGCTGCTCAAATGTGAGGATCTGCAGATTTTCTGTGGGAGAAAACTGATTATCTTTGGGTTTGAATAAAACAAGTTATTTGTTATTACATCTCCATGAGTTGTAGGAAATCATATCAGACAATTTTCACTGTTTTCTCACATTTTACAGACAAAACTATGAACGGATTAGTCCAGAAAATAATCAACCCTGCTACTCAGATTAAGGTTTTATGTCAAATGAACTTTATAAAGTAAAAAACCTAAAAAAACAGAGCAGGTTGATAGACAGTGACACCGGTGGAGAGTAGAGAAGTGGTGAATAACGCTGCACGATTGGTTAAAAAAAGTCATATTGTGAATATTTTGACCGAAATTGCAATTGATATATGTGACACGATTAGTGGAAATGATCAGTTTTTATGTTCACCGCAAAAAAAAAAAAAAAAAAAAATTAAAATCATTATGTTGTAATATTTATTGAGCTCTGAACCAAACAAACAGGATTTTTAGTGCAGGTCGTCTCTGCAGCTCTACAGTGCCTCATTATAACATATTGTGCAGCCCTTATTAATACCTTCAGGGAACGTCTATCAAGTAAATTTAGCTTCACATACTGCAACAACGCACAACCAGTTAACAACAAGCAACGCAGTTTCTCTTTGTAAGATAACCTACAAAATAAAAACTACAACAACATAAAACATGACGAAACTTGCAGCTTTTGCAGCAATCACGATTAACTGTGCAGCCCTGCTGGTGCATGAAGGAAAATGGTCACAGTTTGGTTTGATTTAGGCAAAAATACTTGGTTAGACTTCAGAAAGAGCTCATGGCTTGGGTTAAAAGATAAGAACTGTCTCGTGTTATTGTTCCGTCCATTCAGGTTGAAATCAGTCCTGATGTTGTGGAGGCGGCGCACAGTGATGCAAAATAAAAATAATCAATAATTCACTTCAGATGCATTAAAACTAAAGGCTGTTTTGATTAATGTCACAAGTAGAAAGCACACCTGTAACATGTAGGCCTACGTCTGCACAGTAAACTAAACCAGCTAGTTCAGAGTGTCTCCGACAGTAAAACAGTGATGCATCAGTGTGAACAATCTAATAAAGTCACAGAATTTGGATGTTAATACTCACAGAATGAAGTACTTTTACTTTGAGTTGTTTATTGGTACTTTCACTGAAGTAAAACCTCTCTGGGTTCATAAATCTTCACCTCTGCATCTCTCATATTCCCATTTCCCTCCTCCTCCTCCTTTATCATCGCTTCCTCCCTCCTTTCATTCTATACGTCCTGCCAATTTGCTCTCCCTTGTTTCTCCTGCTCCTCCTCCTCCTCCTCCTCTTCCTCCTCCTCCCTCCATAATAAAGCTGTAGCTGTGGATGTTCTGCTCCAAGAGGCAGGCAGCTTTTTTGACAAGCAGCATTACATCAAACCTGCACAGGGAGGCAGCCTGTAAAAATGTAATAAAAGAAGAGATTTTTTTATATTTTACAGATATATAAAGGAGAGAAGAGGAAGAGAGAAGAAGAAGAGGAGGAGGAGGAGAAAAGGAGGAGATGAGGAGGAGGAGGAGGAGGAATGTCTGACGTGGTGAAGAAGGAGGGAAATTTTATGGTCGGAGGAGAAAAGTGCAGAGGCTGCAGCTCTCTGCCACCCAGCAGCTCCGCTCATACATCCAATTTGTTTCCCTTCACTGTGTCACACACCCCACACACAGCACATCACACGACCACACACAACCACACGTGCACGCACACGCACGCACGCACGCACGCCCACGCCAAGAAATGCAGAGACAAAACTGTTGAAACACACACGCAGCTACTACACACTTTTACACACTTTTCCATAGACACACACACAAAGGCTGCACCGTCCTGTTTGTTCTTCGGTCAGACACAACTGTCATGAGAGGAACACACACACACACACACAACAAACTTTTCCTCAGTCCACATCAGTGATGACGTTCAGAGGGAAACACTTGACGCTACGACTCGTTTTCATTCGACTCGTTTAGTGAATCTTCATCTTATCACACTAATCTGCTGTGTGTGTGTGTGTGTGTGTGTGTGTGTGTGCGTGTGTTGTCCTTTAACACACTCAGTCCACGATGATGGATCGAGATCGGTGGATCGACAGACAGAACTTTGAATAACTGAATCAGTAGGAGATAAAAGATAAGTAGATTAATCAATGAGTCGAGTGACAGAAAACAGTCAATATTGTTTTTTTGGAGCGAAAAATATGAAAATATTGTGGATTTAGGGGTGAGATGAGCTTGCAAACACTCTGTCTCACTCTCCCCTTCCAAGCATGTACAAGAACCTACAGCGGCCGTGACACGTCTGTTTGGTTTGTCTGTTCCAGACTAAACATGGCGGTTCAAAATGGCGGCCTGTCTTGGTGCAGCTCGACACGATAGAAGCGATAATGGAAATGCAAATCACCAGTTTGACTCAGCACGGACAAAAGCGCCGGTGGAAAAGCCCCTCAGTGGACCTTTGACTTTAACTGGTTTCATGCAGTTTAAAAAACGAGATCATGATTTTTTTTTTTTCTTTCTTCTGTTATTCAGCTGTATAGAGTCTGTAACCATGAGTGTAGAGACGATGATCACTGGATTACTGCTGATAAAGAAGAAATCATCTAAGAATGACGGTTATGAGGATGAAGATCTTGTGTTCAGGAGCTTCTTTAGCAGCTTTATGAACTTGGACATCAGAGAAACTGTTGCTGAAACAGACTTTGTAGCTCTTCATGCTGTGACAGCCTCTCTAACTCCAGCGTCAGTAAACCTGCATTATTCCTGATTTTCTTTGTAAAGCCGTTTATTTGTTATGACTCATCATGATTTCACAGTCGGGAGGCTCTGTGTCATCATGGAAATCTCCGTCAGCTTGTGAAGTTTTGTCAGCAGCAGCACGGAACTTCTTTATGAATACGTGGAGGCCGACCGGCCCGGCCCGCCGGCGTATCGATCGCTCCGAGCCGTCGTCCTGAGGGACGGCGAGAGCTGATCTGAATCAATCATCCTCTGCAGCAGTGACCACACGGCAGCATCTCAAAGATCGTTTTTTTTCCCCCCCGATCTGTCAGATTCAGCACACTGCAGCTCAGGGAGGAGGGAAAATATGTGGACTGGGCAAAATATGAAGTTTACTTTGGTTGGTTGTTGTGCTTCATTGTCAGAAAAACCTGATAATAAACGAGAGCTGCGGCAATTAATCGATTATTAATCGACTGCTGATTTAATCAACAACTATTTTGATCATTTAGAGTAATTTTTTAAATGAAAAAAAAAAAGTCCAAAATCTCTGATTTCAGCTTCTTACATGTGAATATATTCTGAGTTGTGTTCAAAATAAGACATTTGAGGACGTCATCTTGGGCTTTGATCAAAATTTTCTGACATTTTATGAACCAAACAACTGATTGATTAGTGGAAAAACTATTGCCAGATTGATCACTAGTTGAAAAATAGGTCCAAACATGTGAAAACAGGTGGAGCGCACGATGTACGTTTGGACCCATTTTTCAATTGACAAGACTGTGACAGGATTAATCAATCGATTAATCGTTTTGAGTCATTTTTTTATTAAAATAAGTCCAAATTCTCCGATTCCAGCTTCTTAAATGTGAATATTTTCTGGTTTAATCTTGGACTTTGGGAAACACTGATCAAACTTTTTCACCATTTTAGGGACCAAATGAGAAAGTTAACAAAAAGATGCACTGTTTGCAAGCTAATGCTAACTAAAAGTTAACATTAGTTAAAGTTGTTTGCTAGCTAATGTTAGATAATATTAGCTACAAAGTTAAAAAGTTAAATTACTTGCCAGCTAATATTTGCTAAAAAGTTAGCAAAAAGTTAAATTTTTGCAAGCTATTGTGTGCTAATAAGTTAAAATGTTACTTTATATGCTAGCTAACTTTCACTAAAAAGTTAACAATTACTGTGTTTGCTATCTAAGTTAAAAAGTTAACAAAAAGTCATACTGTTTGCTGGCTAACGTTAGTATAAAAAGTTAAAATATTACATTGTTTCCTAGCTAACATTAGCTAAAACTTTAACACAAACATCATTTTTGAGCTAGCTAAAAAGTTAGTTAGCCTAGTTAGCCTTCTCATGATGACTCAGCAGAGAAGATTTAATTCCTTCTCCATTAAAAACTTATTTTGGCCGAATTAATGGAGCAACTTGATCATTTTACTCAATCATGTCATGAAGGCATTTTAAGTTTTCAAAATTGATTAATTGAGAAAATTAGAATAACTGTCCTGGACGTGAGTGTGAGGAAACAGACTCTTTATAAAAAGTATTTCAAGCTTCAGAGTAAGAAACAAACATTTGCCTTCTTGTAAAAACCTGCAGGAATTTAAATCAAACTAGAATTGAAAAGGAATTTGTAATATTGATGTTTCCATCTTCAAAATGTTAAAGTATTCAGGAGGTGAAGCTCCGTTCAATATGATTCACAATCAGTTTTTATTTCCACCTCTGCAGAGTGTTTTCATTAAGCCTTTATTTCATTTTTATTCTCCGCACACGTTCGGCCTCATTCAGGTGATAAAAATAAAGTGAATCTGACTTCAGCTCCACCTGTGAAGGAAGCGACGCTCCAGACCTTTGGCTGCACGGAGGCGACCCGTACACCTGTTAACGACCACTGCTGGGAGAACCGAACCTGCCGCCGAGTGTGTGTGTGTGCAACAGAGAGAGAGAGAGAGACAGGAAGTGTGTAGGAGTGTGAATTCTGGCTGCAGCACAGTAAACATATGCTCAAGAGACGTTGGAAAGGGTGCAAATTGGAAATTGAAATTATGCTGCAAACACACACACACACACACACACACACACACACACACACAGAGTCGAGTCGGGTTTCTCTCTTTTTTTTTTTTTTTTTGGCTAATTCTGCAGCTTTGCAATTCATATTTTGAGTGTTTGGGGATTTGTCAGAAGCAGACATCTCATTTCTTTGCCGTTTAGCTGTCACCCACACACACACACGGCAAGCGAGCGCCGTCCTCCGGGTGCGACTGCAGTCAGGGATCCACGGCTCATAATTACACAATATTGGAAAAATAACAATACTGACACATTTCAGCTCTTTTACAGCATCCGCTGAGGCTGCAGACAGACAAGAGTGTTTGTATGAAAATGCAAAATGATCTGTGAGATTAAGTGTGCAGCAAATGAGGGACTGAGACGGTGGAGACGGGGGACGCTTCAGTCGTTTAAATGGGGTTCAGCGCGTTGTTTAGATCTTAGTGATATTATCTTTATACCTCCAACGGTTAGCTGATTATTAATCAACTATTAAATTAATCTGCATCTATTTTGATAATCAAGTAAATGTTTTATTGCCTTTCTTTAATACAAAAGTCAAAATTCTCTGATTTCAGCTTCTTAAATGTGAATATTTTCTGATTTCTTTACTCCTCTGACAGTAAACTGAATATCTTTGAGTTGTGGACAAAAAACATTTGAGGACGTCATCTTGCTGATCAACATTTTCTGACATTTTATGAACTAACCGATTAATTGAGAAAATAACCGGACAATCAATCAGTATTGAAAATAATCGTTATTTGCACTGCTAATTGATTCTTGTTCTGTTATTTTTATGAAAAGAAACAGGACAATATGTGAATGATTATTGTTGAATAACTAGTTTGACACAATATGTTGTGTATTTAAAATAATTCTGCAGCAGCTCAGGGACCTTTGTGGCCCTGAAACAGTGACACACCAAAAGTCGATGGAAGGAGAGAGTGAGATTCACTCGGGGCGACGTGAACCGACTCGTCTGTGAGAAAATATTCAGACTTCAGCTAAAAAACACGAGAAGCTTTATGGATACACTTACAGACAGACTGGAGGGAAATAAAGAAACAACTGGAGTTCAGTCTGAGGCTGAGCTGAACACAAACACAAACTCAGCTCACGTCTGTACTGCTCAGACACTCGTCGTTTGGACTGAATCAACAACGAGTCCACAGGTCAAACATGCACCAACAGGTTTGGGGAGTTTTTTGGGGATTTTATTAACATTCTGTCATAAGTATTCAGCAGTCAGTTGTCAGTGTGGCAGTAAATGTACAGTTCAGTTACAGTGTGTCAGTTAATAAACACCGCAGCTTCTCAACACCAAGAACATTTTTGTTATTTATACTTTTTGTTTTTGTCATGAAAACAGCTGATGTTATTGTTAGCATGTTGTTTAAGCTGCTAACTGTAGCTACACAGACCAATCACTAACATTAGCTACACAGACTAACTGCTAACTGTAGCCACACAGCACACAATACAGTGTTGTGTTCAGGGTGCAGAGTGAAATTAAAACTCACCTGGGGGAAAACATTAATACTTTCAGTCCTATTCAGACGAGTATAACAACAACCAACACTTGACAACAGTTGACCACCTGCCAAACTTTCTTTTACAGATAAAAAAAAAAGCATTTTAGAAAAATGATTCTGGGAAAACATTTTTTTTTTTTCAGCTGGCAAAACTTTTTCTCCACTTCATCTTCAGTCACACACACAGGAGAGAGATCAGAGTTAGAAAAATGGTGACCAGAATGTTTTTTCTTCTCACTTTCCTCTTAGGGCTTCTGTAAAGGCCAGAAAAGATGGAACATAATGTTCCATAATGTTCTTTCTCCTTACACCAAGTATCACACAGTAATCACATTATGTTGAGAAAAGAGGGCTGAAATCTCAGACTGTGCAGACTGAAGAACATACGGTATTTTACAGAATATTATTTTATTACTGATCAGCCTCATTGAGCTTCCAGTGATCCATGTAAGAAGTTATTTAAATTACTTTAAATATCATAAAATTCAAAAAGTGTGAGATCCTGATCATTGAGTCATTTTTTAACCTCTAAATTGTGACTCTGAGATAAACTTCAAGCTAAAATGATTTATTGATCAACAGAAATCTAATTACTTTTGGGGTTTGTTTTTTTTAACCAAAAATGACAAAAACCGCTGGTTCTAGCTTTTCAAATGTGAATATTTACAGGTTTTCTTGGTTTTATATGAAAGTAAAATTTAATAATTTTGAGTTCTTGGCTGCTGATTGGACAAAACAAGATATTTGTGGGGGACTGTAACTGTTTGCTGACATTTTACAGGCTGAATGGTTCCTCAGTTATTCAAGAAGATCATTTCCAGATCAATATATAACTAAAATAATTAATAATTAGTCAATGCTGGGCAAGAAATGAACTGCAGATTGAGTGAAATGGATTAAGAGTCTTTCTGAACACTGTGATATTTATTGACCTGTAATTTTTAAAAGAGCTAGATGTAAAAATGCGTTTAAAATGAGCCAATTATCAACAGAATGTGGAGAAATTACAGTTTTGACATCATGTCGAACACAAAGATATCTACATTAGTTAGCATGCTAAGCTAGGTGCTAGCCCTGGCCTGTCTTGCAAAAAGAAAAAAAAACTTTGCACTTTGTACTTTTCCCCACGTTAATGAGCATATTTCTGTCGTCTGTCATATAACCTACATGTACATGTTGGATTTCAACGTTCGACTCCTGGTTGCTTTGCTAAGCTCCGCCTCCAAACAGCAACTGTCCAATCATAGCTTAGCAACCATAACTAGGCCTGTCAAACTTTCCCATTTCTCGTCACGTTGAAGGTGTGTAGGAGGATCTGAGAAGAGTCTGGATGGTGGCGTGATACACGAGAGCACATGTGTGGTGAATGGATTAAACTCCTCAGCTGCGAACGTTAGCATGTCTGGCTAACTAATGCTAGCTTTAACTTTAGCTCAAGACAAACTTCTTAGATCCCACTGCATCTGCATTTGTTCTGTGGGGGTTTGAGGAGGAGGATGTGGGCTGATGCAGAATCAAAGATGCATCTCTCTCTGGCTCGCTGTCTAAGCCGGGTTAGCTTAGCTCTTATCCCGGCTCTCTTCCTGTGGCGATCGCGGTCCGGCTGGTCTGGCTGGGTGACACGTCTCAATGTCTGCTGCACTAATCAGTCCCTGCACTTCCTTTTCCTCACGTTGGTGGGAGTGTACGAGTGTATTTCTGTCATCTATCATGTAGATATACCTGCTGTATTTCACCATCTGACCAATGTTTGCTGAGATGTAAGCTAGCTTTAGCCTCAGTCTGTTAGCATTAATGTTATATCATGTACGCAGCTGTTAGCTAACTTTACATAAACACTTTCACAGGGTTCTTGTTTTAAAACGTGTCAGATGGAAACATTAAAACATCAGCTGGAGACTCTCAGCTGACTCAAGTCCAGTTAGCATTAGCATTAGCTTACATCAGCCAGCAACACCTATAAAATCTGGTTGAGTCATTATTTTAGCACAAAATCCACCGTCATCAGCTAGAAATGAAAATTTGCTTTTGTTTACGTCTCTAAGGAATCACAGACCTCATGTTTCAATAGTTACTCCCAATTTTGTTGTTAAATCTGCCAGCGCAAGAATGGAAAGTTTGACAGGCTTAGCAACAGTAACTAAGGAGGGCGGGGCTTAGCGAAGGGTCCTTGCATATCGCACCTTTAACTTTCAAAGGCATTTCTGAACCACAAATAGGGGCGACTGTAATTAGTGCAATTGTGATCATCTTTGCATTGCAATTTTCTTTTTTTACTGCCGAATTATTTTATTATTTATCGGGTTCTGTACCAAACAAACATGTTTTCTTTCATCTGGAGAACAAGATTTTTAGGTCAGGTCATCTCTGCAGCACTACAGTGCCTCATTATAGTGCTGTTTTCTCACATTTTTCCTTTTTCAAATAATTCCAATTTAGTTCTGCTTCTGCGATTTGGATATTGCACTTATAATATTACAATTAACTGAGCATTTTTTAAATCTCCTGCTAAATATGATTTAATTTCACCGTGTAACGCTCTGCTCGTTGTATAAAAACAGACTTTATGATTCAAGAAGTATTCCTGCCTGAAAAGAGTTGAGATAAAATATAATATGAAGGTGCAACATAAGCAAGTTTTACTCTTCAACATGCAGCTCACAGTGAAATCAAAAGCTTCCTCCACATCTGCCTGCTTCAAAATTTGGAAAAATATAGAGTAGATAAAATGTTCCAGGTCTGCAGGAACAGAGTGGATTGTTGGAGGGTTATCCTTTAAAACTCGACTTTTTCATGTACACCAAGTTTTCTTCACTGGAAACTGCTGCCATTGTAGAAAAAGACGGCGCGGAGATGAAAGAGGAGTCGGAGGAAAAACGGGCGGCTCACAGGTGTGCGTCAGGCCCGGGGAGTCGTGTTGAAAGGTAATTGGCGGCAGAGCGAGGATGAAAGGCTGCAGCGGCTGACCCGTAGGTCCGCTCTGACAGACACTCGGAGATCCCTCTGCATGTATGTCTGATCTCACTTCGTTTCTCTCATGGAAATATATTCTCCTCCAGCTCCGGCAGATTTCTAACCAAAAGGTGAAGCAAATCCTCGTCTCCTCTCCTGATCTAAACTCTCTTTGTCTCGTGTCGTTCGAGCTCAGAGAGACACTAAAGATAATAGTTTAATGAGGGGAGAAAAAGATGAAACGTCTTCCGAGGCCTCATCTGTGCAGGATTTATTTCTCTGGAGGGGGAGGGATGATTTTAATATCACATGTATTGGTCAGTGATGTTAATCCTGCATGTGTGCGATTTTTTACCCCCGACTCTTGTTTTAATTAAACGTCCATTTCCCTCCTGTTCTACAGCCTGGTGCTGGTCCGTCCATAATTAACATCCTGTCCACAAAGAGACGAACTAAAGCCCCAAACTAACTCTTCTGAGCTGAAAACCAAAGTGCTGTTGAGTGATTCACGTCCAAATCTTTACATTTTAGTGCAAACTATTTGAATTCTACATATTGTGTTATAAATATTCAGAGTGACTGCCTTCTACTGGTTGAAACACAGCTATTGCAAATGAATTCTGCTCTTCAGTCTCTCCAGGATTTCGTAGCCTTTTTCTGTGACTGTTGCAGCCTAAAATGCCTGATTTCACATCAGCTTTTCTTAAAAAAAATCACAATGCATGTTGCAATGTTTTTGAGCGTTTTTTTTTGCAACGAAATTGAAAATTGCTGGAAAACTGCAAAAGAATGTTGCAATTTTTTTTGTATAATTCATTAAAAATCAAAGGAAACTTGTTCCAGGGAGAATAAAACCACAGTTAACCAAAAATGCTCAGAATTTCAAAAAATTATTAAAATTCTGGTTTACTTATAAATTGTAGAACACACTGGGAGGGTATTACACAAAGAAGCTAAATCTTTTTGAAGCTAAAACTGTCAAAACAGCACAAAATTATAAAATAAAAGCGTACAGAGCATGTGACAAAATAACACAAATACAGTGAATAATAAAACAGAACATTGAGTCGGTTCATTAAGACGTACGTGTATGATGTTTGCACAGGGGACTGCTGTGATTGGTGGAACTCGCGGGGAAAAACTGTTTTCAACTTGTTGACTGTAACTTTATTATTCCTGACAGAAATAAACAAAACTCCAAAAATAAGACCTCAGACTGAATAAACCTGAGTTAAGCTTCACGTACGACCGACCGAGAGAACATTTTGGCATAACAAGCACAATCACACGCACACAAACACACACACAGTGTTAATATTTGTGTTCAGGACACATTATGAGTCGGCTGTAAAACACCGACTCCGTCAGACTGCAGCCATGAGAACAAAGCAGCAGATCCCTGGCTGTTTTATATGTTCCTTGTAATCTTGTGTGAGGTCCTGAGAGAACCCGACACGCTCCGCTGCCTCCTTATTAGCAGCTGAATGTTTCATTTTTTACCGTTTTTTTTTTTTTTTACCCAGAGTTCCCGGCTCAGATAAAGACAGGAAGACTGTGCAGGGGCGGTAACTTTCAGAGAACCCGCTGAGGCCTCGCAGGTCGTAAAACATGGACTCAGAGGCTGCAGAGTGAAGACAGAATGAGGAACATCCAGGTTCTTTAATGTTTAAAACCTACTCTGTGCTGAAGACTCACACCCTGAGAACAGAGACTGAAGGACGACCTGAGAGACAACTGGTCTCAAACAGTCTTAGAAATAAGAGTCCCAACTAGAACCATAAAGGTTCTTCGACATAAAGGCTGGAACCCTTTCAGAGAGTTCTACCTAGAACCCAACATACAGGGTTATACCTACAAACATCTGCGAAAGGTTCCACCCAGAACCCCCTGTGAAACAGTCTATGGAGAACCCTTCAATAGTGTAATGGTTCCACCCAGAACCTTCTCTATCTTGAACTGTTCCAAATTCTAAAAGTGCTAACAAGAACCCACCCAGGGGGCTCTCCCAAGAACTGCTTTATATACCAAGGATTTCATCGAGAACCCAGCCAGGGGGTTCTACCAGGAATCTTTTTATATATCAAGTGTTCTATCTAGAACCCATCCAGGGGGTTCTATCAGGGACTTTTTTTTATTTTTCCAAACGTTTCATCTAGAACCCAGCCAGGGGGTTCTACCAGGAATCTTTTTATATTCCAAGTGTTTCATCTAGAAGTCACCAATGATGTTTTGGAGAGAACCTTTTTATACTCCAAGTGTTTGATCGAGCGCCCGTCCAGGGCGTTCTACGGGGAACCTTTTAATATTCCAAGGGTTTTATCGAGTGCCCACCAAGGGGGCTCTACTCAGAACATTTTTAGATTTCACAGGTTTTTATCTAAAACACACTCAAAGGGTGTTTTAGAGAGAACCATCTTAGATTCCTAGTGTTTGATCTAGAACCCACCCAGGGGGTTGTACCAAGAACCTTTTTATATACAAAGGTTTTCATGTGGAACCCACCAAGGGTGTTTTAAGGAGAACCTTTTTATATTCCAAGGGTTTTATCTAGAGCCCATCCGGGGGGTTCTCAGGGAACCTCTCTATATTCCAGATGGTTCTGTTTATGTCAAAGGTGAAATATGTGACACCCTCACATTCAAAAACAGGCACTGCAGTCCAAAATCAAAATACTGGAGCAACGTGGTTCTTCCGGTTCCTCAGATTCTTTTCTTTTTTTGGTCTTGTATGGCAGGAAACTGAAAATCTTTGGGTTGGTCAGTTTAAAACGAGACATTTGAATACTTGTTTTTAAAATTCGATTGAGAAACTTTTTGGCGCATTAACTGCTGGTTATCTGCAGCCTCCCACTTCACTCATTAACATATTTGTTGGGACTGAAGCGACAGGATGTACCACAGATACAGTTTCACTCATCCAGTTTGGAAAAGTCACCGAGAAAATTTGGAAACATTTGGATGCGAGTGTGTGATGGAGGTCCAGGAAGTGTTTCGGATGTTACATAATAGAGCAGCTCACCATGAACCCTCCCTCTCTCTCTCTCTCTCTCTCTGTCTGTAGGTGTGTGTGTGGTGTGTGTGTGTGTGTGTGTGTGTGTGTGTGTGTGTGTGTGTGTGTGTGTAGAGTAAGGTCTGGTGGGCTCAGCAGGTTCAGGAAGGGCTTTCTAGAACAGATGGAGGACACACACACGCACATGAAAGGCTGTACACACAAACTCACGCCAGAGAAATCAATTTGACATCCTGGGTGATATTTGGACAGCAGAGGACTACGTTCACACACACTCTCTCTCTCTCCACACACACACACACACACACACACACTCTGATGGCCTGTAAACTGCTGCTGTATCCTCTGCATCTCCCTGCAGTTCCCAACAATTAGTGCTGCAGCTAATTTGTCTTCGCTGACAGCAGAACAAATGCTAGCACTCCCCGTCGCTAATGCAGTTAGCATGCTAGGTCATTACTTCAGTCCAAACGGCTGGCTCTGCCTCACTCATGCTAATGCTAGCTCTCAGGCTACACTGCAGACAGCAGAGATGGTTTTATAACTCATATTTTGTGGGCTAATCCATTTTAAGGTGTGGAAAATAATAAATAATTTCTCCTGATTCTGATTAATGAGCTGCAGGTTCAGACAGCTGGGTTAAATAACTATGGCCTCTAGGTTTGGGTGTCCACATACTTTTGGCCATTTAATGCACACCAAGCGGACATGTTATCAACTCTCACATTTAATGTCCCCTCAGCGTTTCTCTGCTCTGAAAACGCTCCTCACATGTTGGCATTCGTCACTGCGGAACATTTCCTTGTGAAGTTTTTCCACGTTCGGACGCTCGGCTCAGTGAAAACAGCCGATTGATCAGCTCGGACAGACGGAACCAAAAGCCACTTCGACACAACACAAGACCAGGACGGCGGCCAAGAGACACAACATACACTGATGCAAATGTAAAGTCACTGACGGCGGCCGTTAGTCAGTTAATCACCTCGGCTGCGACTCTTAAGATTCAGCTCTAATACACACATTTAATCCCAGTCGGGTTTTTAGTGTTTTATTATTCAAATTAGGCGCTAATGAATTCAGAATCAGGCAGTAAAACATAACACACTGCTGGGCTGGGCTTTATTTTTGGTAGATCTGATTACAGCCTAACCTCGACCCTGATTGGAGCTGACTGCCGTCCACTGCAGGGCCACATTAACCTGCCAGGAGGCCCCAGGGCTAAAAGGAGCTGATGGGCCCCTATTAGGGCCCAATTAGTCCCATTCTGTGCAGCGTGAGCAGTGTTTTTACCCTGGAACACATCTGGTTCAAGTTCCGATGAAGTCAATTTTAGGGGTTTTATCAGATATGTCTTGTGCTATAAGTCAACTATACTCCAGAATCTGAGCCAACTATGGATCCTAATGATTAACTGTTGATCGATTAGTCACCGTTTAGTATTTTACAGATTAAAGTGAATTAATTAGTAAGTAAACGACAGTCTAGAAATGGCGGTTGCACTTCATTTGCCAACAGAAAAAGGAAACTTAAACTTTAAATGAGAAATAAATGAAAAAAAAAAAAAATCTGAAAAAAAAAGCATTTTGTATCTTATAAATTATTAACAGATTAATTGATTGTTAGCGGTAAGACCTATCGATTATGAAAAATGCAAAAGTTTTGCAACCTCAAACCCAACAATGACAAAAAAAAGTCTGTAGGTATTTTTGGGTATTCTTAAAGATACTTCAGGGTTTGTCTTTTTCTGGAAAATGATAAAAAATGTTCACGGCACATCCTGCACTCGGGGGCGTATACTAATTTTCTGTCCAATGAAACGTTTTCTTGCTGTATGACGCCACCAGAGCAGAATTCTTCTTGTGCGTGACGCTTGTTAATTATGCCCCTTCACATGTCAGCTGACTTTGTGCTTTGTGGTGCATATTTTCAGTAAAACCAAACAAAACATGGACGCAGAGACTGTACAGTGAAGTTTAGATTAGACTGACTGTAAAAACAGGCTGTCAGATAGTCGTGGCGTCAAGTGTTCTCCCTGTGCCGTGCAGGAGGTTTTGTACCTGAGCAGAACATAAACCAGGATATATTCATCTGTTGTGTGTTTTGCTCAGTGGCTCGTTGTCAGGACAGACAGCTTCTACAAACCAGTTTGTGTTTGAATTGGTGAAATTCAGTCATATCTAATCAGGAATCCTCCCTGATTTTCTAATGAGACCCGCTCACGCAGAGAGACACAGATATATATTAGTACTGGATGTGGGCCTGTAGTCTAAATTAACCCGGCTCGCTGTATAACTGAGGGATGGAGGGAGGAGAGAAGATCAGAGCTGCAGCCTTCATTAGCTTTCATTAATAACAGAGGGGTTTCCACGTCCAGCTCGCTCCCTCTGCTTTCGCCTGTAATTACAACCCGCTGCAGATTCCAACCTGGGGGGGGGGGCATCACCTCCGAATCTCATCACATCACACCCGCTGCACTCACATTCTCGTGTTTGACCGCTGTTTATTCCAGACCTTCACACAGGTTCAGGAAATTAAAACACAAATGTTCACTAGTCAACAGCTTTTCATGCAACTGCAGGTTCTGCATGTAGTTTCTAATTTAAACTAAATAAAATAGTTTGTTTTAAAGTATGTTTGCAAATTCCATTGCCACAAAACACTTGGATTCACAATGATTAATTTACTGATAATCAACTATTAAATTAATCTGCATCTATTGTGATAATTGATTAATCTTTTTGAGTCATTCTCTCAGAAAATAAAAGTCCAAAATCTCTGATTCCAGCCTCTTAAATGTGAATATTTTCTGTTTTTTTTACTCCTCTCTGACAGTAAACTGAATATTTTTGAGTTGTGGACAAAATGAGACATTTGAGGACGTCATCTTGGACTTTGATCAACTTTTTTCACCATTATCTGACATTTCATGGACAAAACAACTAATCAAATAACGGAGAAAATGATCACTAGATTAATAGATTATGAAAACAATCGTTAGTTGCAGCCCTACTGTTAAATAATGTCATTTTTAATGTTGCAGATAAAAACTAGTGTCCCAGTTTTCATAAAAATAAATGACAAGAATCAACTGTAATAAGATAATTAGAGCTGCAACAGTTATTTTAATCATTGATTAATCGGTTGATTATTTTCTCTAATAATCGCTTAGTTGTTTGATCTATAAAATGTTGATCAAAGTCCAGAGAATTCTGACTATTTTTTTATTAAAAAATGACTCAAAACAATTAATCAACTGATTAATCTTGTCAAAATCACATGTGGAGCGCATGAGGAGCGCACGTGGAGCGCACGTGGAGCGCATGCGGAGCGCACGCGGAGCGCATGCACATACACATTTTTCAATTGACAAGAGTGAGACAGGATTAATTTTTCACCATTTTCTGACATTTTGTGGATCAAACAACTTATTGATTAGTGGGAAAATCATTGTCAGATTGATCACTGGTTGAAAAACAGGTCCGACATGTGAAAACAGGTGGCGCGTACAGGCGTACGTGCATGTGCTCCACCTGTTTTCACGTTTTTCAAATGCTCAGAAACATCCCAAAACCATTGAAATAATTTGAGATGGAAATCAGGGAATTTTGACTTTTATTTCCTTAAAGAATGACTCAGAACAATGAATTGATTAAATTAATCCTGTCACAACCTTGTCAATTGAAAAATAGGTCCAAACAGGTGAAAACAGGTGGAGCGCACGGATGTCCGTGCGCTCCACCTGTTTTCACATGTTTGGACCTATTTTTCAACTAGTGATCAATCTGGCAATAATTTTTCCACTGATCAATTAGTTGTTTGATTCATAAAGTGTCATAAAATGGTGAAAAATGTTGATCAAATTAATGGAAAGAAATCAAGTGACGTTACTTTAATACTGTGATACTGGCCACACATTTAGGAAACACATAGAAACGGCCAGCATGCTGCAGAGGACTTTGTAATAAAAGGTTCCACTTTCAACATCTGCTGTCAATTATTGTGATTTTTTTTGTTCATTACTGTACAATTACAAGCTGCTGTGTAATTGATGCTTGTGAGGATTTATTTGCCGCAGATGTGGGAGTCCCTGACCCCCCCTCTCCCTGCAGGACTCTAAACTTTGTCACCGTAAACATTATGAATCACGAGCACAGATGTTCCCTTCGGTCCGGTCGCCCCCCGCTTGCCTTTGATTTGGACCTTCTCCAGCTTTCCCTTTTTCCCTCCAACACTTCAAAGCGTCGCCTCGTTTTGACTGCATTTGCATTTTGCTGCCAATTAAAAGCGGAGGTCGGGTTTGTTTACATCTGCGGTGCCGACTTCAATTTTCCTCCGCCCGAGTGTGACATTAAACACCAAATAAAGCAAAAAAAATCCCAGGAAACCCTCGTAAAATTTGTCTTTATGCAGTGAGAGGGAGGTCAGGGACATGAAATATTCATTCGGAAAGAAATAGAAATGCTGCTGTTGTTGCATGTGCACCACCTCTTTTTTTTAATTTTAAACAAAACTAGTTTTGTATCACAGAGAAAAAACTGCAAGTCACTAATGTTTTATTCAGTATTTGACATTTTTTCAACATATAACTGATATCATTTGTTAACCTGCTGTTGTATTTTGTCCTCGTTTTTTGTCCACAGGGTCTCGTTATGAGGTGCTGAGTTTTTTAAATTTCATTTTATTTTGTCTTTAATGAGTAAACAGTGGGGCTACAACAGATCAGGATAGCCCCGCCCACAATCTGCAGACTACATGTAACCATTGTGGTGTGAAACAGTTTTACTCTGTTACTTTTATATCAGAAATAAAACCTCACTCACTCGCTCGCACGCACACACACACACACACACACACACACACACACACAGCTCCTCTCAGCTCACTGGAGCAGCTCTGTGTCTGTCTGTGTTGATTGGCTGTTACTCATTATTTCTAACCAATCAGATAGTGCTGTGGGCGGGACATTGAGCCAGACTACACAGTGTAATAGTATATTATGATGTACAGTGTATAATTATCTATTATATGTACTATAGTATATACATAGAACAGCACTGTATAATACAGTAGAGTACTCTATATTATGATATATATAGTTTAAATATTATTAGCATTATTGTTTTTATTAGTACATTATATTACAGTGGTGATAACTACAGACTGAGAGAGATCAAAGCCGAGCGCATTTTCAAACTAATTTAACTCGAATCCCACCTCTTTTTTCTTTTTTGCTGGTCTGAAAAATGATCTGACACGTGACAGAGAACTTTTCACCACTAAACTGAAATTCAGATTCCACATCATGTAATCTTACTAATACCAATAATAATAATAATAGTGAATAATATATGAACTGAAGTGTGTTTTACGATGATCCGTGAGGGAAAGTTACCGTATTTGTCAGTGCAGTTTGTTGGGCCGATGTGTCCTTTTGTTTTGGTCTGAGATGCTGGAGCTCTAGTGCGACATCTAGAGGCAGTAAAATATCTAAACTTTTAAATAAAGGTTTCATAAAGGGCACTTCAGCACTAAAAACAACAAAGGAGTACTGTCCAACATGCACACACACAAGAACACACAGCACATAAAGAATTTAGACAAAATGAAACTGTAGAGGACACGAACAGGGATTAATATGATGTCTAACACAGCAACACACACACAGACACAGACACAGACACACACACACACAGACACACACAGACACACACACACACACAGACACACACACAGACACACACAGACACACACAGACACACACACACACACACACACACACACACACACACACACACACACACACACACACACACACACACACACCTGTCCTACCTCAGTCTGTGGAACGAACGGTGCAGAAGAGTCTGTTGATCCGGAGAGGACGAGGTGCAGAGAAGATGGATGGAGGGGTGGATGTATGGACGGAGGGTCAGCTGGACGGAAGCGATCAGGTTCGGGTCACGGGCTGATGTGTCCCAGACGGATTCTTCCGCAGGTCTGAACACGGGAGGAAGCGATCGATGGGAGGGACGTCGGGGGGCCTTGATCCTCCAGGCAGAAAGGAGACAGAAAACTCAATCTGCAGCTCGCAGCGGTGATTCAACGTGAGAAACAACCGTCTGAACCGTATCAAACAAACTCAGTGAGGAGTTCCTGTTTCTCACTCACATCCACTGAGGTTTGCTGAAGGCCTGCAGAACTTTATCAACACAGACAGAACATTTCAGCCAAACCAGGAGTCTGCAGCCTGCAGCTCCGGAACCACATGCCCCTCTCCAGTGGCTCTGTGTGCACTCAAAAAAAATAATATGGAAATAATTTTACATTTACATTTTCATTTATCATTGCTGCAGGTCTAAAGTGATTCTTAAATTCCCTAGTTGTTAAAATGTATAAATCAAAAACCGTCTGTGTTGGCACATTTCCTGGACTTACAGTGCTTTTTTTTTTGAGCTGCTCTTTGGATCAGGACACTTGTGTACTCAAAAATCACAAAAAACTCTCTTTTAAAACAGTTACGATGCCTTTATTGTCATGGCAAGGTCATGTTAGACTTAAGACTTTTTTTTTTCTTTTTAAAGTTATTTTTTTGGCATTTTTGCCTTTATTTGATAGGACAGAGAGTAGACAGGAAACGGGGCAGAGAGAGAGGGGATGACATGCAGCAAAGGGCCGAAGGCGAACCAGCAGCCGCTGCAGAGGACTAACAGCCTCCATACATGGGTCGGATGCTCTACCAACTGAGCTAAACGTCCGCCCCAGACCTTAAGACTTTAAGGAAGGGCTGAACAATTAATTGAAAATTTGGTCTACTGCAATTTTCAAGTCGCAGGATGTGCAATATTTGTCAAAGGTGAAATATGTGTCAAAATACCGTTTTAAATGAAATGTTGTGGTGCTGCAGAGGAGTCCTGGTCAACACATCCTTCTACACACCAGTGTTTCCCAAACCTTTTTTTCTGGGGACCCACTTTTTAAAAAATGACAATCCATCATGACCCAAATCAAAAAGCGTACGTCCATGCGCTCCACTTGTTTTCACGTTCGGACCTATTTTTCAACTAGTGATCAATCTGGCAATAATGTTTGAAGTAATCGATTAGTTGTTTGGTCCATAAAATGTCAGAAAATAATGAAAATCAATTAATTAATCCTGTCTAAATCTTGTCATAATAGGTCCAAACTGAAACTATGAAAACAGGTGGAGCACACGTACATCCGTGCGCTCCACCTTGTTTTTGCGTTTAAAAAAACAAAACAAAACACCCCATTTTGCTGTTTAGACGAGGGCTGAACTATTCTGAAAAAAATATCTAACTGTGATTATTTTGACTTTAAGAATTATTTTGATTCTTCTTCTTTTGTTTGAAAAACATGTTAAAATGTCTATGATTGATGATATATTTTTTGCAGAAATCTGACCAAATGAAGATGTTTTTTTTAAGTCTGTAGAATCTGATGTGGAGGACAGGACGTCTCTGTCTCACCAATTTCATTCATTTAAACCTTTTTTTTTGAAAATTGCAGGAAGCCATATTGCGATTTCAATCAAATTCTGATTAACTGTGCATGTCCTAATTTCATCAACTTAACTCTCATCAGCTCTCCAAGGAAAATATAAAAGTAACTGTAGCTCCAGAGATTTTTCCTTCTTTTTTTAGCCAAAAATGTCTCTTTTGAGAATAAAGGTTGCAGCCATTGTGAACATCACATGTCCAAGTTAAGTGATAATCTGCAGAATGTCCCTTTACAGCTCTACAGTGACCTCCCTGGTTCATTAGGCACAGACGAAGCTCTGTCCTCAAAGACTTTGACTGTGTCACTAATCTAATCACAAGTCAGACTTCAAACAGACGTCGAGATTCATCTGGTGCCCAAAGACGACTGATGTCTTCATTATCTAAAGTAGGACTGATTGCTCAGTGTTTCCTAAAGTCCAAGATGACGTCTTCAAATGTCTTGTTTTTTCACAACTCAAAGATCTTCAGTTTACTGTCAGAGAGGAGTAAAGAAACCAGAAAATATTCACATTTAAGAAGCTGAAATCAGAGAATTTGGACTATTTTTTCTTAAAAAATGACTTAAAACAATTAATCCTGTCACAATCTTGTCAGTTGTAAAATGGGTCCAAACATGTGGAGCACATGGACGCACACAGATGTACGAATGTTTGGACCTATTTTTCAAATCTTTCTCGTAACAATCATTTTCATTATCGATCAATCTGTCAATCATTTGCTCCATTAATTTATTAGCTGTTTAGTTCATAAAATGTGAGAAAATGGTGAAAAAAGTTGATCAAAGTGAAAGATGATGTCCTCAAATGTAACGCAGCGTTTAAAACCAGGACACTTTTATGGCACATCATGTTGTAATGATATCCGAAACCTATCACAATCTCTATATGACGATACAGTAATATTGATTTATTGATCAGCCCTGTGTATGCACCACACTTTCAGATTTTGATTCTGTCATTCAAGGAGAAACTAATATTTGAGTTCCATCGCAGTAACTCTCAGAAAAAGCTTTTTTGACGCTGCTGCGATCTGAGTGTCTCAGGAAACACACGTCTGCCTCCACAGCGAGTGTTTGAAGCTGGAGAGGAAGCAGATGTGACACTGGATTGAGACTGGATAAAGAAGCATTTAGGAGCCCGGTGTGAACAGTGACACTGACAGCAGCGTCTGGTTGATCTGCAGGGATCCAGACTGAAAAAGCTCCGATTAGACGGGAGACAGTCCGTCCAGTCAGCTGGGACGTGAAGGAAATCCTCCTTTATTGATCTGTCGCTCCTGCAGAGCCGTCCATCAGTCCGCTGCCTCTGCAGGGACACACACACACACACACACACACACACACACACACACACACACACACACACACACACACACACACACACACACACACACACACACACACACACACACACACACACACACACACACACACACACACACACACACCACACACACACACACCTGTCTGCCTCTACACTTGTGAGGACCCTCGTTGACATAATCCATTCAAATACAGCAGAGTTTAATTTTCTGTTTGATAAATAACGACGGTGATGAGAGGATTTATTGATGATCTACAGGGCCGATTAGATGAGTGAAAAACAGTCAAGTGTCCTTCATGTTCTGTGATCAAATCAATGTTAATTGATTAGTCAGACAGAAATTAATAATTGATTAATACCTGAAATTAATTTTCAAGGTTAAATGCCAAACACATATTCTGCTTTTCTCTGTTTTATGTGGTCACAAACTGAATATTTATTTAGGTTTTTTGGACTAATTAACCTGAGAATTAATCAATAGTAATGATTAGTTTTAACCCTAATTGTCAATAATTAATCCATGAAGATAAAAGTACAAAAAATTCAGAGCCGCAATAATTGATTATTAAATTAATCTCCAACTATTTTGATAATCGAGTTAATTGGTTTGAGTAATTCTTTAGTTTAAAAAAAGACAAAATTCTCTGATTTCAGCTTCTTAAATGTGAATATTTTCTGGTTTCTTTACTCCTCTCTGACAGTAAACTGAATACCTTTGAGTTGTGGACAAAATAAGACATTTGAGGACGTCATCTTGGACTTTGATCAACATTTTATGGACCAAACAACAAATTAATTAGTGGAAAAATTATTACCAGACTGATCACTAGTTGAAAAAATAGGTCCAAACAGGTGAAAACAGGTGGAGCACACGGACATTTCACTCAGCAGATGGAAAGTTTACCCACACTGTGTTTTTGCCGGGTCTTAATTTTGGACACTGTCCCTCCTGACCTTGAGGAGCTTTTAAATCGCGATGTTAGAAGGCTAAGATGGGTGCTGGCATCACACATCGACCCAACCCTCTTACAAAATACTGGGAAATATTTATCAATAATGAAATATTTGGTGAATGAACAACAATTTGTGAGTCTGACTCAGTGTTTGTGGAAACAAAGTTGGATCAGTGCGTCCCTGCTGCTGGCTTCCCAAACAATGAGCTCACTTCCAGGGTGTGTCTCAGACTGGTCCTCACAAAGAAAGACAGACCACACACACACACACACACACACACACACACACACACCAGTGCCACTGACCTTTACACTAAGAGACAACAGGACATCAACAAACAGGATGTGTCTCTGACCTTTCACACATCCACTGCTAAAGAGCATACTGTACACACACACGTGCGTGCGTGCGCGCACACCACACACACACACACACACACACACACACACACACACACACACACACTCCTAAGCGTCATTTGAATTCATCCAATTCACGACAGAGTCTCAGTGTCTCTCATCAGCTGATTTGTGTGTCTGTTTGTCTCCACTGTAAACACAAATGTCAACTCGTGTTCTGTCTCCTCATCATGTTTCATTTCGTCCCTGCTGACTCACACTGACCCTGAGGTCAAAGGTCAGACTCCACCACTGAGAACACACACTGTGCATCAGTCTCTCTAACATGTCACCTCACCACGAACGGCAGCGACTAGCCAATCATCAGCGTTCGATTAATCCGTCCACTGATTCTACAAATAACCATCAGTTCATCCTTTAGTCAACAAAATGTAATCAATAATCTGAATATAATGACTAAGTGGGTAAAGACCAATCGGCAAAGCTCAGAAAATTCCAGCATTTTTCCTGTGACGCAGCCAGGAAAAGACAACACTCATCACCATATAACAGCATCCTGATAGATAGATAGATAGATAGATAGATAGATAGATAGATAGATAGACAGATAGACAGATAGATAGACAGACAGATAGATAGATAGATAGATAGATAGATCAGGGAAGCAACTGATTAAAAAGGAGTCAAGTGGAATTTTAGTGGCATAAAGGACAGCATGATAACATCAGCAAACTTAGTTTTACTTTATATTTCTCCTCAGGTCATTCATGCCCCTCCTGCAGCGGCTCTGTGCCCCCCCTCCAGGGGAGCCCCCCCCCACCCCCAGTTTGCTGCAGCTGTTCAACTGAAACTACCCTTTTCTAATGTATACACATAACATATAGTTTATATCATCAGTCTCTACACTGCAAACATCCAGGGTGGGAAATGAGCTCCAGCCACCAGCCAAATGCTGATAAAATATGAAAGTTATTGGTCAGTTTTAAACATAAAATATTGATTTACGATTTAGTGGCTGAAATTGAACATTATCTGTTAGCGGCTGGTAGATGCTCTCTTTTGTCCCAACTTATGCTCTTAAATCCCAAATGATAACATTTAGCAGCTTGATAAATATCAGCCCCTTTCATTGTTGACAGCTTTATTAATATAAGGTGATTTAATAAAACAGAGGAGCTTCATCACTTCATATAATGGGATTTTATTTGAACTGTGTTTAAACCAAATTTATCTTTGTCGTGATGAGTCCAAACCATGATAAACACGTTTTATTAAGCGTTGAAGCTCCTCCCACTCTGGGGACCACGTGGGCTCGTGAGGTTCAGTTTAACGTTTGTAATAGTGACCGTCCAGATGAAATGGACTGTTCATGGTCAGGTCACTGTCTATCACCTGGTTAGATAACCTGACAGAAAGGTCACACAGAGTTAACTCACGTGCACACAGTGACCCCTTACATGCACTTTTTTCTCTCATGTGTCATTAGCGTGTTTGTGTGCACAGTTTAACTCATTATTTCAGCTGAAACGAGCTTAACTTCTCAGCTGCAGAGCAGTTAACATGCTGACCCACAACAAGGACATTAAAGAGGGAACTACAGCGCTGTGTGAGCCCACATGCTGCCGCTCTGTGTCCTCAAGTCAGCCGCTATAACCTCACTACATCGTCCATTCATTAAAACGTGTCATTAGTGTATGAACGTTCATTTTTAAGAGGTTAAAACGAGCAAAGCTAACTCACCTTCTGTCACTCTCCAGCGTTGAGCTGCTGTTGAGGAGGCGGAGACGCGCCTGTGTGTCTCCTGGAGTGTAAATCCTATTAAAAATTCACTGACTGTTATGATAATGACTTTCTATAACAGCGTTATGTGCGCACGTGAATGTGACTTTAAATAAATCAAAGCCAGCAGAGGAACTGTCACAGTAAAATCATATTTCTATACAGGCGCTCCTTGGACACACGTCTTTAAGGGTCCTGAGGCTGGAGCAGCGTTATTAGCAACATCATGGCGGCGTCCACACGAGCACAGGTGATTTCTCTGTACAAAATGATGCTGACAGAGAGCAAGAAGTTCCCGTCGTACAACTACAGGTAAGAGCTGACGTGTGGCAGGTGTGAGTGGTCCTGCTGGGCGGTTTAGACCGGTTTAAACTGACTGTCAGCGGCGGGAAACATGCTAGTGTAGCAGCTAACGGCTCTGTTTACGTTAGTTAACGTTACATCAGCCTGCCTGACAGATTCATCACCGTTACCCAACGCTTACAGTACACAAAAGATCAGAGTCATGACACTGACAGTCGTTGTTCTCAGTGTGTGTACAGGGTGCAGTCAGAGAGTTTGTGTTAATCCGGTGGTGGTTTGTTGTGTTTGTATCACTTTAGTGCTCCTGTAGCCCGCCACAGTTTTTGTGAGGTTGTGTTTAAAAGGGAACCCTTGATTTGCGAAACTCTCGCGAGACTTACGCGCGTTCTTTCTTAATCGTGCATGTTGTTCAAACTAATTACATTTTATAACGTGGGAACACTTTGACTGACATGTGGGCAGGTCTGAGACAAGAAATACCTGGTTAGAGTTCGGGAAATGGGTTGTGTTTGAATGATAATTCTCGCGAGATCTCTCTGGGGTTCCCTTCTAGAGACAACCTGTTCACAGTGATCTTGTAAAACACCATTCCAGTGACTTGTAATCGCATATTTAGTACCTCTACAAACAGAATGAAGGCTTCACAAATTCAGGACGTGGTTTAAAACTGTCGTTAAGCCCAGTTAGTGCTCCCATAGTGAAACTAAATGACCACACTGGTGTTTTTAAGCCAATTTCTTTCTGTCTTCATGATCGAAAGAGTTTTCTTAAACCTCAAACATAATGAAAAATGTGGCTGCAGCTAATAAAGGTTTTTGCTGGGTTTTTTTTTTCCCCTTTTAATCAATTAATCCCTTGTTTTGCTTAACCAACTAAAAATATTTAGTTTGTCAAATAAAACAAAGGAAAAGCAAAGGCTGACTGAGTAACGTTTGGCATTTAAAGGTGTTATTAAAGATCCTTGTTATTACCAGTGTTGGGCTGTAGTTGGACTACTTTTGGTGGTAACTAACATCCAACTAATTACGTTTTCAAATTGATAACCTGATTACATGGTTGTTGTTTTTACTTGGATGACCAGGCAGGTGTGTCAGAAATCTACTTGTTTAAAGCCAATTTTTACTTTCCCCCGTACAAAATATTTTATTTATTAGCAGTTATCAAATAACAACAAAGCCTTTAGTTAATTGTCAAAGACTGAAATGTCTATAAAATGTCAGAAAATAGTGAAAAATGTGCATCACAGCTTTTCAAAGCCCAAGGTCATGTCTTTAAATGTCTCATTTTTTGAGTCTAAAACCCAACAACATTCATGTTAGTGATTAATGATGATAATAAAGGAAAAAAAAACATCTTCTGGAAAATTACTTCAACAATTAATCGATTATCAAACTACTTTTTTTCACCTGCCTGTTTGGGCAAGTGAGTTGCCAGATTTAGCTACTTGACCGACATGAAATCAGCCCCCAATCCAAATCCAAATATTGTTATATTTTTTCATTTTAGTGCTGCAATTTACAATTATTTTCATAATTGATTAATCTGTTGATTATTCTCTCAATTAGTTTATTAATCATTTCGTCTGTAAGACTTTTATATATTGTCCATCCTAGTTTCCAGAGGCCATTTTTATGTCTTCAGATGTCTTGTTCTATTTGACAAACTGTCCAACAGTTAAACAGAGGATAGCAGCAAATCATCACCCTGGAGAAGCTTTTCTCATAAGGAAGCGATAATCAACAAGTAGGTGTGCATTAAATGACGAGAAGGCGAAGAGCCGACCGCCACAAAGTGTTTAACGCACACCTACAAGTTGATTCTCCTTCTTACACCCCCATCATTTACCAACAATATAAAATAAACGCATTCACAGATTTCTTTGGTCAAAGTTTTGCACTCAAATCAAAACCTGGTTCGCTGCAGGTGATAACGAGTAACACGCCTTCATAACCAGAAGTGATGAAACGAACTACTGCCCATATGTGTGATGTTGAGACTTCTCCCTCTGTTGATGAGTCAATTATTTATTCATAACCAACATCATTTTCTTAAATCAGTCTTGTTTCTGTGTAGTTAGAGGACAGTTTAGTTCCCTTTTTCCACCCAAACTGTGTCCTTTTTGAGGAAATTCCTATAAAAATGCTGCTGTGGAGCATATAAAGGGTGCTGCTTCTTCTCAGCCTCGTTAGTTAATTAATCTCTCGTCCTGCCTTTGACTGCTTTGATGAAGCAGAACACAAATGTCCAGGACGTCACATCCATTTAAACCAGATAAAACAGGTTGGAGGTGAAGGTGAAACTTGTCTTAGAGATTTTTCAGCCTGTTGGAGCAGGTTAGGACGTCCTCGTGTAGGAAAAACTGAACCAATCAGCTGTAGCTGTGCTCTTTATTAATGTTGCTATGGTTACAAATTGACTAGCGGATGAATTTCAAACGCTGACTAAACTTGAGCCTAACTACTCGGGTGCTAAATGGTTTTAACGCAGAAGATTCACCCAGGCCGTGGTGTAAAACAATAATCAATTTTTAAAAAAAGGTTGCTGATTAATATTTTGCCAATCAACAAATAGATTAATCATTGCTGCTCCAGATCAGTAGATGTTTTTAGAGATCTGTTGATTCAACGTTTCGTCCCTTTTGGAGGATGCAGTTTGTGCTCTTATTCTCCACCGACTGACTGCACAGACTTGTATTTTATTTTGAAGGTTGGTAGCGCGTGTCAGTGTGCAGCGGCGTGTGGGACAGACGGGTCGGCGGTAAACTCGGCAGACGTGGTTCACAGCCCGAGTCGTGGCCCAGTTTGTTCCTGACCGCTGACCTGATTAGTGTGTCGGCCTCCTGCTGCTCAGCTCCCATCAGGCTTCAGTGTGTTCGGACTAACTGACTGTGACACACTCTGCATTTATTGTGCAAATCAGTCCGTCCTGTTAACAGATCACACAGTCTTTGGAGCTTCACACTCTGATTGGATTAATATTGAATTAAATCTGTTTATTTTTTTATACCATGTCTCACATCGTGTTGATATTGACCTGTATTTTCAAATTTCTGCATTTATTATCATCGCTGCAGTGAAGCTGGTTGAGTTTTCTTGTTCTTTTGTCTTATTTAAATTTTAAATCCATAATTTTACAGAGTTGGATGGATGAATATTCGTCTCTGAGCATCAGATATTGATATTGTTGTGAGGTGAAGTGATGACGGAGCTTTTCTTTTTGCTCACAAATCAACTTTTCCTGAATTCTGAATGAATCACATCATGATTAGGACTGCGACTAACAATAATTGTCATTGTCTATCAGTTATTTTCTCAATTAATCTATAATCAATCCTGTAACAATCTTTGAAAAATAGGTCCAAACATGTGGAGCACATGGACGTTTGTCTCTGCTGGGTCATCATGAGAAGGCTAGCTAAGCTAACCAACTTCATAGCTAGCTCAAAAATAATGTGTTTGTTAACTTTTTAGCTTCTCAATTAAAATGTTATTTTGGCTGAATTACTGGAGAAAAATTTCATGCATTATTTGTGAGCTAAAGTTAGTTAGCCTAGTTAGCCTTCTCATGATGACTCAGCAGAGAAGATTTAATTTCTTCTCCATTAAAAACTTATTTTGGCTGAATTACTGGAGTAACTTGATAATTTTACTCAGTCATGTCATAAAGGCAGCTTTTAAGTTTTCAAAATAAAGAAAAATAATGAAATGAAATCAAAAAGAAGGTCAAATAAACGTGCAGAATGTTTTATTTAAATTAGATGGAGTAAATGTTGGGTTTCAGTCTTGTCAGTTGGTTCTGGTTGTATTTGAGAAGCCTCTGGGTTCTGCTGACAGTCTTCAGAGCTTTTAAAGCTCTGCAGCTCCGCTCTGATGCAGAACCTGTCCACCTCAGGCTCGTCTTCATCTCCTGTCTTCTTTGACTCCTCTTCATCAGTGGTCCTGCAGCAGAGCGCTCGTCTTCGACGTGCTGTATTTCTGTGTGTGTGGTTGGGGTGAGTTTGGGACAGCGTCTTCGACTGTCATGGCGCACGGCTCTCTCTGCACGGACATCAGAGAGCCGGCGCTCCCCGCCAGCCTTCATGCGGACCGCCGCTGTGTTGAATTATTGAGCGGCCAGATGAGAGATGGCCTCCTCCCGCTGCTGCTGCTGGTCCAAATAAAATAAATTCCAGAGACGGCCGGCTGGTTCAGTCCTCCGCCTCACCAACCTCAAAAGACACGTCTGAAAGTGAAAGGAAAAGCACTTTATTTATTGGCTAAGGTGTTCTGAAAAGTTATTAACATCTGTTATTTAATTCAAAATGAACACAAAATCATGTCTTGTTAGATTATTCTTGAGAAAGAAAAGAAACTGTTGTATTTTACAGTTATTTATTTATTTATGTTTTTTGTGTAAAACATAAAAATGATTAAATATTATTTCTTTGTCTTTGCGCAAGTTGTCTGTCTGTGGACCACGTTAGCTGCATCATTATCACACAACCTGCCATATTATTTTTTAATTCATATTTAATTTAATTTTATATGTTTGAATTAATGTGCAACTATGAAACAACCTCGAGGGTTCAAGTTCAAAAACTGCAGTTCCTAGAATGTCCACTCGAGGCAGCCTCCAACAGACAGTAACTCCCCACAGAGTGTTAAAATATCAAACTTTACAGCAGAAAAAAAAACATGTTTACAGCCTGGTTCTCAGTATTCACGTTCATCACAACTGTACAGGTATGAATTTTAATAGAACTCCCCCGTTTAAAATTATATTAAAGGGATAGTTCACCCAAAAATGACACTTCCAAACAATGGAAGTGAATGGTGACCAGTTTTCAAATGTAAAAAAACAACAGAATAAAAACGTAAAATACATCCGTACTGCTCATCTTTAGGTTTTCAGTGCAGAAGAAATTAGAGCTTCTCTGCTGAGTCATCATGAGAAGGCTAACCAGGCTAACTAACTTTTCAGCTAGCTCAAAAATAATGTTCTTGTAAACCTTGTAGCTAACATTAGTTAGCAAACAGTAACACTTTTTATTAACTTTTAACTGTTGCTAGCTGGCAAACTCTAACTTTTGATTAACTTTTAGCTAATGTTGGCTTGCAAATAATGTAATATTTTATCTTTTTAACTAACCTAAAATAGCAACAAAGTAATGTTCTTTAAACCTTTTTAGCTAATGTTACCTTGCAAACTATAACTTTATACTTTAACTTTTTGCTTATCTTAGATAGCAAGCAATGTAATGTTTTAACTTTATTGGTAACACTAGCCTGCAAACAATGTAAGTTTTTGTTAACTGTTAGCTAATCTTAGATAGCAGGCAATGAAATGTTTTAACTTTAGCTAAACTAAACTAACAAACAGATTAATACTTTGATAACCTTTTAGCTAACAAATGTCTTGTTTTGTCCACAACCCCAAAATATTCAGTTTGCTGTCAGTGAGGAGTACAGAAACCAGAAAATATTCACATTTATGCTGAAATCAGAGAATTTTTTCTTAAAAAATTACTCAAACTGATTAATCAATTATCAGAACAGTTGGAGATTAATATATCAGTTGACAGCTAATTGATAAATTGTTGCAGCTCTAACTCCTCTGCATGTATTTTGGAGGAAACTGGTGATAAATTGTTCTTGTCTTTCTGTCCAGAATGTCAAATATCTTTTCAAGAATGAAGGAAACAGTCCAAGCGGAGCGTTTTAATCCAGCTGTGGGCTTCCCCTCACCAGCTCCAGTTTGTGTTGGTGAGACAAACAGTTGCTGGATTGTTGTGGAGTGACCTGAATATGCCAGACGTCGCTGCAGGCTGTATTTAGTCGTCTCCTGCTCTCACTCCAACTACAATAACAGCTGATGCAGCCTCTCGTAGCTCCTCTTCCTGCGAGGAAAAGGTGGCTGAAAACGTGGAAACAAACAGGAGTTGGATGAAACATTCATGATTCTCTGCAGGAAAATTAGATCACTGCTGCAGCTGATGGAAACGGGAAGCACTGAAATGTAATTTAAACACATATTATCCAGCCAGTTTGGGGGTTTATGAACATGCAAAATGTGTTATTTCACCACGAGAAAATGTAGAAAACAGTAAATCAAAAGTATCATAGAGGCGAGCAAGAGAGGAAACAACTTTTCTGTGAGTGAAGAAGAGGAGAAACATGCAAAAATTGAGCTCTGGGGAGGATTTATTGGAGAACAGAAACATGGATGGATAAAACGAGCTGAACAGAAGCCCTGAAGGATGGAGGAAATGTTGGAGAATATATTACAGATAAAAAACTGACAGTGTGAAGAAACGCAAAATGAATCTGAATTTGATTATTTAAAGTTTACTGCAGTGCAGCTTCAGTCCAGCAGGTGATGAGCTGATAACTCGCCTCATGGCAGCAAATCAGACCTTTTTATTAGGGCCCGAGCAACAACCTTGGTGGGAGGAACCTATTTACACCGTAGGAATTTTTCTTATTTTTCACTATTTTTCTTTGCTATTATTCCTCCAAAGAAATCACATTTTGGGAGCTTAAACGTACCTAAAAATGTCGATGGGCGGGCAAAATACACAGTATCCCAGCTGCATGTTTCACCGACATGCACGAAAATCAGAACACACGTTTATCACGCCTAGACGCACAAAAAAGTTTCTTGGACCCAAAACCCAAACCCAACTGGAAGTTTGTGGGCAGTTTCCACATGTTAATTTTAACAGGCGCTTCAGTCCTATTCGCCGGACGCCCCGGCTCGTGCAGAGGTGCAAGGGCCTGTCCAATCATTTTTTATAGTTTGTGTTGAAAATGTGGGGAAAAATTTTTGTTTTTTTAAATATTTGGCAATAAATGGAGGGTGTTTACAGGACCTTGGAACAAGTTCAGATTTCTTTCTTCAGATGTTCCTGAATGCAGCTCTACTGTTTGAAGTAACATCCCAAAGGCTCCTTATTTATTTGCCGTCTTATTTATTTAATTAGAGATTTTTTTTTTTTTGGTACTGAGCTCTGCATTACTGTTGTTTTTCCTGTTTTATTATCGACTGAACTGTTCTGCTGATGAAGGTCCTGAAATGAGTCCTGGAGAGAATCAGTTGATTGTTTTCACCATCTGTCAGCTGTAAATGTTCACTCAGGTGTGTGGAGGGCTGGAATATTCCTGATTTCACTTGTTGATGTTGGTGTGTTTGAGTTCTTTATCTGGTTTGTTTCATCCTGTCTTGTTCTGTTACTGTGTGGAGGTTTTAATTTTGACCTGTTAAAGGACGGCAGATGACAATAAGGGATGTACGTGATTAGTTTTCAATGCTGATTAATCTGCTGATTATTTTTTCAATTAATTAATCCTGTCACAGTCTTTGAAAAATTGGTCCCAATATTTATTCCATCTAATGTAGATAAAACCTGCTGCACATTCATTTTTTATTTCATTTAATTATTTTTCTTTTTTCTTCTTCTTCTTTTTTTGTTTAACTTTTAAGCTAACTTTAGCAAGCCAACAGTGTCATTTTTTTGTTAACATTTTGGCTAATGTTAGCTGGCAAACAATGTAATGATTTATTAACTTTTTAGCTAAAGTTAGCTTCCAGACAGTGTAACTTTTTTAAACTTTCAAGCTAATGTTAGTGCGCAAAAAAATGATCTTTTTTTGTTAATGTTTTAGCTAACCTTATCCAGCAAACAATATAACTTTTGGTTTACTATTAGCTATTGTTAGCTTGCAGACAATGTAACATTTAACTTTTTAGTGAATGTTAGCTTGCAAACAACACAGCTTTTTGTAAACATTTTAGCTCACGTTAGCTAGCAAGTGATATAGTGTTTCTTTTTGAAAAATAACCAAACAAACTAAGATGTACAGTAAACATTATATCTAAATAATATCAACATGTTAGCCTTGTGATTGTGACTGTGTGAGCAGGACATGAAACCCTCATTTTCCAAAAAGAAAAATTTAATATAAATATGTTTCTGCGGTGTAAATATTTAAAATGTTCCCGTCAGTGTGTTGCCTCAAACTCACCTTTTTAAATCAGGAAACACCCCGCGGAGCTTCAACCTGCCAGGTGTGTTTAGAAACAGGCCGAGAGGGAAGGATGGAGGAAGAGCTGAGGATGAGGAGAGAAGTGTAGATGGAAGAGGAAGACTGTCAGAAGTAGGTCATTTCTCTGCGTAGGAACAGCAACAAAACAACATCAAATAACAAACTGATTCAGTGTTTTTGTCTTTTATGTGAGCTGAGTCAAATTCTGTCTCTCTGTCTTTTCTTTCCTGGCGTGTCATCGATGTCTCTCCATCTGTCCCCCTCTCTCCTCTGTGTCCTCCTTATGTCTCTTTTTTTCTCTCTATTCAAAATAACTCTCCCTGGTGGATTCTGTCAAACACAATGTCATCATCTGACTCTGTGTGTGTGCGTGTGTGTGTGCGTGTGTGTGTGCATGTGTGTGTGTGTGTGTCGTGTGCGTGTGCGTGTGGTGTGTGCGTGTGTGTGTGTGCGTGTGTGTGTGTGTCGTGTGCGTGTGCGTGTGCGTGTGCGTGCGTGTGTGTGCGTGTGCGTGTGCGTGTGTGTGTGTGTGTGTGTGCGTGCGTGTGTGTGTGTGTGTGTGTAAAGCTGTCAGCTCATCACAACATGACAAAAGCTTCTGTTTTAATAAATGATGGTGGAAATCTCCTCTCTTTCTCCTCTCCTCCGTCTCATCTTCCAAACATCATACGACAGAATTCCCTCTGAAGTTTCAGTGACGAGACGCACAAATATAAAATATTCAAAGTTTAAAACATAATAATTTACACACAGAACATCTCGATATACTGTAAGTGATCTTAACAGGTGCAAAACACTATTTGTTACTGAAGCCAAACACAGAAATCAATTTAAACAATAAATGTGCTTCATCATGACTCTTTGACCCGTCGTAGCAGAAAAAGCACAGATCTGTGTGACTGATGACATTACAGGAGATTTTTAATCATTTATTAAATTAATCACCAACTAGTTTGATAATCGATTGATCAAAGTCAAAACATTCCATTGCTTGCTAGCTAACATTAGCTAAACAGTTAACAAAAAGTGACATGGACAAAGCAAGACATTTGAGGACACCATCTTTGACTTTGATAAACATTTTTCAGACATTTTATGAACCAAACAACTAATCGATTAATTCCTTACATTGAGTGAACCCTCTCGTGTCGCCTGCTGACTTTCCGTCCTGTTTAAAACATTTAAAATAAAGTCTGACTTTGTGAAAACTCCCGTCCAGTGTGTCTCAGTGTGATTCCTGTCCAGAGGAGACATTGAGCCACTTGACGGTCATCTCCTCACTGCCTGTTGATCATATTCCTCTCTCTTTTTTTTTTTTTCTAATCTCTTTGTTGTTCTTTTTTCTCCCTCTGTCTTTTTGTTTTGCTCATTAGCGGCGGGCTCATTATGCTGAGTCCATTAGCTGAGGGGTTTGTGTGAATCAGTTTGATGGAGGAGCCTGAAGGCCTCGTCTTCGGCCCCGCTGAGCTTCAGACTGAGAAAAAAAAAAGAGCCGGACGTTTGAATGACAAACTCTGAGTTTACTGTTTCTCCTCCAGCTGCTCAGAAAGCACCACTCTTCTTCACCACCTTTTTCTCTTTCACAAAATCACTCCTCCTCCTCTTTATGTCGCCTCATTTTTATGCACACTTTGATTCCTGTCCTTGTTTGCAGCCGTCTGTTCTACTTTCTTTACGTTCTTCATCACTTTTGTCCTTCCTTTATTTATTTTTTTTGCTCCTCATTTACTCCATTTCCACCTCATCCAGAGCACATCATCATGTGCTCTGACTGTTTCAGGCGTCATTCTTCTCATTACGCTGTCTATGTGTTACAATTTTCAAAGTCCCTACTGTACGTAAAACAACAATAAAGCCTCAAAGTTCGCGACCCACACAGTGAAAATGGACAAATACCCAAAACTCCAAACGTAAACAAGCTAACCAGTTGTTAGCTTTTCTTTTGTGAAGTTTTTAGCCATTTTAATTCCAGCACTCACCTCCCCGTGTGCAAATATTCCACCAAAACAAGTTTCTTCTCTGACACTATTTTGCACCGTTGTTGCATCCTGGGCCTAGCTCCGCCCAAGACAATTGTGATTGGCTTAAAGTAGGGATGATAACAATTATCGATTGATGATCAATTAATCGCCCATTTTATCTTGTAATTTTGACATTTTATCTTGTTTCTCGGAATTTCGACTTTATATCTCGTAATTTCTTGTAATTTCAACTTTTCTTCCCATGATTTTTTGTGATTTCAACTTTTTATCTCACAATTGCAACTTTTTACTCGTAATTTCACTTTTTGTCTTGCAGTATCAACTTAATTTCATAATTTTGACTTTTTTTCTCATAATATCAACTTAATTTCATTTCATTTTGAGTTTTTGTCTCATAATTATGATTTACCTTGGGATATTTTTTCTTTTAGTGGGTTTCCATATGTCTTTCTTTTGTCTTCAGCATTAAAACATGATTCTTTTCTTCTTTTTTCCTTCTTTCTCCTCTCCTTCCTTCTTACCATTCTTCCTTCCTCCCTCCCCTTTTTCGTCCTTTTCGTCTCCTCACTTTATTCGCTCCTTCTATTTGCCTCCTTCTTCCAAACCCTCTGTAATTCTTCCGTCCTCCATCTTTTCTTTCTTTCCATCACTTGTTTTTTCTTCCCTTCCTGCTCCGTCCGTCCACCGTGCCTCCCTCCGTCTCACCTTCAGATCAGCCCGTTTCCTCGTCACCCCTCCGTCACGTCCTTGCGACGCTGCCGGTGTTTAACCACAGCATGTAAATCAGATCCATCACAGTTTTATTGGTTCCGTCTTAAATCCTAAATGAGCTGAAGACACAGAGACAGACGGGGGAAGATGAATGGCTTTGCCGGGCACCGCCGTAACTTCCCAAGGTCGATGTTGTAGTTTCCCCCCACATCAGAGGAGCTGCCAGCTGTAATGAGGCCCGAGTCGACGGAGAAAAAGCTGAAAATTAAACCAATAATCATTTTCACTTCAGCAGCTCCTGCCAGAAAATACTTTCTAATTTGTCTGGTTTCATTTACTTCCTCGTGTGTCATTTATTATTGTGGACTCATCGTGGCCTGAAGCTGAAACAAAAACTGAACATGGAGAGCGTGTCCACTGCTGTCTGTGTGTTTGAGGTTACTGAGGTCCAACATGGCAGATTTCTGACTCCCACGTTTAGATTTTACACCAGCTGCTGCTCTCAGAACCTGCCTGCTGGAGGAAGGAAAACAATTCACACTGCACACTAAAAATATATATGCATAAAATTTATCCTTGAGGGGAGACTTCATGCTCATTTCCACTTTAGTTCAACATCAACAGTTGAAGAATACCAATTTCTTTGAAAGTTAACTTGAGCACTGACAGACATCAGCTGTGTGTAATAAAGCAAATACCTGAGAGTACAAACGTCGACAGAGGAGAGAAACTAGATTTAAAAACACAGAGATTCAGTTTGAAACAGATGTACTGAGAGCTGAACATAAAGAGACTTTTAAAAACGTCTTTCTGCTCTTTTGCAAATACGAGCACTTGTTCGAGGGGTAGAAAAGAAGGCTCGTCACAGTTTGGAGGCAAGTCCGGCTCACTTTGTCCCCGCTCCAGAGTCGGTCCATCTCAGGTGCAGCTCAGTGCGATATAAGCGGCAAAGGAAATGCAAATAAGCATGACATGGTTTGACTGCAGAAAACCCCATGTGTGTATTTGTGTCTCTGTACTCATCAGAAGTCAATTCTTTCCTTTACATCCCTCTTCTCTTTAGTCTCACTCTGTGACTTTCAAACATATATCTCTTCCGGTCAGCAGTCAACATGTACAGACAGACTAATTATCTTACTGTAAACCACGCAGTTGGCTGCTCTGTGGTCGCTGCTGCACACGGGTTTACAAGCGAACGTGCAGATAAATCCACTTTTTAATCCCAAAAGTTTAAAAAACAAACATTGAGCTCTTGTCTGGAGGGTCTGTGGGTCAACAATTTCTTCGTGGGTCACTGCTGCAGACGGGCTGAGAAGCAGAAATGAAAATAAATCTTCATTTTAATCCCAAAAGTTTATAACACACACTCTGAGCTCACAAAATGTTATATTGTTTGCCAGCTAACGTTAAACGTTAAAAAGTTAACAAAAAGTGACATTGTTCGCTAGCTAATATGAGCTAAAAAGTTGACAAAAAGTTATATTACTATTTTTCAAAGATTGACAGGATTAATTAATCATTTAATCAAGAAAATAATCATCAGATTACAGAGAAATTAATCGTTAGTTGCAGCCCTCTAAAGGAGGAACAGTTTTGATGAGTTGATCAGTTGATAATTTATCTGTTGAACTCATGAAAGTGACTCTGGAACTGAACATGATGAAGTTTCAGAGAAAAAAGACAAACTAATTCAGGCTTTGAACAAGAATATCAAAGAACATCTCTCTCTCACACACACACACACTCATCATTAGAGTTCTCCTATAGATACGCACACTTTCTCAGTGACCATTGGTTTATTGATCGCTCCGGCTCTTCTGCAGCTCTCACTCTGTGCTTGTGTTTTGTGGTGCGGAGCTGCAGGAAATCAAATCAGCGCTGGTCAGAGAAGCGTATCGTGGCGTCCTGCTGACCTCCACCTCCGACCACACAGCAGCTCCAACCGCTTCATCTGCTGGCTTCCTGCCCGCGAGCTTAAAGCTGAGAGTCTAAACTTACAGTAACTTTAGTGAGAAGAACGTCTGGTTGTTCCAGCGACAGGAATAATGATGATGATGATGATTTCATTGTTTCCTGTTTCATTTCATTCAAACATTTCTGTGAGGATATTCTTTCACTTTCTGCAGCTCTTTAGTTCTTTTTGACGATATCCCCCTATGATAAGCATTATGATGTTGTAAGAACCAGATATACTCAAGATAACTAAAAAATCTGCTTCAGTACAGTAACAAAGTATTTGTACTTAGTTACTTCAAACACTGCTATTGGTTACCTCAGCGTGAGGGTGTTTTGTGTGAGTGGAAAAAGGACAAAAATGTGTAGAGACAGGACTGCACCACAGAGGGATACAGATCATTTTGTTATGTAAGTGCTCCCAGGCTGACGTGCTGCAGTAATTATGGGGTCAGGTTAGATGTTTAGCATCGTAGTGATTAATTCAGATTAAATCAGTCGTTGTAGTGAAGTGTGAGGTTCTTTAAAGCATCCAGGGTTCCTGCAGGAACACGACGTTGGCTGAGTCACAGTTTTCTCTTGGATGGACATGAATCATCAAATGTCTGACTCTGTGATTCAAAAAAAGTCAAAGGTATGAGGCTGCTGTACATAGTAACTGAGAGAGAGGTCAACTACAATTCCCAAGGTGCATTTCAGTGCAGGAACCTCCAATCAGAGAGCTTCAGATGCTGGCGTGTATCTGCAGTAATCTGAAGCTGAAGAAGAAAGAAAGACAAAACATTCAGCAGTTTAAAGAAGTTGACCCTCTGATTCTTACTGGCTTCATCTCCATAGCAACCATCACTGGGGCTCATGGGAACTGTAGTTTTTAGAGTCCAAATTCTCTGATTTTAGCTTCTTAAATGTGAATATTTTCTTTACTCCTTTCTGACAGTAAAGTGAATATCTTTGAGTTGATTATTTGAGTTAATCAGTTAATTCAGAAAATAATTGATTGATTAACCTTTAAAACGGTGCACATTCTGCCTTTAACAATTATTGCATTATTTATATTGTAATTTTGATAAATTTTAAAACAAATTTTCAGCCCTACTTTGGTCTTTGCAGATGTTTTAGCGTGAACAAAAAGCTAAATGAAGCACAATATGACCACTTTAACGTCTCGTTCAGAGACATGAGTGACTCGACTTGTTGCAGTTTGAAGCGTCTCCACTTCCTCTGTTGTTGTTGTTGTTGTTTATTTCACAGCACTGCCTCGAGCTTTGTTTTGATCTCATCTGCACTAATTTGTCTTTTTTCCGTCCCACCTCTGATGTTTCGGTTTTGTGTTTGTGTGTTCAGTTGTTTGTTTTTATAAACCCCTCAGAGGATTTTTTATTTTCTGTCTCCACTGCACATATTTGATATTTTTATTATCTTCTGTCTGTTTTTCTTTACTCCTGTTTGTTTTTTTCCCTGTAAACGAGACTGAATGTGTGTGTGTGTGGTGTGTGTTGCAGGACCTATGCACTGCGGAGGGTTCGTGATGCCTTCAGGGCCAACAGGACAGTACAGGATCCAAAAACTGTGGCGAGACTGATGGTGGAGGGACAGCAGACGCTGGCGCTGATACAGAGACAGGTGACTCACACACACACATGACACACACACACACTCCCTCAGCTTAACCAGGTTGACTAGTATGCAGATGAACACCTGTTTACTGAGTGACCACCTGTCGTCTACACACATACACACACCACACACACACACACTACACACATACACACACACACCCTCATTACCGTGGCAGCTCCGGGCTAATCACCTCACTGTTGGTCACTTTGTTCCCATAATGCATCAGCAGCCTCTCAGCCAATCCCAACAGGGGATTGTCAGTCTCTCACCGATACACACACTTATTTATGTACACACAGCTTTAACAAATGTGTGTGTGTGTGTGTTAAAACAGTTTATGAGTCAGATAGGGCTGCACCCAACGAATATTTTCTCTATTAATTAATTCTGTCACAGTCTTTGAAATAAAGATCCAAACATGTGGAGCATACAGGCGTACAAACCAACTGAAACCCAACATTCATTACATCTGATTTAGATGAAACCTTCCACACATTTATTTTATCTTTTTATTTCATTTTTGAAAACTTAAAAGGCTGCTTTTATGAGATGACTGAGCAAAATGATCAAGCTGCTCCACTAATTCGGCCAAAATATGTCTTTTAATGGAGGAGAAATTAGAGCTTCTCTGCTGAGTCATTAAGAGAAGGCTAACTAGGCTAACTAACTTTAGCTAGCTCAAAAATAATGTTTTTGTTAACCTTCTAGCTCATGTTAGTTGGCAAACAGTATAAGTTTTGGTTAACTTTTTAGCTAATGTTAGCTAGAAAATAATGTTAACTTTTTAGCAAACATTAGTTAGCAAACAGTGTCACTTATTGGTAACTTTTTAGCTAACGTTAGCTAGCAAGCAATGTAATGTTTTAATTTTTTAGCTAATGTCGGCTATTTAGTCTTTCCCATTTGGTCGTGAAAAATCGTGAAACATTTCAATCAGAAACCGAAAAATATTCACATTTAAGAAGCTAAAATCAGATCATTTTGACTTTTTTCTTAAAAAAATGACAGAAACCGATTAATCAGTTCTAAAAATAGTTAATTAATTAATTTAATAATCTATTATTTGATTAATCATTGCAGCTTCATTGTAAATGCATCACACGCATACACACACACACAGAATAAGTTTTACATTTCAGCAAATAAAGCGTCTGACTGTCTGCGGAGTTTATTAGAGTTTGCTGGAGTCACCGTCTAAACTTAATGATCAGATTTACATACGACTGACAACAGCAGCAGATGGTCACACAACAGACAGAATTATAATATTTATTAAGAAGAAAATATAAATTACTCTGAGCTCATAAAACAGGAAACCACGATAGATCAGAAAGAGAGACCAAACAAGAGAAAAAGAAAAGATGAAATAATGCATAGAGGAAAGTGACCAGACAAAGTGAATTAATTAACATCTTTTAATTAACAATGAACACAAAGTACAGCTGAGGCTGATGGGAATGTTGTTAGATTGACGGCTGAGGCGATTCGTCTTAACATAAACGTGCGTTGATGTGTTGCTCTGAGCACAGATTTACCCAGACAACTGGCTGCAGAGAGCCTCACCATGATCATATAAAGTGTGGGAGAATTTTAGACAGAGACACAACAGTTTGTGTCTTTAAGCTGCACAAATTGAACGTGACTTAATACAGCGGGACAACAGCAGCATTGTGTCCTCCTGCAGCTGCAGCAGCAGCCAGTGAGACAGCAGCATCGTGTCCTCCTGCAGCTGCAGCCGCAGCAGCAGTGAGACAGCAGCATCGTGTCCTCCTGCAGCTGCAGCCGCATCAGCAGTGAGACAGCAGCATCGTGTCCTCCTGCAGCTGCAGCAGCAGCAGTGAGACAGCAGCATTGTGTCCTCCTGCAGCTGCAGCCGCAGCAGTGAGACAGCAGCATCGTGTCCTCCTGCAGCTGCAGCCACAGCAGTGAGACAGCAGCATCGTGTCCTCCTGCAGCTGCAGCCGCAGCAGTGAGACAGCAGCATTTTCTTGAAGTTTCTTCATCACCCTCGTGTTAAAAGTGATGTCTGCACTGTTAACTTTTCACCATGCGTCATCTAACAGTGTTATTCAGCCGTTTTTTACTTTCTGTTCACTTTATCAGCCACATATGAGACAGAAGTGGCTAAAGTAAAGGGTTGACACAGTAATTAGTTATTAAATTAAGAGAGCTTTGTCACAGAGCCATCTTCATTTATCCTCTGGAGAGGGGCAAAAAAACGCATTAATCAGTAAATCAATTGATAGATTAAGCCAAAAAATAATTGATAGATTAATCGTTTAAAAAATAACCGTTAGGTGCAGCCCTAGTTAGACTTGCCTGATTGTTGCAGGTTGGGCCTTTTTCTCAGATATTTCAGACTCGAGTTGGGTTTGGGCTGTATTTTTTCTCCTTTCTTTTTTTCTCTCCAGTTTCTGTTTGGTCTAATTATTTATTATTTTGTATCGTGCGTGTTGTATCTGTTACAGACTTGCATGCACGGAGGGAAGCTTGTGAGGAAACACGCTGGGTTATAGTCAGGTTTGGGCTGAAATATTCTAATGCGGGTCGGGTTTAAATCGGTTTGGGACAGAATTTCATCGGGAGTAAATATCCTCATCGTCTTTTTCTTTGCCTCTCTGTACTGTTTGAATGCCATGGGAATTTCAAAATAAAGGCATATTATCCTGAAGATGATGGTTTCACTTTGCTTCTATGCAATTGTACCACTGATCATTAAATTGATCCAGATCGATTGATTGTTTCACCCTGAAACAGCAAAAGTGTGTTTTCAGGTGGTTTTGGGGTTTTACAGTGTTTGTTAGATTCTGACCTGTGCAGAGCTGCGTGTGTTTGTGTTTTTTGTTCTCTGCATCTCGCCCACACTCACTCATGGATTAAATGCATCAGAGGAGGATGATGCACCTCGTTCCAACCCTGCTGCTGCTGCAATACTACAGGCTTCTGGAAAAATCCATATCACACACACACACACACACACGTAAACATACACACACGTAAACATACACACCTCTTGTGCTCTCTGGCTTTAGGTTTCCTCTCCTGTGTGCAGATCTGGACGGTGAGGAGGAGGAGGAGGGACTTTACATGAAACATCCTGCATCAAATGACACCGAAGAATAAATGAAACCAATTTAAAAGAGTGAAACAAAACTAAAACTACACATCTGCGATTTCTTATCAATTCCTAAATATCAATATCAACATGTTAGTCAGTAAGTCACAGGAATGTGCTTGAGGCTTTATTTTTAGTTTGTTCAGCAGGAAAAAAGTTTGTGTTTACACTCTGAAATGTCCTGTTTAGTGCACATCTTGATTTCAGTTCTTCAGTAACCAAATTTAGGGGATCCCTGTCAGAACATTTTCTTTATGTTAATATTTAAAAAATGTTTCATTGTTAAATAAAAACAAAAAGATGAAAGAAATACACGTGACAAACAGTGTCACTTCTGGTTAACCTTAGCTAGCAAACAGTATAATTTAAAAAAACAAAAAACTTTTAGCTAAAGTTAGCTGGCAAACAATATCACTTTTTGTTAATATAATGTTTCAACTTCATAGCTGACGTTAGCTAGCAAGCAATTTAATGTTTTAACTTTTTAGCTAGCTTCGATTAATCGCTACACTAACATGAACACATTTACACAATAAGTCAAAATTCATAGCATTTTATTGTCTTTTCTAAAATGATCTTGGAATACAAACTAGCTGGCAAACAACGTCACCGTCCTTCTTTTTCTTCATCATGTCCTCCTCCTCCTCTTTCACTTTACTTCACTGACATGTTCACATCTCATTCCCTATTTTAGTGACTTTTTTTCTTCTTTCCTCCTCATTTTCTCTTTGCAGTTCCCTGTTTTAAACTCTTTCTCACACACCACACACACACACACACACTCTCTCTCTCTCTCATTAAACTGAACATGCTGGTTTAGTTTCTTCTCTCCAAACAGAGGCGGCTCTGCAGCTGCAATCCATCATCTTTACTCCCTAACTAACTTACACACACACAGAGAAATATCCACTCTACACACACTGTTACACAGCGACGCACAGACACAATTAAGAGCAAACTTTCTAAGTACACACAGCGATGGAGAGACACGCACTCGAGTGCACCTATGCAGCACAGAAATTCATGCACGAGTAAAAACTCATGTTAGAAAGAAGAGAAAAGAGATGGTGGAACACAGGAAGCAGATCTGAGGCCTCATTTATAGAATGGTCTTACATTTGTAGTTAGAACGTTTTCGACAGTGCGCTTAAGTTTGATTCATTAAAGACACTGAGCATTAAAAAAGATTTAACTTACACCTGTGATCTATAAATCTCAAATTAACTTCAAATTGACTGCGCCTGCCTACAAGCAGCCATTTCTTTCTCCTGCAGCACAAACGAGGGATTTAAGGTTTAGACCAGAAGAGAAAAGAAAACTGTTTCACACTGATGGTGGAGACTGAAGCCAGACAACACAAACTATAACTGGTCTGAGAGAATCCTCTCTTCTGATTGGCCAGCAGGTGTGTGTTAAAACTAGTGCTCAAGGATTAATAGAATAATCAATTATTAATCGATTATTTAAGTAATCAGGAAAAAAAAGTCAAAATCATCTGATTTTAACATCTTAAATGTGAATATTTTCTGGTTTCATCTTGAACTTTGGGAAACATTGACTGAAATTTTCCACCATTTATCTTGTTTGCTAGCTATCATTGGCTAAAAAGTTAATAATAATGTTATTTTTGAGCTAGCTAAAGTTAATTAGCCTAGTTAGCCTTCTTGTGATGACTCAGCAGAGGAGCTCAAATTTGTTCTCCATTAAAAACTTAGGTTGGCTGAATTAATGGAGCAACTTGATGATTTTACTCAATCACTTCACAAAGGCAGCCTTTAAAGTTCAAAATAAAGAAAAAATAATTAAATGAAATAAAAAGATAAAATTAACGTGCAGAAAGTTTTATCTGAACTAGATGGAATGAATGTTGGGTTTCAATCTTGTCAGTTGAGAAATATGTTCGAACATGTTTGGACAAGATTAATTAATCGATTAATTGAGAAAATAATCTACAAATGAATGGAGGAGGAGGAGGGAGGAGGAGGAGGAGGAGGAGGAGGAGGAGGAGGGTTGACTCTCCTCTGATGGATGGATGTCGCTGTTCTCTCAGTCTGTTTACAGTGTGAGTTCCACTTCAGCTGGATTTACTTTCCACACACACAGAAACAGAAATACTCTCACTTCATTTTCACTTTATCATCGTGTGTGTGTGTTCGTGTGTGTGTGTGAGTGGCGGCGGTGGCGGCGGCCTCTGAAGAGCCATTTCTCACAGATTACTGCTGCTTAATGTCACCGCGATGTCACACAGCCTTCGGCCATTTTGGCTCAATTGAGATGAAATGCCACATCGGGCGGTGAGTTATACCTGCCAGGTCGGGGGGAGCTGGCCCTCGTTACGGCCCTCGGGGGGAGGGGGGGTTGAGGGCTTGAATCTCAGTCACTCTGATGTGGGAGTTCAGTAAACACACAGAGGATTCAGGATGAAACGAACTCAGAGGACGGTGGGATTTACCTGCAGGGTGAGGAGGCCAGGTGCGCCTGTTCTCACCCGCAGGTCAGTTTGGATGTAAATCCTGTCTGAGAGAGTCGTGGTGCTGCATTTAAATAGAACCATACAAGTAATTTCTGGTGCAAACGTAAAAAACTCAACTCAAAACTCATTCAGCAGGCTGTACAGGAAGTTGCAATGTTGTTGAAACAATTCACGCAAATTCAGCCGATCATGTGTGAATTCTGTGCAGCGTATTTTGTTAGAATTTTTGGAAGCTCAAGTCATTCAGGTAAGGTTATGCAGAAGACTCAGGAAAAAAAAAAACAGTTTTATTCCAGTTTTATTATTAGTTTTATCCCGCGAAATCAGACATTTTATTTTCAACCATACCAAAAAAAAAAACCAGGATAAAACAGGATAACAGAAGTAATTCTAGTGCAGACGTAAAAAACCCAAACATTAAGCAGCCTGTCCAGGAAGTTAAAATATTACAATTGCAACAATTCACACAAAACCAACCAATCCCCTGTGAGTTCTGTGCAACTTTGCTGTTTTGTCCAATTTTTCGCAAATTTGACAAATCATCAGTCACAGCAGTCCTCTGGGCAAAAGTCATACATTTATTTATATTTATTTTTTCATGAGTACTGAAAACAACACATTTGCTATTTTAATTGACATTTATCAAGGCTCTGTGCACTTTTATTTTCTAATTTTGTGCTGTTTTGACTGAGTTTGAGTTCCAAAAAGATCTTGCTTCTTTGTATGAAACTGCCCAGGTGACCTTTGTTTAAAAATAAAGCAGATTTTTATCATTTTTGTAATTCTAATGTTGTTGGTGAGGTTAGTTAGAAACTTGTTCCCTGGAACAAATTTTCTTTGATTTTTAATGACTTCTATCAAAAAAATCACAACTTTTCTTTTATTTCTTTTGCAATTTTCACTTGCTCCTGTAACATCATTCCTAAAAATACCTAAAAGCACCAAAACAGGTGTTGCAATTTTTTAGAAAAGCTGTCGTAAAATGCTGCCGTAGCATTTTATGAACCAAACAGAAAAGACTTACATTGTTTGCTAGCTAACGTTAGAAAAGTACACTAAAAGTTACATTCTTTGTAAGATAATGTTAGCTAAAAAGTTAACAAAAATATTATTTTTGAGATGGCTAAAAAGTTAGTTAGTCTAGTTAGCCTTCTCTTAATGACTCAGCAGAGAGGCTCTAATTTCTCCTCCATTTAAAAACTTATTTTGGCCGAATTAATGGAGCAACTTGATCATTTTGCTCAGTCATCTCATAAAGGCAGCCTTTCAAGTTTTCAAAAATGAAATTAAAAGATAAAATAAACGTGCAGAAGGTTTTATCTAAATTAGGTGGAATGAATGTTGGGTTTCACTCTTGTCAGTTGAAAAATAGGTCCAAACATGTGGAGCACACGGACGTATGTCTGCTGTAAAAGCTGTTCATTAAAACACAAGAGTCAAACAGTGAAAGAATTAAATCCTTCAGTTCAGCTGAGAAACAATTGACCTCCCCTCAGAGTGGAGAACCTCCTCACTGAGCTCATGTTTGGAGTTTAAAGAACTAGATTTAGATAAAAGAGGATCTCCACCACCTCTAATAAACAGAAAATTAAATCCCTGCGTGCGGCAAGACCTCTGCAGACATTCAGATGAGAGCTCTGCACCGTTAATCCTGCACACACACGTGTCTGCTGCAGTTTGACTGTTTTTGTAAGTTAATAATTGGAGAAAGACGTTTCCTTGGACGAATAAATAAAGCAGAAACAAGGTTTTATGATAAAGAGCTGGAGCTTTACGCTCTCATAAACACAGAGTGATATTTGTATCTTTACCTCTCCTGTAAAGGTTAACCTCATTACCTGAATCACTTGCAGCTTTAGCCAGAAGAAACATGAATAAATGTTTTTACTTTCCTCTCAGGAGATCGTCTGAAGCTTGTTGTGTTGTTGTTTTTTTAAGCTCTACAGAAATAAGCTGTAATGATCAGTTCTTTTTCCTTTTTCTTCCTCGGTGAAAAATGTTTCCTGCGGTCACACAGACACATAATCACTGAAACCGGATTATCCCTCCGGCAGCAGTAAAACAGCTCTTTTTGTCTGCGTTAATGAAGGTGTGTTTGCATGCCTGTGAGTCTGTGAAGTGTGTGTTTGATGCTGATGGTCTCAGTGTGTGTGTGCAAGGTTATTATGAAGTTTCTTCTTCTCTGCAGGAGGGCAAAAACACACACACACTGTTTTGTTGTTCAGTTAAAGGCAACAGGCTTCTGATGCATCATGTAAGATTGTTCTGCAGAGGTGGCAAATTTTGTACTCCAGTAGAAGTACTGATACTCGAACAAAAAGTAGAAGTACTGATTCAACTTGTTTACTGCAGTAAAAGTAAAAAAATTACTAGTAAAAAGTAAAAAAAAAGCCTGTGCACAGTTCAAAAACATCTTTGCATGTGTTGAATTTTAGGATATGCTCCCACTGAGTGGTGTGTTCAGGGGTGTAACTTTTACCAAAATTTGTCATGCTGCATGAATTCTTTTAGCAATCAGGATGAATCTACAGCATCATTGAGGACATGTTGCTGGTTTCTGCTGCAGCTCCCTCTTTGTAACCTCCAGTTTAACATGTTTCAGTTCAGTGTTTTGATTTTATTCTGCCTTAAATATCTGCAGTGAGACCAAACAACAAACCAGCGACATGTTTACTGACGCAGAAGATGGACTGTGAAATCCCAGCGTCCTTTTTGACGCAGTTGCAGCTCCGGTGCAGCTCATTTTGGGGAAACCGGAGATTTTGGGAAAGCCTGAACCGGAGAGGAAAAGTAGGGCAACACCCTGTGTGAAAGCCTGCGTCACCACCTCCTCCTCCTCCCCTTCACCTCGCTCTTACCCTTCCCCTCTCTTCCCTCTCCCCTCAGTCCTCCCCACCCTCCTCTCCCTCTCCTCCGCCATGATTCGATCTGTGAAAATCCCCAGTCTTCCTCCCTCCATCCCTCAGAAATCCCACGCCTTTATTGCTGCTTTTACACCTGAATGCCCCACGGGTGCCGGTAGCTTTACCGAGCTTTAGACACGCACACACAGTAACACACAAACGTACTGTAGAGGACTTGGTGCTGCTGAACAAACTCTATTAAAAAGAGAAGGGAGCTGTTCAGGTGGATAAAAGCAGACAGGTTTTTACTCCCTCTCCTCCTACTCATTCTCAGCCTCATAAAACAAAATACTGAGGCAGTCGGGGCGGGAAAAGCACAAATCGAACTCAAATCTGACTCTGGTATAAAGCCGTAAGCCGTACTGAAAAGATGCCTTAATTATGACTGGAACAACACATTGTCAGGGTTGATATTGTTATATTGGCTAATCTCAGATGTTTCAGTACTGGCATAAATGTTGGCAGATGTGCAAAAACAAAATTGCATTAGATAAATGTTTTATAAGCAGCATTTAATGTTTATTTTATGTGTCTTCATGACATCTTATACAACAGTTCTGCAGTAAAATCTACCTTCGCTGAGGTTTTTTTTGTTAAAACTGTTTCAGAGAGTCGTTGATTCAACTTTATGATCATTTTTGAGGCGGCAGGTCTCCGTGCGTGTTGCAGTCTTACCCGTGTAAACCATTTTAAGATCTTAGTACCATACAGAACCTGTTTACACCTGCTAAAAACACGCGTCTTGGGTGATCCGATCCAGGTGGCAAAAGTTCATACTTTCTGTTCTGCAGAAGAAGTACAGATACTTGTGTAAAAACCAAGACTCTGCTAAAAGTAGAAGTACTGATTCACCTTGTTTACTACAGTAAAAGTGAAAAAGTTCAGGCCTCTGAAATGTCCTCAGAGTATAAAAGTAAAAAGTCGTCCTCTGAAGGACATTTCTACTGACTGTTTCTGTCCAAAGACAACTGAACCTCAGCTTGTCTCCACCACAGTCTCCAACTGTCTGTTTCCAGTTCTTACATCTTTTACATCATGTTCATTTTGTTACATCTTCTACATTGTTTTCTTAAGGAGTAGAAAGTACAAATATTTGTCTTCAAATGAAGGGAGGAAAAGTAAAAAGTTGTCAGAAAAATAAATACTCAAGTATAATTAGACACCTGAAAACTCTACTTTGGTACAGTAGACTTTGTACTTAGTTACTTCCCGTCTCTCATTCTCTCAGCACTGTGCACACAGTCTGTCCTGGTCCACATTAAAAGGACCGCCTTCTCGACTGACATCCTGTAACCCCTTGTCAAATGAGCACGATCACGTCAGCATCACACTCACTCGACGACAGCGTTCATGTCACTCTGACGTATAGGATCAAATAGGACAAAACATAATTAATAAAATCAATTATAAGAGACTTAAAAAAAAACAGGTAGTCACACTTAAAGGCTTCAGAGGAAATGAAAAAGATTGAGGGTAAGAACAGGTTGCAGTTCAACCCATTATATTCAAACAAATCTGTAATTAAGAAAATATCTGGAAAGCATTAAAGGCAGACTGGAGATGAGTAAGAGCCGGTCAAAGTTGAACCAGATGCATATAAAACAGTATCATCTGCATAAAAAAGGATGTTGAAGTCATTTTTAAGAAGTTTCATACATACATGTTTATTTATGTGTAATGCAAATTGTAAAGGACCAAGAATAGACCCCTGTGGAACCTCGTTACAACCCCATGAGTATTGTTGTCATGGGAACACGGTCTGTTCTCATGTTCATACTCCCATCTGCAGCTACAATACGCCCGTCTTTACAGATAATCAACAACCCATCCCATTATACTGACAACCTGACTTTTACCTGTGCTCAGACAGCCAATCACAGGCTTCAGAACAGATCATCAGAAATTTTAGCCAATAACATCATGAGTTCAATGCAGTACGGCTCATTCTTGTTTGTGGAGGCCATTTTCTAACAAACAAACCATTTTTGAGAAGATTGCGCAGTTTTGTTGAATGTTACTTTAATATCTGGTATGTTGCTGGTATGTAACAAACCAAAAATATGTTGTAGAATACCTAATTTTTAGTGCCATCATCTCGACCGTTGGAAAAAGATGTGCTCAAAACTCACCAGACACAGCTTTAGGCAAATATTTCAATTTAAAAATGCCAAAAGGAAACTTGGCCCCTCAGAAGAGGCCAGGATCATGACTGTAATTAAAAGCATTTGAGAACAGTTAGCATTTCACTTGTGTAATTTGTTTTGGCTTCATGCTTAAACTCAAATATGAGTTAATTTTGCACTCTCAAGGAGTGACTAATGAAAACATAAAAGTGAAATCCAAAATATCTGTTGAGCAGCAGGGAAAAAAACAGAGTCTGCGGACTTGGACTCTTGTAGACGTCAGATCTGTTTCTTCTCTCATCTCTTTGGTCTCTTTCAGTCCTCCCATCATCACCAGCCCTACAAAACTCTCCCACTATTGAAGTGTGAATATTGATTTCATGACTTTTGAAGCCTTCAAAAAATTCAAACCGTCATCCCGCGCTTCCCTCAGAAGCTGCCAACGTGCAGAGCTGCCCAGTGTTGGATTTAAAAATAGCACATTACAAAATCAGATCAAGTTTTTTTTTTTGAGAGGGGTCAAAAATGCACAACAAATGTATGAATCATCTCAAAGTCACTGCTGGAGTTTTCTTACAGTAACGCGTCATTTGAAGACCTTTGTTCATGTGGTCGTATGTTTGAGGATCGAATCACCTGTGGTTTGTAAGTGTAGACTGATGAACTGCAAGAAGAGTCTTTCTTGAAAATGGATATGTTTTTGTTTTTTTTTGTCACTGTGTTACAGTCCCACCATAAATCACTGAAAGAAATAAGAAACCTCTGCCTCTGCTTCCTGAATCTTATTACTTGTAGAGAAAGAAGATCCTCTTAAAGGCCTGACAGTAATTACTTCATTTATTGTGAAATTATTGTGACTTCGGTTCCCAAAATGTGGAATCTTCCATTGCTGTTGATGAAATCACTGAAGTTCATTCTGCTGTTTCAGTCTTTGGAAGACGCCAGCATTAAAGACAACAAAATGTCAGACCAGACTCAGTATGGAAAATGTTTACTGTCCAATTCATTTAAAGCAACATTATGCACTTAGTTTGCATTAAAATAACAGATTAAAAATCATTTTGATGCAACGCTGACTTGTAACAGAGAGAATGGCGCCTTTTATATTCCCAGTCCACACCCCAAACATCTGTTCTGGCACTCTGTAACTTGGGTTGAGCAGTTATGATCTCCCGCAAGAAATGCCTAATAGGGTTGAGTGATCCACCGGCCATCGTCAGCCCATCAGTTTCTTCTCTTTATCGAAGTAAGATGAGCTTAATTGGCTCATTAAATCCTCATAAAACACACTTCATTCAAACTCTACAGAAAAACTCACCAAAACCATCTTTGTTAGTCTGTCCACTCCTCAAACAATCACCAACTCTGGATTGGTTTAATTAAATCTTTAATTCACAAACAAACTTTTCGCAAACTTCTCAGCTAGTTTGTCATAAATTACACTGTCCAATGCAGTTCAGTGAATATCATGTCACCAACAGTATTTTATTTGATTCTGCTCATTTAAACGTTTCGTAAACTTTGTGTATGGGCTGAAAATACTTAAAAGACATTTTAGTTAGTTTTCAGCAACAGAAACTACATTTTTGTGTAGTTTTTGTCCACAAAGTATTTTGGTCGAGGGTTCATCAAAAGAAAGTAGATATTTTTGTCTATTTTTCATCAACAGAAACTCAATATTTTGACTAGTTTTTGTCAACAGAAAGTAGATATTTTAGGCTTCGTTCCTTGTTTTTCCTTCTGTCTTTCATCAGTAAAACTTTAGTCTCATTTTTGTGTCACTCCAAAACTGAAGGGGTGCCAAGTCACAAAAAATACAGATTCTCGCATCATAGGGCTTTAAACACAGGAGAAGACTTAGGAAAAACATGCTGCGAGACATATGGAAAAAAACTTTATATTTAAAAAAAAAACAAACCTGGAGGAGTGAGAGAAACAGTTTTTGGTTGTAATGAGAAACTTTAACGAGCTGAAACACCGGTTTAATTGGCAATCAACAACACTGTTACTTGTTGAATGTCGACAAACTTAATCATCTTGATTAGAAGTAGGATTCAAATTATTACTGGTTGTTTTATTAGAGGAAAGCAAAGCTGCAAATTAAGTTTCAAACATTTTTCTGTGCAGTGTGTCGTTCTGACTTCCTGTCTGTGTTTGGATGTTTGCAATTTGGCAAAAATTCAAAATGATTATAGTTTATTGTGTCTGTTGTAACTGTGGAAGCTGCAGATTGTGATTTGCTGAGCTGATCAGTGGTTCGTCAATAGAAAAAGTTGATTTTAGAGATAAAGTGTCCATAAAGTGCTGCAGTGAGATTAAACTGGATCCTCGGGTTTAACAGCTACAGTAATGTCTTCTTCTTCTATGGTGTTATTTTCTGGTACTTTGTTTTGTTTGTTCGCTTTCCTTCTATTCTTAGAAATGCGGGTCTGATGCAATGATGATACTCCATCCTCCTCTTCCACACACACACACACACACACACACACTCTGCATGATGAAATTCATTGACTGAAGATGGCAATGTGATGTAAGGACAACAGTTGGAAACGAGAGGAGGAAAAGGAAGAAGGCAGAGAGAAGGAGGAAAATAAATGGAGGATGGAGAGAAGAAGAGAGGAGAAATTATCAGAGAGGAGGAGGAGAAGCAGGAGGAAGATGGTGGAGGAGAGAGAAATATGAAGGAAGCATGAAAAGGAGGAGAAACAAAATGTAGTTTTTCATGTGACGTCGTCGATTTTGAAAACGAGACCTGTGACCATTTTCTGATTTAAACAGTGTTCGGTTAGTTGTAGTTCAGTTTTTCAGTCAGAAATGACACATTTTAATCGAGTTTTTATCAACGGAAAGGAGACATTTTAGTCTAGTGTTCATCTCCAGAAACTGGACATTTTAGTCTACTTGTCTAGTTGTCATTTTCATCAGCATTAGCTTAGCATTAGCTAAACATTTTGTGTAGTTAATGTCAACAAAAACATGACGTTTTAGTCGACAGAATCATGATATTTAGTCTCGTTTTCATCAACACAAACTAGATTTTTAGTCTAGTTTTGGTCAGTAGAAACATTCCAGTCTTTGTTTTTTGTTCTTCCCTCTCATCTAAAGTTTTCATCTCGTTTCTGTGACAGGCCGGGTCACGTGTGAAGAAAACCTTAACAGAGGTTTTCTAACTGAACATGAGTGAGGAGCTGGAACACGACCACATGTGGATCAGCGTTAGTGCTTCTCCTCCATTAGTTTGAAGTGGTCTGTCGTTTCATCGCCTCTCACTGAAGGACTCTCTCTCTCTCTTCTCTTCTCTTTATGAGTCACTCTGTCTGTATTTCACTATTTTTTCCCTCTCTTGTTTTTTTTCTGTACTCTCCTAAATTTCTCGCGCTCCGTTTCCTCCTTTTCTCTTCTCTCTCTCTCGCCTCTTCAGCAGATTGCCAACCAGTATATCGATTCCCTTCTCTCAAAATCACTGCCTCTCATTTTCCTCAGCCTGGCTGTATTGATGTGTGCGCGCCCGAGTGTTTTTCTGTGTTTCTGTCGTCCTCCCTCTCTGCAGTGCTGCGATAGTGAGACGATTAATGAGAAGAAACTGAGTGTGTTGACAGTATGAAGAGGCAGCTGAAACCTCAAACACATGAAGAGGGAAATTCCAGATCCATAAAGCTGTGCAGAATCATGACTAAAACTGTGTGCGCACAAAGACAGAAATGTGTGTTTGCATCCTTTTCATCAGATCTGTCGTTTGCATGGTTCTGTTTCAGAAATCTCAGTTGTGCAAATGGACATACGTGCACAGGCTGTTTTACTGCATAAATGAATGTTTATATGCACAAAATATTCTTTTTGTGCTTTTATTCTGAAAAGGACAAATGTTGCGTCTCAGTTCGCACACGTCTGTACTTACACTTCCTGGTTTGAGTGCATAAATGTGTTCACTTTGACATTTACAGCAAAATAAAGTGCACTGTTAGTACCAGGATGTTGAAGTTCAAACAGCCAAAAAGTTTTCTCGCCCTCAATGGTCACACTCTTGTTGACATAACAAAAGGGGCGTGGCTACAAACTTCTGAACGTGGCAGCTGAGGAAGCAGCTGCGGTAACGACCGAATTATACAGATAGAAGTCATGCATGTATTTTTATCAGTTAGTACGATAACGCTTCAATTTCCCGGTCCCATAATATCATGGCAAATAGATGATAATTACTGAGTAATATATTTGAAATTTGTTAGAAATGGTTAACTACGTGATAATTAGCGAGGACAGTTTTCATTCATTCACTTCGTTCGTCTGGTTTTGTCAACAGAAACTGGACATTAAGTACAGTTTTAATCGGCAGAAATGTTTCAGGTTTTGTCAGAGATCTCGTTCAGGATTCCCTCTGGAGGAAGACAAATATCAGGAATTCAAGGAGACATGAGGAAGAAATTGGAGAAAGAGGAGAGAACAATGGAAGCATAACGGCTCTTGCAATTTATAACCATCCCTCCTCTTCCTCCTGCTCCTCCTCTCTCTGCCTGTCGGTGCGACGGACTGAAACGGGAGATCACAGCAGTGAGTGTGTGTGCTGCGGGAGAGGGAACTCCACACACACACACACACACACACGATGAGTGTGGACAGTTTGCCTTCATCTCTTCTCGCCGTCTAATTAGCGTGTGTGCTTGGAGTGAAAAAATTAAGGTGAAGAAACGGCAGATTTGCAAAGAAACTCCTCGTTACTGTCCTTTTCCGTCTGGGCGTGGCGTTGACTTCACTGCTTAATCACATTTAATTAGTTTTAACTGCACTGTGATTGGTCGATTCTGGGTTTTTTAGCTCTGGCAGCTAATTGGTCGTGAGCGTGACCAGTGGGCGAGGCTCTCTGAGTCATTGTAGCCAATTCATAAGACAAGAGACAGGCAAACGAGCTCGTTAGGGCTGGTGGGAGGGACTTCAGTAAAGGAGATTTCCAAGGTCACACACACACACACACACACACACACAGTAACAGTAACAGACTGAGGGGTGTGTAAACGGAGACGTCCCATTGGTCCTTTTTTAAGATGTCTGGCGCTCACACATGACAGTGAGAGCAGAGGGAGGTTCTTGTTGCAGTGTTTTCTGTGTGTGTGTGTGTGACGTGTGGGATCAGTTTCAGAGTGAACTGCAGCCTCGTGTCTGTTGGTCCGGTCTCAGTCGGGTTGTTTTCAGACAGGTTCAGCTCTCAGTGATGGAAAACACTGATTAAAACTTTAAACTCAATTTGTGCACAAAGTAAAAACACATTTTAAACATTTTCACCAACATTTACTCCTGGAAATTACATGACATTTTCATAAATGAACACTTCCTGACATATGGAGCAGAAAGCCATATATGGTATTATTGGGGCGTTAATTATGCTAATTTACATACAAGTTCCGGGTGTTTATTGAGTCTGACGTGGCGTGTTCGTACGAGGCCTTTGTACGAAAAAAGTACGAGAAATTTTAAGATAAGAATACGAAAGTGTTCTTGCATGAGGTGCAATATTTAGCAACAGCAAATACGTCATTTTGTGTGAATTTGTTCATTTAGTCTGTGATGGAAACATTATTTTAGCTGGAAAAGTTGTGCCCTGTGGCAGACAGACTTGCATCATGAAGGTGAGACTTAAACATGGATGGTGTCATTATTCTCCAACCATTACACTGTGAAACCAACATTTACTTCATCATGATAAGTTACAGAAAAAAAGGGTCGATTTCTACTTTAACATTTCACCAAAAACCATGATTTTTCCCTGTGGGGAATTCTGCTGCATCACCAAATTATTGTCAGAAAAATGGAGTGAAGTGAGCGACCGGGGAACAGATGAGGAGAGAGAAGTAAAGATCAATATTCTGTATTGTTCTCAGATGATTGTTATGGACTAATACATCGCTTTGGCAGCAGCGACTTTTGAGAGCAGTGCCAATAAAGATTCTTAAAACTCTGCTGAGCTGACAAAGAAAGAATGAGGAGAGAGAAAGAAACCAGCAGAGAGGGAGGAAAGGAAGAGAAAGAAATGAAAGCAGAAGAGAGGAACTTCAGCTTTGGGCTGTGTGGAAAGAACATATTTTGAGATGAGCTTGGGACTATGTTTTAGGTCATGTTAGCTTATCACGTGTGTAACCTGACAGAAAAACCTACATTTTGAAGTCAAATTACCCAGATTCAAGAAGAGTTTTACAGGGTTATAAAGTGGACCTCCCAACCCTACAGACCTGCATTTATAACTGTGACTTTTAATCAAGAAATTATAGAATCGTCACAATCATCGGGTTTGTTTGCAGAGGTGAACGTTCAACGTCTGTGAAACTGGCATGTAAATCTATGCTGGTGACCTTCAGGGGTGGGACAAATATTCGATTCTTAGATACATCGCGATGAGGAAGTTTCGAATCATAAAAGTGAAAAATCAATTTTCTAAAAGTTGATGGAGCGAACTGAGCTGTGAGGGCAGCGCAGCACCTGGACTGTCTACACACGCGAGAGTTATCAGCAGCTAACAGGGAGACGTTCTTCATCTTCTTTAAAGGCAGCGGTTCAGTCAGTAATTTAGTGACTAAATAACTGCATTTGTGAGACGAATGTGAAAACTTTTAACTTTTTAACTTAACTAAGGCTGTAGACCATTTAATTTCCAGTTATGTTTCTTGTTGTATTTCAGAGGAACTGGAGCAAGAGACTGAAAATTGTGGACCCCTTTTCTGTTAATTCAGTCAAAAAATAGAATCAGAATCAAATCAGACAAAAAGATCCCTCCTCCCTAAATGTAACGTGTGCATCATGTTCTTCTAAACTCGGCTACTTCTTGAGTTGTAATGAGGATGACTGAACGTGAGCAGCTGCAGATAAACACAATCCAACCACCACCCACTGGGTTAAAAGTTTAAAATTATGATGCATCGAGAATCATTTTGTCATCGAGTCGTAGCCCTCTGAATCATAATCAAATCGTGAGATTATTTTTCATATCATGATATCGCCCCTGAAGCACCATTTAGTTCAGGATGCTGCAGTTAATCATGAAACAGAAGTCAGTGCTGCAAAACCTCTCGTCCTCTGTAGACGTTTGAAAGTTCAAAGTTCATTTCTTGATCTCTGATGCAGCAGATAACAAAACAATGTCAAGCACCATTTATGGTGAATCTTGTATTTTATGCCATTTGTCAGATCAGGACGAGGGCATGATGGCTTCAAAGTTAATCTTCAGAGTTGACTTTTTGTTTAGTGTGTCAGTTATTGTGGCCGTCCTGCAGAAACATGTTCCAGGCTAGCTAGCATGTTTGCTGTTAGCTTGTTAGCTACAGGAGCGTGCTGCCAACTAACTTCACTTTACCACCAAATTTTGCACCTTTTGTAGAGTCACTCTCTGGTGTGACTGATGGACTGTCATCTAGTTCCATTATATTGGAGAAAAAACAGACATCTCCAAAACTCTGCAAGTCACACCAAAACTATCTAGATGGATAAATGGTAGTATAGGCCAGAGGAAAAAAATCTACCTCTGATCTTTGGTCAGCTGTCCCTTTAAATACCTGGGACTTCCCACCAGTCAGTGAGAACCAAAGAAGGATTGAGATGAAACATTTTCAAGGACAATCAGGTCCGGTTTCCTTCGTTTCAAACTTGTTCGGTTGAGAAAGTTGAAGTTGTATCAGTTTGATTCCTGTGTCACTGACACTATCAATGTTTTAGTGCTACCTTTATGAAAACCAATAAAAGAAGAAGAAAGAATAAAAAAAGAAAGAAGAGTGGAGGACGGCTGCACTGTAAATGCCAAGAGGAAGGAAAGAAAGCGATGCAGAGAAAGACAGTGTTGTAAACGGGCCTGTAGCGCTCCTGAACGTGCATGAATAATGAATGAGGAGATGAAGCCAGGAGGAGACTCTGGCACTTTGGAAAAACACACAGGATGTTTCACCAGGACGTTGAAATACTCCACCAGTACGGCCCTGCTCTGCACTGTTAATCACACACGTGCAGGTAGCCAGAGGACACGGGAAGAAAAGATTGAAACGAGGATTTTTACAGTGCAGGCCGGCATTGAGACACACTCACACTCAGCAGGTAAGCAGAGGACAAATTAAGGGAGGCAAGGAGGACAAATGAGGGAGATGAGGGGGGTTAAGAGCAGGAATCAGAACGGAGCCATGTAATTGGATGAATTAGCATGAAATGAAGCAGCGGGACGTGCAAGATGCAGAAACATCATCCTTCAAAATGCTACCCCGCCCTGCTGAAGTGTCCTTGAGCAAAACGTTGAATCCTGGTGACCTGCAGCGATCCGTCACGTAGAACAGCAGATTAAAGACGTTCTGTGTATAAATATGAACATTTATAAACAGAACAACACAAAGATATGAGCCACTTCCACTGCAAATTTTATTTTCCCCGACCTCTGCCAGAGCTGTTTCCAAGTTAAAGTGTGGGCCAAAAACAAGTCAATTCAAAGTCAAGTATTGTCTGGATTTATCCAAGTCAAGCGCCAAGTCTTGTCAAAGCAAATCTTAATCTCCAGTCAAGTCTTATCAAAGTCCAGTATAAAGTCAGAGACGAGTCTTAAGTCAATCATGGTGGGGATGTCACAAGAACCGACTCTGGTACCAAGTCGACGTCAAAATTTTGAAAATGTGACAGTACACAGAGATTATAAACACTTAGAAGAGTTTCAATCTGCTGTTAAACACCAGAGGAAGGAGAAGATCATCGACCAGCACTGAACAACAACAACAACAACAACAACTACACATGTGAGACAGCAACATGTGCAGCTGCAGCAACAGATCCGCTTCAACTCGTCTAAAAGAAACAGTAGTGATGCGCCGATCGACCCAGTTAACCTGCGGGACGGGCGTGTTCAGATCAACTTTGTAGAAAATACCACGGCTTACAATGTGCAGGGGCAAGTGACACATCAGCAGTCAGAGTATTAATGACTTCCAGTAAGACAGCGTGCAGTAGTCCTCCGTCAAACACGCACACAAGCGTCCAGTGCGCTCTGCTCAAAGCGACAAAGCATGCTAAATCTTAAAACTGTGGATTCTGTTCTTTTTCTACGCTGTGCAGCCGAACACGGCGTGGGGGAATGAGAAAGAAAAAACAACTTCATTCTTTTACGTCACTTTTGTCTCATTACATCTTTTACATCATTTTTGGTCTTGATACGTTTTGTTGCAACTTCATCTTTTTTGTTTTATCAAATTGTCACGTCTTTAATGTCACTTTTCTACTGTTATATTTTTTCTGTCATGTTCCGCCTCATTACTTCTTGTTCGTTTTGTTACGACTTTTATGTCTTTGTGTTACATCTTCAATATTTTCTCAATAATTTTTGGTCTTGTTAGGTCTTTTTTGTCTTTTTTTTGTCTTTATCATCTTTTTACATCTTTTACATATTTTTTGCGTCTTGTTACATCTTGTTACGTCTTTTTGTGTTTTTTTTTTTTCCTTTTTGCTGTTATATCGTTTCTGTCATTTTTCATTTTGTTACGTCATTTTACTTTTCATCTTTTTTGTCTGTTCTTCATGTTGCGTCTTTTACATCATTTTTGGTGATTCTGGTTTGACCTGTCCCTAAACAGGTAGCTCAGTGCATTTCTGTTCTGAACGGCCAATCAGAGCGCTCTCTGTAACCCACCGCCGTCACAGCCGATTCGAGGCGACAGTTGTTCCTCTGTGGCCCGATGGCGGCTGACTGTGTTCTCGGTATGACAGGACATTAAAACGTGGCGTTGTGCGAGGAGAGTGGAGCTGAGTCAGTCCTCCCTGGAGAAATAAAAGGTTTTAGAAGAAAAGAGTTGAACAGAGTAAACTGTTTTTGTTTTTGAGCTGCAGGCGAATGAGTTTGTGAAACTGATAAACCTCTTAAAAGGGCCGAGCCGGAGCCGAGAGAGAAGAGAGAGAGAAGAGAAATGAGCGGAGATGAAAGGTGTGAAGTTTTTGTTTCTGCAAAAATGTTTCACCTCAATGCAAAAAGCTTTGGTTAATTGTCTCGGTTTCACTTTTCTCTCTACCTTCCTCTGATCCAGCCGCCCTCCTCTTCAGCCTCGTCACAGCCCTGATCACTTCAAACTGTGTGTGTCTGTGTGTCTGTGTGTCTGTGTGTGTCTGTGTGTGTGGGTTCAGCCCTGCACCGACGATGATGCAGCTCAAGTTTACATCATTTCACACACACACACACACACACCACACCACACTCGAAAGTCTTTCTCACTTTTCATCTTCTCACTTTTATTTTTGGCTGGACGGTTGCCACAGAAACACTCACCTGGTGATGTGTGAGGAGTTAGCGTGCTGGAGCTGTGAGTGTGAGTGTGTGTGTGTGTGTGTGTATTTGATAAAAATAGCAGGTTAAGTGGTTTTATTTCTTTATTTCATCTGACATTTGAAAGTAACAGAGTAAACTCAGTGAACCAGCGTTTGTCACAGCTCGGCTCAGCTCTCTGTCCATCCGTCCGTCTGTCTGTCTTGAAGGACAGAGATGCTGTGTCCCTGCCGTCTCTTGTCATGTCTCTGCTCACATAAAGAACTATCACGCAGTGTTACTGCACCGTTTTCTACTTCAGCACTCTTCGTGTCCTTTGGTGAGGCTGGTTAAAGATCATATTTTGCCAAATGTCTCTGAACATCAGTTGCTGAGGTGCAGATGGTCGATAAATTAAAGGAAAACCAGAATAAAATGACCAGAAAACACAACAAATACAGATGAATATGGACTGTTGTTGGGTATCGTTTGAATTTTATTGATTCTGGTTCTGCTTATCGAGTCAGCGTCGGCTTGAGACGTTTTCATGCCTTCATATCTTCCTGACGTATCGTGTTCGTGTGAAACTCTGCTCACGTCTGCTCGGCTTTACTTCACTTAGAACCCCCTCATTTTTACATATTATTTTAAAGTCTTCTTGGTCATTTTTAGTCTTGATACATCTTTTACATCAATTTTTGTCCTGTTACATCTTTTCTGACACTTTTGATCTTCTGTCTTTTTCTACTTGTTTCGTCCTTTTCAAGGTCTTATTTGTCTTTATCGTCTTGTCACATCTTTTACATAATTTTTTGTCTTGTTACAGTTTTTTGTCTTCTTGCATCTTTTTCATCATGTTATGTCTTTTACTTCAAGTTTTGGTCTTGTTACATCTTTTAGGCATTTTTTGGTCCTGTTGCATCTTTTTGTCTTAAGTCATTTGTGGTCCTGTTACGTCCTCCATGTAATTTTTGGGTTTTGGGATGTTTTTTATGTAGGTTTTCGTCTTGTTACATCTTTTACGCAAATGGATTTTTTTGTTTTAGTCATTTTTGGTCTTGTGACATCTTTTTCTTGTTAAGGTATTGTTTCTTTTTTATCTTGTTAAGTCTTTTTTTGTAAATGTTGGTCTTGTTACGTCTTTTTGGTCTTCTGTTGTTTTTGGCTTATTACGTCTTTTCCGTCATTTTCCGTCTTTTCCCGTCTCGTCCCGTCTGTCCTGTGTGATAAACTCTGATGGATCCACCACTGAATCGTCTTTTCTATGTCTTATTGTTTCGTCCATTCAGGTTGAAATCAGTCTTGATGTTGGAAGGCGGCGCACAATGATGCAAAATAAACATAATCAATAATTCACCTCAGAGTCATTAAAACTAAAGTAACGAGTCTGTTTATAAAATGTGAGGAGGAGAAAGTTCAGATATTTGTGATCAGATGTTGGGAGGAAAAGTAAATACTTGAGAGTAAAGCACATATACCTGAAAACTCTACTGATGTAGCGTATCAAAGTATTTGATCCGTCCCTGCCAGACATGTCATTGAAGCGATGAGTATTTGTGTCATCTGAAGATGGTGAATGAGATGAGATGATGAGTTTGTCCTCCATAAACCCGTTCCTCCGCTCTGTTTTTCGTTCCCCCTGCGCTCTGACTTTCAGGACTCGGTCTTCAGACAGTAAAATGTGTGGCCGCTGCCTGCTGCTCGCTCCGCTCCATCTCCTGACAAATGGAAAGACTGGAACAGCGTGGAGCGCTCCTTATGCTCAGTTTATTATCTACCTGAGCACCTCTCATCCTTCTGCTTCCCTCACTCTCCATCTCCATCCTCCTCCTCCTCTCCCTCTCTCTCCTACACTCAAAGGCCTCCATGAATTTCAGTTTGACAGCCAGAGCCCCTCCCTCCGTCCTTTTCATCTTTCCTCCCTTCTTTTCTCCCTCTCGCGCAGGAAAATCTCATTTTCTTTTGTCTGAGCCGCTCTGCTGGCCACCTCCAGGTTTCCCTCTGTCGCTTCATTTCTTTCCTCCCACTTTCAACGGCTCTTTAACTTCGATTTTTACTGTCTCCTGCTGTTCAGGGCGGCATTTCTTTTTTAACTACACACCACTGTGGACGGTTGGCACTAAAATTAGTTTCCACTTCCACTGTTTTTACCATCCACCTACAGTGAAAAGACCATAGTACACCGTCCAAATTATTTCTGGTCATGTTAATGCAAACAATACCAGCCCACTTACAGTGTGAAGATGCCATCCGTTCTTTTTAACGTCCCCCTCCAGTGAAAATCAAGTTTTTAACCTTGTTAGGATGTCCATGTGGTGTTTTTCATATGCTCAAAGACCGCTCTTTCCTGAGAAATCATGGAGAGGAATTAATCGCCAACTATTTTGGTAATCAATTAATCAGTTTGAGTACTTTTCGTTAGAAAAAAATGTCAAAAATCTTTGATTTCAGCTTCTTAAATGTGAATATTTTCTGTTTCTTTACTCCTCTCTGACAGTAAACTGAAGATCTTTGAGTTGTGGACAAAACAAGACATTTGAGGACGTCATCTTGGACTTTGATCAACATTTTTCACCATTTTCTGTCACTGTATGGACTATAGTAATTAATCGATTAATTGAGAAAATAACTGTTACAGAAGAGACTTGAAAAATAGGTCCAAACATAGGCACAAACATGTGGAGCGCATGGATGTACGTCTGTGCACTCCACATGTTTGTGCCTATTTTTGGATCTAAGTTTGTGACATTTTCTGACATTTTATGGACCAAACAACTAACTGATTAGTGGAAAAATTATTGCCAGATTGATCACTAGTTGAAAAATGTGTGAAATATGTTTGGATCTGATCCGTGACTCAAAACAGTGATAAGATCTTGAATTTTGCGATCCGTTGCACCTCTTTTTTTTTTAAACGTATATGGCTGAATTACTCCTGCACTGTAAATTCTAACAAGTTCAGTTTACTTTAAAAGTTCAGAAACTGGAAACTCAGCGTCAGCAGGGAAAATTAAAAGACTCGTATAAATTAAGTTAAAGATCCGATTTAATTTAAGTAAGCACGATGTTTGCATTTACAGTGTAAATTACGACTTGGTACTGTGTAGCGTAAAGTAGCTAGAAAAACAGAAAACAAGCGGAGGTTTGAGTTGAAGGTGAGCAGGTATGCTGGAGCTTTAAGGCATTAGGGTTTTTTTCAATATATAATTTTGCTGAGCAGAGCTGAGTGTTAGTGTTTTAATCAATGCCAGGAGAGGAACTTTAAAGGCTAAATGGACCCGAGATCCTCACATCTTCCCTCTCGTGCTAAAGTTTAATGAATCAGAATGCTTCTCAGCAAGAGCTCAAATAATTAGTTGGTCAAAGTAAAAGATCTGGAAACACCTGAGGAAGATTCATTTCCGTATTTGGACAGTGTGCAGGATCCTCTCTGTCCTAAAACGGGCTTCCTGTCTCTCAGTACCTCACATTATAATTCCAAAATGCCCAAAAGTTGAGTCAACGGGTTGGGTCTACGGGTGGGTTGTTGAGATTTCTCTCGTCGCCTCCTTTGCAAATAAAACCTCCGTGACCTGCAGTTACTCATAACAGTTCTTCTCTGCGTAGGACTGCAGAGACGTTTACCTGTGTCTCTGCAGATGCGTCATTCTTCTTCTTATTTCTGCTGCATGAGGTCGACCTGATCAACTGACGACTGGACGTAGTTTAAAACTGGCAAAGATTTCAGTACTCAACAGTCTTTAATTCTCACTGCTACGACTCCATATTCCAGTTTGCACCAAAAAAAAAGGTACTGAAGTTTAAAATCCAGGCCTACTAGACTTTTAGATCGGTGCAAGACCTCTCACTTCTGGTTGGTTTTCGTTAATTAGACAGTTTGTAATTAAACTCACAGCACACGAGGGTGTGAGGCTACTGGAAGACAGTGTTAATGAAAAGAACAAAGCCTGCACACCAACTTCACAAGTGAACAACGTTTTAATTTCTGACACCAGTCTGAACCAATCGGCTCTGCCCGACAGAGGACAGAAGCAGGAACTTTAAATGACTTTAAACTTTTCTTGATGTCGAGCCAAAACTAGCCTTATGTCAGGTTATTGTTTCTACTCATTAAGCCTGACCTCTGATTTGACCTTTGACCTTTGATACCTTTGATAATTCGTCCACTAATTGATTAGTTGTTTGGGCCATTAAATGTCAGAAAATATTGATCAGTGTTTCTAGAAGTCATATAAGAACAAAGATTTAAGTTAATTGTGATGTTTATCTGGAGCTGCAAACTTTATAAAATGTCAGAAAATAAGGTAAAACATCCCAAACGTCTTGTTTTTTGGTCCAAATCCTAAAGAAATTCAGTTTAATATGATAACAAGCAGACAAAAGCAGGAAATCTCCATATTTCAGAGGTTAAAAACAGTATATTTTTTTTTTGCAGGAAACGTTACCTGAACGTTTAATTCTTTTTAATCTGTTGCCAAATTTACTCCCCAGACATACAGTTTTATTTGCCCCGGGCAAACACTTCAGGTGGTGGTCACACATGACGAATAATGTCCAGTAGATCTCAGGAGGTCACACCAGAACCTGCACTTCCTCTGGTGACACACCGACCAAGGACAGACAGACAGAGACTTCTTCTGTTTCTGTTAGTTACATTTGTTTCTGTGCTCCTGTTTGAATTATTAATCATTTTTAAATGTTTGTCGTGTTTATATTTATGGCTGTGGCAACATTTCAACCTGACAAACGTCCAGGAGGTGTCGGAACATCGTCCTGTTTTTTTTTTTTTTAAACAGATTTGTGTCAGACTGGGTGTTTAGATGAAGTTTAGAGGACATGTTTGGACCGCAGTGACGCTGTCAGAAGAACAGCTGTAATATTTCAGACTTGTCATCCAGATCTTCAGTCTGCGTCGTCAGTAGGACTGAGTGCAGCAGTCTTATGTTAATCTTACACCTCCTCCCTGGTGGGAGTAAGACTGAAGGTCAGTCAGTCACGACTCAGCAGGGAGAGAACTGTGTGTGTGTGTCTGTGTGTGTGTGTGTGTGTGTGTGTGTGTGTCTGTGTGTGTGTGTGTGTGTCTTCATGGTTTCCATACTGCTCCTACTTGTTCTGTGTGAGCGGGCGTGATGCAGATATGATGGTAGACGACGCAGGCTAAGTTTAGCTCTCCATTAGAACGCTGATCACTGTGATTGTCTTTATGTAGGAGGGAACTCCCATGAGGCTTTGCTGCGTGCCAAGTGTAATTACATATGTGGCTTTTGAATCCAAACCAAAAACTGTTATATAGTCAAATAACAAGATGTTTATGTTACTGTGCAGCCGCCTTTATGAGATAATCATTTATAGATGATAGTGGAACCGAGGCGGCTCCAGAGCTGTTGGATGGGGAACTGTTCCTTCTTGGCGTTGCTCGTGGTGACCACCTGACCAACAGGTCTTGTGCTGACGTTATTTCCCAGGTAGTTTTGGAGCGTGGTAGGCAGGTGGGTCAGTTAGTGTTTGAACGGAGGATTACTTCTCAGTAACAGGACTCAAAGCTGATCAGTGCAAATCTGACAGACATTTGACAAACTGACTTCTGGAAAGATGGCGTCCTAAAGGCAGCGTCACGTTAAACGTCACCGAGCTCGTCAGTGCGACTGTTTTTTACTGTAAATGATCACAGCTGATCAGGTCAGGAACATTTCAGGAGAATCATTTTATTATACAAATGTCAACATCGTCTGTGTTTGTGTCGAGTCTCTGTGGTTGTTCTGCATCTTTGTAGTCATTTTGCATCTGTTTATAGTTGTTCTGCATCTCTTTGTTACTGGTTTTGAATCTCTGTAGTTTCATGTCTTCTTAGTTGTGTTACATCTGTCTGTGGTCATTGTGCGTGTCTTTGTAGTTGTTTAGATTCACTTTGTAGTCATTTTGTATGTCCTTGTAGTTGTTTTTGTAGTCACTTTGAGTGTCATCATTTTGAACCCCTTTGTAGTTTTGTGTCTCTTTGTAATGTTTTTGAGCATCGTTGTTTTAGGATCTTTTTGTGGTTTTCCGTCTCTTCGTAGTGATTTAGTGTCTCTTTGTTGTTGTTTTGTGTCTCTTTGTAGTCTCTTTTTGTGTCTCTTTTTGGTTGTTTGACAGTCCAACAGTAACAGTTAGGGGGGCCCTAGGCCTGCGCTACCACTGGCCACCCTTCTTGCCCCGCCCCTTACAGACTGTAGCGAGAGACACCGACAGGGACAGCAAACAAACACATTAACATCCCAGCATGCTTTGCTCTCATTAAATGCTGACCTGCTGTTTGTGTCTCCATGTTGTAAGTGAATAATCAGAGTGAAAGACTCCTGTTATGAACTGATGGTTTATATTTAGAGCTGCTCTTTAATTATTCATGATGTGTCGTCTCTGTTAACAGACTGAGAAGAGACGTCCACCAGATAAAGACAGACAGAGAAACAAATGTAAAGAGATAAAAAAACAAAGTGATGGAGAGAAAGACGGAGAAGACCCAGAGCAGACAGATATGTAGAGAGGTAGAGAGGCCATCCCTTTGTTAGGAGCCACAGCCGCAACAATTTACATGAGAGCCAGGCCTCCTGCCAGCTGATTGGCTCACAGACCCGACCGCCTCACCACCACCCCCCTCCCTCCTACGCCACACTCCAGCCAATCAGGATGTCACACACTCAGGGGGGCTCCGAGCGGGCGAGAGAGGGTCTGCTCTGATAGTGAGGAGAGAGAGAGAGGGGGGGGGGGGGGTTGACGGCAGAATAATTGATGAGGACAGACGTCGAGGTGGAGAAACTGTTATCTGTGGACAGATTCTGCCCCCTGGTGGCACTGCAGAGATATGACCACACATTTAGAGACAAATACAAAAACACACACTTTAATCTACACACAGCTTAGTATGAGACAGTTGTCTTCATTATCAGTAATGTAGGTTGGGGGTTTAAAGTTTTATAATTTATTGTTGGTTAAAATCTGAACACTTCACACCTTTTCATTGCTGCATCAGTTGCTGCCTGACAGACAGACAGACAGACCTGTCAGGCAGATTTTCTCATTCATTATAAAAGACAAATATCACTACAAACCAACCAAACTTTAAAGGCAAAATCAGTAAATTTACCTCACAGAACATAGGAGTTGTTGGTCCACTGCTGCCTCCATCTTTAGTTAGTCCGTTTGTGTTGTTGTGTGACTTCAGGGAATCCAAACTGTCTTCTTCAGACACCAAAGTGAGGCAACTTTACTGATTTTGTCAGTGGAGTTTGGTTTGTGTGCAGAGGGTGACATTTGTCTCATATAACGGTGGTTTCCTGTCAGAAAAGTCCGTCTGACAACAAGGTAAAGTGAAAATATTCTAAATATAGCGTACACTCGAGGGTCGCCGGTTCAGGTCCCACACAGAGTGTGGACTGGTAGCTGAAGAGGTGCCGGTTCACTTCCTGGGCACTGCTGAGGCACCGACTGTATGACTGTATGTACACGTGTGTGTGTGCGTGCAGCCCCTCACTCTGACACCTCTCTGATACATCTATAGGTCCTGTTTGTGCGTGTGTGTTTCAGGCCTGTGTGTGTATGTACAAAATAACAACAGAGTGAAAAATGTAATTTCCTGGATTAATAAAGTCTCCCTTCATGCCTTCTTTCATCTTGTTTTTCTTCAAAGTCTGGGCTGGAGGAGGAGGGTGTAAGAATAGTTAAAAGTGAAAGTAAGAAGAGAAAACTGAGACAAAATTAAGGTCAAATTAGGTCAAATACTAATCAAAGAACTAGTGTTTCTGCTGACCAGGGAGGCTAGCTAAACACATGCTAACAGTCACTAACAGTGAGCAGTCTAACCTGCTGTTGCAGACTGCAGACATGCAGACCGAAGTCTGTCCCACTGGATCTGTTCTGCAAACTTTTAACCACCAGGCCTTGATTGCAGATCAATCATGTCTGAAATCCATGTTCCTGCTGACCCTGTCCACAGCAGGACATTAGCTTAGCTTCCTACACCAGTTCTCCTGCTGCTTCTCCAAACTAGGGGAGGTGTCGACCTCCATCTACTGTAGGTAACACACAAATAATCTGAACTCTCCCTTTACAGCTGTGTCTCCTTTAGTCCTCTGGTGTGTCCGGAGTCTCAGGAGGTCAGTAGAGCAGCAGTGGACATTCAGTCTTTTTTTCTTTCTTTTTGTTTGAGGTGTTAAAAACCTTCAAAGTGATGAAATTGTTCCTAAACGTGTGCAGACAAGATTTTTTTTTTTTTAAATGGAGCTCAGTGTTCTGAAACAGCTGGTGAGACGGAACAGCTGATGTTCTGAGACAACAAGTGAACTGTGTGTCCAGAGAGACACTCCAAGGTACAACAACTGCATGTCCAGAACATCTGCCGTCCGTCTCTCTCTGTGTGAGTGTCATATTTGGTCATGTTCTGTAGATGAGCCTGTCGTGTCTTTGTACCGAAACAAGAGAAAATCAATTGTGAACTGTGGCCCCTGCACACACACACACACACACACACACACACACACACACACACACACACACCACACACACACACAAGTTTGTACGTACAGTACAGCAGCTGCATCACACTCAACCATAATTGGCTCTCCTCTTTGACAACAGAGTTCAGCTGGATAATATTGACATAACACAGAGACGAGGCCCTCTGGACACTAAACACACACATTTGTCCTGTAGCGCCATCCTCAGGACAAACATGACATGTTGTTTGATAGAGCTCAGTGAAGACGCAGACATCTGTTCAACATCACAGCGCTCTGTCACATGTTCTGTGACTGATTTCTGTATGAAACTGATGCATGATGTGGAGTTTTTCAGCTGATACCAATAACTGAACATTACCTGCTTCTCATGACTGATACCAATAAGATACAGATCATTTAGCATTTTTCTTTCTAAAAACAAATTCATTTCATCTGTAGTTTATACAAACCTGAGGGTAAGAAAGAATGCAATGATTTGTAAAAACTTTTTGACCTACATTCACCTGAATTTAGCACAAAGACGAGATTTTTAATGTTCAAACTGATTAACTTTATTGTTTTTTGTAAATATACAGTCATTCTGTTGGGACAGGAGCATGTGGCATCTTTGGTCTCGTTACGTCTTTTTCTTGTTCAGTCATTTTTGGTCTTATGTCTTCTTCATCATCAGTCTTTTGTGGTCTTTTTATGTTTTTGGTCTTCTGTCATTTTTGGCTTATTACATCTTTTACATCATTTTCTGTCTCGTCCCGTCTGTCCTGTGTGATAAACTCTGATGGATCCACCAGTGAATCGTCTTTTCTATGTCTTATTGTTTCGTCCATTTAAGTTGAAATCAGTCTTGATGTTGGAAGGCGGCGCACAATGATGCAAAATAACAATAATCAATAATTCACCTCAGAGTCATTAAAACTAAAGTAACGAGTCTGTTTATTAAATGCGAGCAGGAGAAAGTTCAGATATTTGTGATCAGATGTAGGACAGAAAAGTAAAAAGTTGTCAAAAACTCTACTTAAGTACAGTAACAAAGTATTTGTACTTAGTTACTTCCCACCTCTGGTCCCAGGTGCTGGTTTTATTGTCCCGAGACAACAGGACGTCCTTTATTCAACTGAACAGGTGTTAAACACCTGAGAGGGAAACACGATCAAACTTGTTCAGTCGAGTGAATCTTCGTCTCTGTTTCTGTTCAGGTCGCCATCTGGGAAGATGTTTGAGACCAGAAGACCGTGGTGGAGTAACGCTCTGCTGCAGGAGGAGGAGGAAGAGGAAGAGGAGGAAGAGCACTGTCCCAGCAAACGACAGGATGTGACATCAGAGACCAGAGCCAATCACTGCCCTGACATCATCACCAACGACAACAACCGGCCAGCTTCCTGTTTGACTCAAACACTGTTTCAGTTTCAGACCCTGGGTGGAGGTGGAGGTGTGAAGTGCATTGTGGGAGATGTAGGACAGAGTAGAGCTGAGAGGTACCTGACGTTTGTCTGGAATTTAGACTTTTTTTATTTTGTTTGTTTTTTATTTTCAAGGATGCACCGATCAGATTTTTGATCACTCAGATAAACTGATCGCTGATCAGTAACAAACTTTCTGCTTCACTTTGCACTTTCTGAGTCTGTTTTTTTGAGCCGTGACCACTAAAAATCTGCCAAGTATTTTCTCAGTTGATTAACTTTTTCCATAAAATATCTGAACTGTCATGTCAAAACCAAACGACTCTCAGAAGAAACTAACAGAGTTTGCTGAAAGAACTGAAAGTTTTAGGAGTTCTGGCAGTTTTATTTGAAGAAGTTACTAAAAATTAATAACCAAATTTGTTGTTGTTGTTCAACCAAAGAGTTTCTTTTACTTCTCAGGCTGTTTCATGTAGAAACATCAAACAGAGAGACGATAGAAAAAGTTCAGCTGAAATGTTCGTCTCTAATGTTTCTGTTTCAGCATTTCAAGTGATGTTCCAGTTTAGTCCATAGATTATCGTTTAAGACTGATTATGAGGAGATAAATAAAGTGATGTCTAAATAATGAAAATACTTAAAGCTCCGATGAGGAGCTGTTGATTTTGGAGCCTCCCTGTGGACAAAAGCAGGAGTAATATCCACAAAATATAACATCAGAAATAAAATTATCAAAATAAAAATCCGTTAAAGCTGTATTTCGACTATATAACGTGTCTCGACTCGACTAAACTCACGTTTGGTGCTTCTGCTTCTTTTCCCTCAACGTAGGCAGAGCTGATCGTCATGGCAACGCTGTTCCAGCAGCTGGGAAACAACACACACACACAGCTGCAGCCTTTATTCAGAACTGTACATTTACTGCCAGACTGATGACTTCACAGCTCGGCAGACATTCACCGTCAGTCTCCACAGCTCACTCGCTCGCTCTCGTCCACACTATGCACAATAAAAAACAAATTGTCTGACAGTAGCTTGGCTGTTTAAAAACAGCAGATTTTGTGCTGCGTGTGTTTGTCTGCAGCGTTTACTTTAGTCTCGGCTCAGCTCGGTTGACGGCGGTGACACCAAAACGCTACCAGGCACCAAACCAATCAAAAAGCAAAAAAAAAAAAAAAAAAAAAAAAAAAAGAGAGTAATCGAGTCCATTGATGTATAAAGATGGACGACATGACAGCTGCCAAAAAGTGAAGCCAAAACATCTGGATCGCCCCCTGGTGGCTGGCTGCTCCACCTCGTCTATTTTAATTAATTTTTTATAAATTAATGAATTTACGTCAGTGGTCAAGTCGAGCCGTGCGGGGGAAACGCAGCTGTTCTGTAGCTTTCTGTCACATATCACATGATGGTGCTCAGAATAATAAATTTTTCCATTTTTTTCCATTAAAAAAAATGTCATTCAAATTATGAAATTTAATTCTAATTATTACACGTTACCATTTGATACTAATAGGAAACAATATGCACGTGCTGAGATCAATCAGACAAACAGGTTTTCATTGGCTGTCCCGTCTTTACCACATGACTGTTTGTGTGCAGCTCTGATAAAAACAGCTCAGACTGCTGGAAGCTGAACGTAAAGAGCAGAATTGATCAATAATCAATCATCGGTGCACTCCTGAGTCTTTCTTTTCTTTCTAGTGATATTTTTGTATTAAAACGCACAATTAATCCATCCTATATGTGATTTTCTGATGTATATCAGACTATAAATGTGTAAACTGACTCACACAGACACATTTTTCTTTCATCGGTTTATTTAAATGTGAGAAACCTCAGTGTTTAAATGTTCTTTACAGCAGTTTGGACGTGAAGCCGTCACACAGAGAGACCTCAGAAATCTCAGACCACAAAAACACTGAGAGCTGTAACGTGTCAAATTAAAACTGTTTAAATAAAGTTTGACTAAAACAGAAGACAGACTCATGAAGACGCTGCAGATTCGTCTTTGTCATGTGTTCAAACACGTTCAAAAACATCTTTACTTTTGGTTAAAAAAAAAAGCAGCTCAGACTTCTGGAAGTTTAAAGAAGTTTATGCTAACGCAGCATGTTAGCATTAAGTACAGCTTTTGGCTATGTTATAGTCATTAGCATTTACTGCTAATGTTTGCATCAATGTTAACATGATCAAAAAAAATTAAGTGTTAAAATGGTAATGCTAACATTAGCATGATTCATTGCTAACACACTAACATGCTGAGCACAGCTTTCTGCTATTCTATTAGCATTTTATACTGTTTTAGTGTTTAAATGTTAATACTAAAATTGGGAATGTGCGTGACTCATGCTAACATAGCATGTTAGCATTAAGTACAGCTTTTGGTAATGTCATTATCAATAATGTTTACTGTTAATATTTGCATTAATATTAACCAGATACATTTTTTCAGGTGTTAAAATGGTAAAGCTGACTTTGACAAATTGCTAAGATTAGCATGACTCATGGCTAAGCTGCACATTAGCATTAAGTAAGCTTTCTGATGATTCTATTCTAACACTAGCATTTATGCTACCTCAGACATTAGCATGTTAACACGGTAGCATTTTTTCTGCTGTTGAACTGTTAATACTAACAATGGCAACATGCTTATAATAGCATGACACCTGGCTAATGCAGCATGTTAGCATTAAGTACAGCTTTTTTTCTTTTCTTTTTTTTCTGCAAAGTCACTACCTGCAGCACATATCGCTAATATTTGCATTCATGTTAACATTCTGCTTTTTTCAAGGGTGAAAATGTGGACATATTGCTAAGATTAGCATGAATCATGGGTAACACAGCATGTTAGCGCTGAGTGCAACTTTCTTTGATTCTTTTAGCATTAGCATTTTATGCTATGCCTGGCATTAGCATGTTGGTATGGTTGTGTGTGCTCTACTGATGAAATGTTAATACTAAAAATGGCAACATGCTAACATTAGCATGACTTATGGCTAATGTTAGCTTCAGTACAGCTTTTGGAGCCCATTAGCATTTTTAACATGCTAGTGTTTTTGTTTTTGTTTTTTAAGTGTTTTTTTCAGAGTGTGTGTTTGTGTGCAGACAATGACACACACACACACACACACACACACACACACTACCTTGATGGAGGTGAGCTCAGAGGTGCGTTTGGTTTTGGGGGGGGGGGGGGTGAAGGTATAGGAGGTGACTGACCCAAAAGGTACCAGCGGCTGCTATTAATAGACGCATCTGTTGGTTTAAGGACGAGCACACTGACCCACTTACACACACACACACACACACACACCACACACACAGGTGTAGAAGATCACATTGCTCAATCAGTGATGGATGTTTCATCAGACAAAACAAACACACACACACACACACAGGATGCTACATTGAGTCTCTGCAGAGTCGTGCATGTGATCTGCACGAGTCCTACATTCACCACGAGGACTTCAGACCTGATTCTGACCTACTGATCACTCTGGCTTCTGGGAGGATGGATTAGCATGTTAGCATGAGACATTTTGCTCCAATGGGACTTTTTTGGGGGCTGTTTGGTTTTCAGAACAATGGACCGTTGGAACAATAGGCTGCAGTTGAGAGAATTGATTTTGTTTCACTTTGGATTCTACAACTACTTTGTTTCCCAACAGTCCAAAAACATGTCCAAGTGGACTGAAAGCCCATTTGTCCAACAGCTCATTAACCTGAAAACAAACGCTGAGTTCTCCGAAAATACCAGCTTGATATGACACATGCAAAATATGTAACTTAATCATATATTATATCACTGACGGAACCTAAATATTTATTTTCTTAAATCTAACCAAGTAGTTTTGGTTCCTAAACCAAACTGGGTTCGTTTCACATTAACTGTGTGTTTATTATTGATACCATGACAACAAACGTCACCTGACAATGCAGATGAAGGACATGTCTGCGTGTACTAAGGGCAAAATACTCCGGTGAGAGTGTGTGTTTTCAGAGGAGCAGGTCTTCGGAGCAGTGGGTGTTTTCGGGATAATGGGCAAAGGAGAAAAATCTGCTCTCTGTTTGGCACCAAATAAATCATTTGATAAAAACAAATTTTAAGGCGACGAGGCTTCACACTCAGTCCCTGTTCTTTCAGTCTAATGGGACTTTTCTGGGACTTTTGGGGTTTCGGAACAAAGGGCACCAGTTGAGAAAACTGATCTTAGTTCACTTTGGATTCTGCATCAGTTTCCGATGGTGACGTGTTTTGTTCACAGCTGCATCTGTTTCACACCTCTGACTGGCCTCTCCTCCATACCATGCAGCTAAGACTCATGGGTATTGTAGTATTTAGAGCCCTCTGTCATATCAAACTGATAGAAAGAACCCGATTTTTCAAATTGCTTGATTTTTAAAATGAAGTCTGACAGCAGCAGTTTGAGGCCGGAGAGGTTTTTGAGATTTACCTGAAATATTCCTTCGTCACTTTGAACCTCCGTGTCGCTGTTGACACATCAAACAGATGTCGTCAGGTTTGTCAACAGGACTTTTTTTCAGAGGCGTTGGACTTGTGAACTTTGGCCGTCATGTAAAGATGATGGACAGGTACAGAGACAGACAGACAGGAGGACAGACTGCTGTGGGGACGAGGACCCGAATGATCTCAGATAAAGAAGAAATGTTGGCTTCAGCCTGTTCGACGATAAATTATCAAAAACAATCAGACTGCAAACGGTGGCAGAAAATTCACATCTGGATATGTTTTGAATTACAGCTGCAACCTTTTATTCAGTAAATCAAACTGGAGGAGAACAAAGACACTGAACACGTTCATTCATTCTTATTCATTCGTTCATTCATTCATTCATTCGTTTTCATTCGTTCATTCATTCGTTCATTATTCATTCATTCATTCATTCATTCTTTGTCTGTAGCCACGTATCCTAGAAGGGTTGCGGGGGTCTGGAGCCCATCCCAGCTGACATTGGGCGAGAGGCGGGGTTCACCCTGGACAGGTCACCAGTTCATCACAGGGCTGACACGCACACACACAGAGACACACAACCACTCACACTCACATTCAAAATACAAATACAAGATCATTTTTTAAAATTTAGAGTCTGAATTAATAAATTCCACTGTGACACTAATTTTTGTGTGTGATTATTAGCTTTAGCATGCTATGCTAACATTGGCATTAGCATGTTAACATGGTAGCATTTGTTCTTGTGTTAAAATGTTAACACTTATTGGTAACATGCTAATGGATCATGGCTAACACAGCATGTTAGCATGAGCAAAGATTTTGGCAGTCACTATTGATAGCACTATCGTGTGTTAAGTAAGTGTTAGCACACAGTTAGCATATAGCATGTTGATAAGGTAGCATTGTTTTGGTGTTGAAATGTTACTAAAAATGGCAACATGCTAATAATAGCCTGACTCGTGGCTAACACAAGACGTTAATATGAAGTACAGCGGTGATTCCTTTAGTTCCTTATGTTAACATAGCATGTTAAAATGCTAGTGTTTGTTCTAGAGTAGAAATGGTAACACTAACATTGGCACCATGCTAATAAAAACATGGATCTTGGCTAACACAGCTTGTGGCAATGTCACTATCAATAGCATTTTCTAATATTTGCATTAGCATGTTAACATGACACATTCTTTCCAAGTGTAATGTTGGTGACTTGCAAATTGCTAACATTAGCATGACTCATGGCTAACACAGCATGTTAGCATTGAGCACAGCTTTTTTGGTGATTCCATGTTAACTCTGATGTTAGCATCTTTTGTAGATATTTAACTTTTCTTCTTTGAATAAACGTAAATCTTTGAGTTTCAGAAACCCCAAAAAATGTTTTTAAAAAATCAGTGGGTAAATTCATTGAAGTAAAAGTGAATGATGGTTAAAATTTTAATATTTTCATATAAAACTGTTTAATTTTCAGGCAGCAAAATAATGACAAATCAGGTTCACATGCAGCTCACTGTGAACAAATTTCGAAATACTTTTTTAGTTTCTAAAACTTGAAGATTCAAGTTTTATCTGAAGAAGAAAAGTAAATTATCTCAACTAAAGATTATAAGTCGGCAAAGCTTTTTAAAGTTTATTTAAAAAGTCAGAAAGTTTGAGTTGGGCTCAAAAATTTAATCTTTGACAGTTTAAAATCGTTTTCCAGCTGTAAAATTATGCCTCTACACCAAAATCTAAAATTATTTTGTCAATTAAAGTGCATCATAACTCACATCCTCTAAATTCTGGCAGTTCTCGGAGTGAAAGAGAGAATTTAAAACCTGATGTTCAAATGAATTATTTGTAATAAGTAATGAAAACTTTATACTGACTTAAAAACGCTGAGTGTCGTTGGATTTTACTTTCTTTTGTTTATTAAATTCAGACTTTTTGATCCATGAGGGAAATAAAGACCCTAAAACACAAATATTTTAAAAACATATATTTAATTTATTACTGTATTAAGTGAGCTGAACGTGAAACTGTGTTTTTATTCGTAAAATTGATTCACATCTGTAAACTTACTGCAGTGACAGAAGTGAATGAACATTCTGAAATATTAGTTTCATTTAACTGCACTCAAAGTGCACATTTAACAAAAACTCCATTGTTTCCAGTTTTTGAGTTTATGTAAAAATGGAAAATTATGGCGACTAATTGCTTTGATTTCTTGAGTACTGCTGATTCATTTGGGTTTACAGTGTAGTTTTGGCTTCAGGCAGGTTGATTTTTATATTTTCTGGCCAAAAATGTCTCTTTTGATCATAAATGTTGCAGAGACTTTTGATAAAGAGTTAAATCCACCTGTCAGTGTCAGATTTCCTCCTGAAAACTTGTGGAAGAACAGAAGAACGTGACAGAACATTCGGGGAGAAAATCTTTTACAAATCAAAACGCAAAATTAAAGACAAGTGATTTTTTAGTTTCTTGGTTTAAAATCAGTTTTTATTGACTGAAATCACTTCGACAAAAATCCTGCACACATTTATTTTCCATAATTTGTTTGCTAAAATATTCTTTTTTATCTTTCTACATTTCATGAACAAGTTCTCCTCTTATTTATTTATTTGTTTGTTTGTTTGTTTTTTGGTAACACCTTACAACACTGCATGGTAATAAATCATAAATGAACTGATAATTAATGAATTGATAATGAGGAATTAAGAGAGACACAATATGAATGAATGAATTAGTTCATAATTATTGCACAGCTTCTTTACATACTTGATTCTGATTGGTCAGTCAGAGCCTCTAAGTTTGTTATTTCTGTCTAACAGTCCGTTGCCATGGACGCAGCTCTGATCATAAACTCTGGAGGAGCAATACAATTATTTTTAAATCAACAAAATCATTCAATTGAACAAATATTTGGAGTCAGATTATTATTTTTATTAAGAAATCAGAGTGAACTTTTTGTGTTTTTTCATTTACTCTGAACCAGCTGCTGATGACTCATTAATTACCAAATATATTTTTAATTATCAATCACTTTTTGTGCGTCCTCAAGCTAACTGATGAGTCGCACTGCTCGTGTTTACTGTGTTTTATTTTGCTTGTGGCTGCAGGGAAACAAACTTTTCAGAATCTTCAGAATGAAATCAGAATTTCATCAAAATCATCTGACGGGTCGCATTAAAACCTTTAAATTTAAAGGAGCAGTTCCACTGTTTTAACAAGCTTCACCACAGTTTCTTCACAGATACATTCAGCTGCATGTTGGTCGTTTTATTTCAGTTTCAGGGAGGATTGATGTGTTTTTAATTTCACAGTGAACATCTGATCTGTTCGGAGGTGATGGCGTCCAGACTTTTCAAAATAATCTGCACGGATTCAGTCTGATTTTCATGAAGTCAAGAAATAAATGGAAACTACAGAAGTGAATTTGTGCCACAGCAGAAAAAGAAAAATGGATCTTTGTCAGGTTATAACATGAAAAAGTTATTGTTATAACAAGATGTTTTAATCAAAAAGAAACTCTTCTTGTTGTAACATCAAAATGTTCATAATGTGATAACTTATATTTTTATAACGTGACTTTATAAAGAGATTATAAACTCATCACATCGTTATTGCATCATGACATGAAACATTTATGTAATAACAGTAAGTTATTATGTTGCAACATGAAATGTTTCAGTTATAAACAACACATTTATATTATATAAACAAATATAAAATATTGATATAATATAAACAAGAACATTTTCTCTTTATAATGTGGCAGGATCGTATGTTGTAATCATGTGAAAAACATCTTGTTAAACAATAAACTTTTATCACGTGATACTGATCTGTTTTTATTTTTCTGTTGTGGCAGCACTGAACTTCCACAGGAAACAAATGTGAAGTAAGAATAATTTCAAAAACTCTGAGTTTAGCCGGTTTTAGAAAATGTTTGGGCAAAGTTTTACGCTGCTTTAAAGCTGTATGAAAAATGGAAGCGAGGATAAAACAGCAGCTCTCTGTTAGCAGGATGTTGATCTGCAGTTCCAGCAGGTTTACAGGCCAAAACTTAAAAGCCTGTTCTTGTTGAAGAAAACACAAAGATTTTTTTTCTTTTTTTCGTCAACAGATGAGAGCAGCAGTGAGACAGAGACAACAGGTCCAAAACGTCCAGAAGGTTGATGTACATTTTCCTCAAACGGAGAATTAGTCCGTTGTTTCTGTGTCCAAGTGGAGGTTCAGAAAAATATCCACAAATGTCAGCTGTGATGTCCTCAGAAACACATTTGTGAGCTTCAGCTGAGAGGATGTTTAACAGTGAGAGTAAAAAAAAGTCACAACAGAATCATTCAGGGAGTAAATGAAAGCATGAGGTGCATCTGGATCTTATGTCTGGGACATGATCTCTGATCTCAGCCAGACTCCCCACACATGATGTTTCTACTTAGCAGCTTTTCTTTCCTGTCAGCAGAAGGATGGAGAGCTTTTCAGGCACACATCTATGTTTTACGCTTAGATTGATAGCTTTTACACACAGATCTTTGGCTTTTACGCACAGATTTATAGCTTTTACGCATAGATCTGTAGATTTCACACACAGATCTACAGCTTTTGCGCACAGCTCTATAGCTTTACGCACAGATTTGTAAGGTTTTACGCACAGATCTACAGCTTTTGCGCACAGGTCTAGCTTTCGACAGATCTAAAGGTTATGCCAGATCTGTAGGTTACGAGCGGCCGGTGGCGTGGAATGCCGCGTGACAAGGCCGTTGGCATGCGCTGTACCTGAGGGTGTAATTCTGCCCTTCGTTGTTGTCCCAGAACTCCCCCTCCTCACTCCTCAGGTACACGGCGAAGTGCACGGCCGAGCTGGGGTCCATGACGGGCGGCGTGTACACGGTGAAGCTGTAGCGCTCCCCCACGAAGCCCGGCTGATCCGCGTCCACGGGCAGAGCCTGCGCATCCACGTAGGACAGCCAGTCGTTGAAGGTGTACCTCACCCCGACCTCTTTGTCGGCGCGGCAGGTGGAGACCCGGATCTGCCCCCGCACGTCGAACTGCGTGATGGTGACCTTCTCCAGACACACGTGCAGCTGCTGGACCCTCCGCTCCGTCTCGCGGGGCTCCGGGAAGCAGGAGACCAGGCGGTCCGTGTCCAGGTCCAGGCCGGACCTGAAGCTGTGGCACAGGTCGCTCAGGAGCTCCTGCTGCGGCGGCGGGAAGCTCTTGTGTCTGGACAGAACTTTACTGGGGATCTGCGGCTCCTCCAGCGAGCTGAAGTGCTTCACGCTGGCCAGCGTCAGGCCCATGGAGTCGGCGAACTTCACCCGCTTCCTTCCGTTACTCTCGGACACCCCGTCCAGGAGCGCGGCCGGGTAGGCGGGCAGGGACCTGGCTCTCCGCCGGTCTCTCATGAATCTCTCCAGATGAGAAGCGTCCACCTCATCGTCCAGATCTCCTTCATCCTCCTCCTCCTCCTCCTCCAGGCCGTTCTCCACAGACTTCCCCGGACAGGTCGACTCTCCCCCCGGGGGGAAGTGGAGCTCTGAGCGGGACATCTCTGCTGTGCCCCCGGCAGCAGTCCGTGGGAGTCCCTCTGCAGGGCAGCTTGTATAGAGTAGAGACTCCCGCCCCCCCTTCACGGGACAACGTGCTGTCAGCAGAGCGCGTGTAGACTGCAGCTGACACAGACACGCGCACTGTCACGTAAGAAACGTCAACTTTCCCCCCTGTGTGCGTGCAGCCACGCAGCCTACATGTCTTCACAACAACAACAGCAGCTTCACCTCCAAGCAATGTTCTAAAATTAAAGTCAGTGAACTCACAGAACTCAAATGATCAGAGGTCAAAGTATTTAAAGAGGAACAATAAAACATGTAAAAATACTTCAAATCACATTAAAACAGTCAAATACAAGCTGTGCAGTCAAATGTTTCCTGTGACTTTATTAGATTGTTGAAAGGGGAGACTGGGGGCAACAGTAACATGGGACAATTGTAACAAACTCAGCTCCTCCAATCAGAGACAAGTTAGAGTGATGACACTTCCTCTGCACATGCTCAGTAGGATCCTCTGTCTGTCTGTGGAGCAGCAGCAGGATCATTTCAGCTCAGCACAAGTTTTCAACAACAACAAAAGATTTTAAAGGTAAGTTTTTAAAATGAACGTGAACAAACTCTGCTAATAGAGACGTTGTAGCTACATATGAGCTTTATTATCACGACTGCAAGAACAGCAGCAACTTTAACTTTTTTATTTTATTCTTTTGTTTTATGCAGTTTTAAGTCGACTTTATTTTTGGTGTGTGTGTTTTTCTCTCTCTGTCTGTCGGTTCTGTTTTGTTTATTTGTGTGTGTGTATTACTTTAAATATGATTTTTTCACTAAAGCTGAACAATGAAAAAGTGAGTGAGTAGTCACATGACATGTCACATGACGTGACATGTCAGTGTCATGTGCGTGATGAAGGTTAATGGGTTTCTCATATAAGGGTGTTTCAATCTGTCACTGCCCGCAGTTTTGATGTTCTGCCAGTTTGATCACTCCATATAAAAGCGAAGAGATGTCTAGCAGGACAACGCAAAACCGGGGCTGTAGGAGTTGAGACACCCGGGGTTCAGATGAGGCGATGACGTCACGTGTTTGTTTACCTGAGCCGTGTGACGCACAGGCTGCAGCCACGTGGACGCTGCTGCTGCTTCCTTACATAACAAACAGTGTGAGGCTTGTTTTGATCCTCAGAGAAACTTTTACCCTCCAGCTGCTGATTTTATACGTCAATAACAACAAAAACACCTCAAATCTGTTTATTCACAGTGACACAACTTTAAATACGTCACTTAGAGACGAGACTGTCTCGTTTATTGTCTGCTTGACTGTAAAAAAAAAGATGAATTTTTAGAAAACTGAATTATTCTTTACAGGCAGATGTAGACTTTCAGTGGGAAAATATCAGTAAATGTACATAAACTGTATTTTAGTTTTATTTCTTGCATTTGTTTGTGCGTTTCCCTGAACTCTTCTATAATTGATCCATTTTGAGTGATTATAACTAAAGATTTGAACCGTTTTACAGGCTCACATGTCCTTTTTGTTCCTGGCAGCTTTATACTTTATTAAAGTGACAAAATGAGGACATCATGTGAGGTGAAAACTTTTAAAAAGTACTGAACAAATAAAGAAAAAGACAGAAATGAATCCTGATCAAACAGGTTTTGGTTTGATTAAACTTCTGCTCTCAGAACACCTGCTGGGAGTGAATTGATTAATACTTCATTCACATGATCATGTGGTTAAACATTTTGTTTTGATCAGTTTATTTAATATTTTAATTGTGTTTTTTAATCCACATCATTTATATTTGTTATTGTTAGTGTGTAAAAACAACTGTGATCAATCTGGCAGTAATTTTTCACTAATCAGTTTGTTGTTTGGTCCATAAAAATGTCAGAAAATGTTGATCAAAGTCAAATTAAATAGATGTTTGGAGCATTTCGTTCTTCTTTTGGGGCCCAAATCATTTCAGATGTTTCACCTGATTTCTAAACGATGACGTTTACTGAAGACAAGAAAAGAACCTGTTTTTTTTTAATGAAGTTGAAGAAACGTTTTTGTCTGCTGCCTGAAACTCTGAAGAAAACTATCAAACCTCTAAAATAAAATAAGATGATTTTTAGTTTTTTCACTCAAAAGCAGCAAAACGTGTTGAAGTTGTCGACTGAAAACTGGTGATGAAGACGTTTGAACACTAGATGGCAACATTTCTCTGTTTGTGTCCATCTGAGTCAGTGAGAATTGACTCTGTTTGTACTTTTTAATATCGTATTTGTTTTATTTATTTAGTTTATTTTGATCAGTTCATATACAGAATATTCCACAGAGGCAGAGAGGATATATTACAGTTTTACTCTGTTTTTATGGAACATCTTTATGTTTTTTGGAAACAACCTGCCAGTTTAAACTGCTGCTCATCAAAGTGCTGATTTATTGATTGATTATATCTGATGGATTTATTGATTGTGATCTGATGTCTATATGATGTGTTCAGAGTCGGTGTGGCTGAGCTGCAGACTTTGTGTTTCACTGATCTGATACGACACAGATCAAACCGGAGCTCGACACACCTTCAACAATCAAACAACTTTATCACTCAATCAGATTTGTAAAACTTTTTTTTTATGTTGGATTTTAGATTAAAACTTCTGTCCTGTGGATGAAGTCACATATTTCACTCTGGACAAACTTTACATTTTTATAAATTTTTGATCTACGTGATTTGTTTCCATCTCATATTTCTTTGTTTTTTGCATGAATCTAAATATTTCCCGGCTCTGTGACTCCCTCTCTCAGTTTCAAAGGTTCAAATCTGTTGGTCCTCTGTTAACGCTGATAAAAACACAGTTACAGTGTTTTAGTTTCTGTTCTGGACTCAGATCCTCAACAGTTTTCTGACCTCATCTGCTCTGTAGACACGTGATCTTCTGTCAAACAAGGACTCCAGTTACCAAACCAACCTTGAAAAGACGCTTATAGATGTGCAATTAAAGGGACAATTCACGTGAAAATCAGAGATGCATATTACTCCTCTCACCTGTGGCACTATTTATCCATCAGTTTTGGTGCCAGAAACATTTATTTATAAAACTCAACAGCAGTGTCTCTTTACAAAAAATCAGGAGCAGTTTTATGTAGGAACTATTTTCTTTCTAGTGTAAAGAAAGTAGTTCCAGTTGATTCTACTGGACGGGCCCTCGTACCCCCACGCCCGTTGGACCATGCTGCAGGCGTGACATCATCATAGATGTGTTCAGGCTGCGACTCTGATCAATCATGTGAAGTTTGGTGCAGATCGGACTGTTTACAGCAAAGTTAGAGCAATTTTGTGTTTCATGGCGAGACATCAAAATTCGATGCAACGCCACGGCCACGCCGTTCAACGCTAACTACATATTTTATTAACTTTTGATCACAAACTAGTCTAGATGGCACACACTGATTTTGAACTCATTATGATGAATCCTGTAGGAGGAGTTTGTTAAAATACAACATGTGGAAAACGCCCAAATTGACCATGAAATTAAAAATGGCCGACTTCCTGTTGGGTTTAGGTGACGGGTTCGAGAGACTTTTTTATGTGTCTGGGCATCATAATGTATGTACTGATTTTCGTGCATATCGGTCAGATGTGCTGCGAGGACTGCTGTTTAGAGGGCGTGGTCAGGTCATGTGACCCCGCCCATCATCGAAAATCATATCACGTGTAAATTTTCACCCCACCTGTCGCATGTGCCAAGTTTGGTGAGTTTCTGAAGCCCCAAAAATGTGATTAATTTGGAGGAATAATAGCAAAGAAAAGTAATAATTCCTTCAGTTTGAATACGGTCCGCACAGTGAGGTCGTAAAAAGGATGTAATCAGATTACAGGTACATTCAGAGTTCTGAGTGTGGAGGGAATAACAACAAAAGTACCTCAACCTTCACCTAAATTCTCCTGAAACAACAGTTCTGTGTAGTTTACATGAGTTGTTCCAAATGTTCAGGTTCTGATCTACAAAATCTGGTGTGTTTTCTTCAGATTTTCTTCCAATCTTTGCTTTTTTTTGTTAAATTCTGGAAAAATTTTAACCATTTCAGGTCCAAACAAACAGTCTGATGTGAAGAACGCTGACTCAGACGGAAACTCTCAGTTTAAATCAGCACGTCATCACAAAAGTCAAGAAAACTGAGCCTCAGACAAAAGTTTCAACAAACTTTAACCAAATGATCAGAAGCAGGAATTTAAGTGAGTCCAAACACAGCTGCAGGTTCAGAACAAACAGAGTCCAGACGTTTCCTTCAAGACATAATCAGGATTTCATTTAGTGATAATCTGCATTAAGGACGTGAGCGCAGTCACATGACGTTAGCTGCTGGTTGCATATTTATAAACTCATTTACATTCAGATACAAAGATATAAAAAGATACAACAAATTATACATCCACTGCCTTTCTACAGATTTATAAAACATCCTTATTTCAAATGCTGCCGTCAATTCAACAGCGCAAATGACTTCATTAACATAATGCCATGTGATTAGTTGATGAATCATGGGTATTGTAGTGCTGTGACAGGAGAGAGTCAGCAAGAGTTAGAGAACAGGTAGAACGGGTGGTTGATGGTCCGTTCCTCTGTTCTGCTGCCAGTCCTCGCTGCCATTGGCCGGTGCCGCTGTCAATCAGAAGCTGGGCTGCGTGACTGTGGTGCCTGTTGATGACATCACAGCTGCCTGTCTGATGATGTCACTCGCTGTCTGTGGTGAAGATGCGGTAGATCAGCGTGACGATGACGGCGACCAGAGCGGGAATCAACAAGTTAGACCACCAGCTGTAACGAGAGACAAAGAGCTAGTTAAATATATAACCAAACCAACCAACCAACCAACCAATCAACTAACTAACCACCAAACAACCAACCAACAACTTAGACCAGCAACTGTCACAAGAGACAACTAACTAACCAACCAACCAACTAACAAGTTAGACCACCAACTGTAAGAGAGACAAACAGTCAGTTAAATGTATAACCAACTAACTAACCCGCCAAAGAACCAACCAACAAGTTAGGCCACCAACTGTGACGAGACAGAAACAGCTGATTAAATATACAACTAACTTAATAAACTAATCAACCCAACTACCAACAATTTAGACCACTAACAGTAACAAGAGAAAAACAGGTAGTTGACTGACTTAACTAACTAACAAACCAACCAACCAACTAATCAGACCACCAAGACAGCTAGTTAAATAGTAACTAATTGACTGACTGGCTAACTACAAACAGAAACAACTAGTTTAACATATAACAAACACTAACAACAACCAACCAACAAGCCAACCAACTAACAAACTAACTAGAGCACCAACTATAAAGAGAGAAACACAGATAGTTAGCCTAAATATGCAACTAATTAACTTAGCGAGTTAAACTACCAACGGAAAGAGTAAACCAGCTACTTACATGCGTGACTAACTAACTATCCAACCAACCAATCATCAAATTAAACCACCAACTGTAAAGACAAAGACAGCTAGTTAAATATGTAACTAACATACCAACCAGTCAACAGGGTTGAATGCAGGTCTCGTTTGACTGCAGAGGTTTTGATATTTCTTGATACTGAGTTATTTATTTATTTGTGTGTGTGTGTGTGTGTGTGTGTGGTGGTGTGTGTGTGTGGTGGGGGGGGGGGGGGGGGGGGGGGTTACCTGGAGTCATCCTTCAAAGTGGTCACTGGTATTTCCTGTAACAGACAAACCACAGACATCATCAGACCGTCTCAGCTGTCCCATCAGTCCAGTACAGCGGGTTTTATTCAAAATGTACAAAATAAAGAACAGCTGCTGCTCACTGACCTCAGGCGTGGCGATCTTGTGTCTGTCGTCCTGCAGACAGACAGACAGACAGACAGACAGACAGACAGGTATGTTAGAACGGTAGTGAAACATTTAAAGGTCGAGGACAGTCAGAAGTTAATCTTTGGACAGACACTGACCGGGTGCAGCTCTCCGATCACCATGTCTGCAGCCATCTCTCTGGCGTCCGTCGAGTGTCCGACGTCCTCAAAGCTCTCAGTGGCGTTTCCTCCCGCCTGCTCCCTCAGCACCTCCTCTCCTCCGGGGTGCTGGTGTGAAAAACAAACGCACACACACACACACACAGACTGTGACTGACTCGTTTCCCATGAGGCTGCAGCTGTTAGTTCATGTTCAGATGCAGCAGAGTGACGGAGGACAGTGACCTTCTGATCCTGGAAAAATGTCCAAGTGTCCCTTCACAGTTTTTCATTAACACAACGTGCAGGGACGTGAATGAAAAGACAGCTGTGGCTTCATAAAGACGGTAACAAGAAGGGACACACACGCAAAGAAATAAAATAAAAGAACCCAACATTCATTACAACTAAATTTAAATAAAACTTTCTACACGTTCATTTGATCTTTTTACTTCATTTAATTATTTTTCTTTATTTTTAAAACTTAAACGGCTGCTTTCATGAGATGATGTCAGCAAAATGATCAAGTTGTTCCATTAATTCGGCCAAAATAAGTTTTTCATGGAGAAGAAATTAGAGCTTCTCTGCCGAGTCATCATGAGAAGGCTAACTAGGCTAACTAACTTTTTAGCTAGCTCAAAAATGCTGTTTCTGTTAGCCTTTAGCTCTGTTAGCTGGCAAACTGTATCATTTTGGTTAACTTATTAACTAATCTTAGACAGCAACAATGTAATGTTCTAACTTTTACACTAACCTTAAATAGCAAACAAATACATATTTCTGAACTTTTTAGCTACTGTTAGCTATCAAACAACATCAAACTGTATTTATTATTATTATTATTATTTTATTAGTATGTTTCACTTTATTTATTACAGCCTACAGTTGTTGATTAGCATTTTTGCTAACTGACATATTTACCATTTATCATGTATTATATACTGATGTTCATTCATGTGCTTTGTCCCTCTTAAGTTAATAAATAAAATTAAAATTGAATAAAACAAATATAATTTGCTCATTATCAGGTAATAAAAGAAGAAAATGCTGAATCATCAGACTTCCCAGAGTTCATTTATTTTAATGTTATTCAAATATCAAGTGCATCTAAAATATAAGAAATCATTTCTAACCCTCATTAAATCGTTTTTACATTTCTGGACGAATCACAGCCATTTCCTACGAACGCAATTATTATCTCATTATGTTAATTATTCAAATTTCCCAACATTCAACTCTGAGCAACAAAGTTCACTTTCTCTGAGTGGAGTTATAAACAATAAAACATCCAGTTGTCCCCAGTCAAACGTCAGCGTCCTGACAATGATTAACCTGAGCCTGCAGGACGAGGACGCAGCTTTAATGACATTGTTTTGTCCAAACTCATCTGAAACCAACAACAAACGTTTACAAAACAAACAGGACTATTGTTCAGTGAACGTCTCTTCACACGAGGCCGTCCTGTCCCAAAAAATGAGACATTCAGCCTGAAAACTGGGTCAACTGTGGGACGGCACGTTCACACCCTGAACCATGTACAGGAGAGAAAAAAACCACCAGTCTTTCTGACGTATTGATCGATCGGGGCGATCGGTCAAAGGTCCAAACAGTCAGACTCAGTCACCAGGTAAAGGTTTCATCTAAAGGTCTGACATGTCTTCAGTTTTTAAAATACTAATCTGGTTTAAACTGAGTTGTTTTCAGGGAGACTCTCAGAGCATTATAGATCTGCTAACCTCTTTACACTTGAGCTTAATCGTTCAATAAATCAATTAATGTTTGATTAAATGTTCAGTCCAACAGTCAAATAAACCTAAAATACTACAAACATCACAAAATGATATGTAAATAATTCTTAGTTGCAGCTCTGAATCTTCCAGCCTTGATTTTGTTGCAAAATTACAAAAGACTGCAGAGGACAAACATTTAGTCTCATTATCGTCCAAATTTGTTGAACTGAACTGAAGGAGTGAATT